>JAMPIV010005885.1:0-377500 GCA_024509875.1 Oreohelix idahoensis | reverse complement strand
CCTAATAAAACCTATCAAACATTATTTTCACTCATCTATCATTTCTTCAAGACTAAATCATAATGTCCTAAAATGACATTTCCTTTGGAAACACATCTATCTATTTCACTAAACATTAAAACAGACTCGTGCTGAATATAATTCTAGAATTATATAAAATTAATTCTAATTTAAATTAACTCACGTGCTCAAGGCATTTACAGCTTGGCTCTGTCGTCTGTTCTCTCTGGCGGCTGATACTAGGAAAGGTCCGCTGGTAGCTCGCTATCTCTTTTTATAGGCACTAGGCTAATCACTCACTTTACTGCGCTAGGCGTATTAATCTTGGCTACTTAAATATCACACGCGATTATCGCTTAGGAATAGCGAAAACACAAATAAAACCTACAGCTATTTAATATAACACAATTCTACACCACAACTTAATTTAAATGCATTATTATGGCATTTTCATCAATCTTGAATAATTTACATCCAAGCATGCTTCGCGCACATCGAAAATATGGGCGATAAATCTGCCTAGAAACAGGTAGGGGGCGGGCGTCTCCTTTTCGGCCCCATCACAGAATGTTCTTGTGTGTGTGTCATTCCCTGGCTCAAAGCGGCAGTCTCTCACACCTGTCACGTTGTTAAAAATGAGGGAGAGGGTGGGAAAGTTCGGGGTGTCTGGAATGACACCAAATTATCTATTTACTTATGTTAAAGTTTCAGAAAATAATAATAAACTTGAGAGAAAATACACTGTCTCAAAATGGCTCATTTATGCGTTCATTGTTCTGTGTATCCTTATGTTACACTCCTCTACTTCAGTAATTGCCGATAATATTTCTCATAGGAGCTAAACCCTCCGATATTTTACGTGCTAGCCAGGTATAAACAATAAAGCCACCACGTAGCAAAGGCGTGGGACAATAAAGCTTAAACTAAATTGACATCTTTTTGTACGCTGGCCCCTTGTTTATTGGGTTGATAGATACGCGGGTCGATTGCTTCCGTCAAGATGTGTCGGATTAGCTAGGAATGGTGGTTTTAATATAATATGTGTCTAATTTTCCAGGCATGATTTGCACAAATCTTTCATCCTTATGTCTGACACCAGAACATATTACGTAATTGTTTCCGGCGAGGTCGCTTGTCCTAAATAAAGAGAGACAACAGCATTGTATAATTAGGGCAAGGTATATGACGTAATGATTTCCGTCGATGTTGTATAATAATGTTAATTACACTACCACAAATGGCGATGCCAATAATTATACCGATGCTTAAGTGGAAATGTACTAAAATAAAACGCCCTATCTTGTGATTGGTTTTAATTTTTTTTAATAGACCAGCCTGGATTGATTTTGGGTTCCACCAAAAATAAACTAACGAAATTAAAATTCGCGTGGGGGGAATTTCTCAGTATAATATCTGAACGATTTCTGATTCCCCTTTCAAATTCCATTCTCATCAGACGCTAGGATAGGAGTCAAAAATAAGGTTTTCTGTAAATGACATTAAAAAGGTTTAAGTAGTAACTTGTGAACAGTGTAAAACTACAAACAAAATCAATAGAATCACAGTCCGAGGAAATCTTTCTCAAGTGTTAAAAGTTAGGAAAGTACATTAACAAATAACACTGACAAACAACATTTTTCTTTCTTATATAAGAATAAGTGTTCTTAGGTCAGTTTCTTGCGCTGATTTCAAATCTGAAATCCGTTTATCTCTATCACGTCGGGTTCTTAAGATATTTGTGAATAAATGTATTTTTGGGAAACCGTTATTTGCTCCGTTTCATTTTTACTATATAACTTATTAAAAATTAATAAAAAGCAACATAATTCTACTTTTTACACTGCTAAAGGATGCATGACATATGTTACGCGATTTTTCAAATAGTTACTGTATTTTGAAATAATTCTGAGCAAAATATGGCTTCTAGAAGTTGTAGAAATTCGGCTGATCTATTCTGTTACGTGTGCGGATGTTTTACCGATCGTGTTGACCAGAAAAACTTTACACCATTACTAAAGAAAGCATATGAACTTTATTTCGATTCGAAAGTTGATGATGCAAATAAATCTTGGAAGCCAAATGCAGTTTGTTCGATACATTGGCAGGTTGGTTACGAAAATCGCCGAAGCATAAGTCGATGCCTTTTGGAGTGCCAGTAATATGGCGTGAACATACAAATCACACTACTGATTGTTACTTCTGCTTGACAAATATCCATGGTTTCACTTTTAAAACTAGAAAGTCTGTGGTTTATCCAAATATTGAATCGGTTTCGAAACCAGTGCCTCATGATCCAATCACGTGTCCGATCCAAGTACCATCAGAACAATATCCGCTGGACGTGAATGAACCATCAGAAAGTGATAGTTTACCTGCTTTAGAAACTAATTCTGACTCAGATTACATACCGGTGAATGATGGTGTTTACTTAATTAACCATTCAGAACTTTCAGATCTAATACGTGATCTCGCTCTTATCAAAGGACAAGCGGAATTACTCGGTTCGCGACTCAAAGAATGGAATCTTTTAGCGCCCAATACTCCGATATCTAAATTTCGTCATAGATACAGAGAACTTGTTCAATACTTTGAGATGGATGATGACATTTGCTATTGCAAAGATGTAAACGGTCATGAGCACATAGTCAACGAATGGCGATTTTTCATCGATTCTTCCAAGACTAGTCTAAAAGCCGTGTTATTGCATAACATAAATTTATTTTCATCAATTCCAGTCGCCTACTCTGTTCATATGAAAGAAACTTATGACAATATGGCTATACGTTTGGAAAAAAATAAAGTACAATGACTACCAATGGCGGATTTGTGGAGACCTAAAGGTCATTGCAATTCTCACGGGCATGCAGACTGGGTATACTAAATTTTGTTGCTTCCGATGTGAATGGGACAGCCGCAACAGACAGGAACATTATGCAAGAAAGGTGTGGCCTATCCGGGATCGTATGCAGCTCGGGCATAAAAATGTAATACACGAGCCATTAGTTAACAAAGACAGCTTCATTTTACCACTGTTACATATAAAGTTGGGGCTTATGAAGAATTTTGTAAAAGCGTTAGATAAAACGAGCAAAGCTTTCACTTATCTTCGAGAAAAGTTTCCGCAAGTTAGCGATGCAAAGATAAAGGAAGGTATCTTTGTAGGACCTCAGATTAGGAAAGTTATTGCAGACAAACAATTCGAGAACTTGTTACATGGTAGTGAACTTCGCGCATGGATGGCATTCAAATCGATCGTCGATAACTTTCTGGGAAATCACAAATCTGTCGACTATGTTGCATATTGTTAAGCAGTGCATAGATGCATACAGAATTATGGGCTGTAACTTCTTCTTCTTCTTCTTCCATCCTTAGCCACCAACCGTCAAAGCAGTATGTGGCCAGTACGCCTAGTGGCGTCTTAGGGCAACAACAAATTGATCAATCTATCGCTGTTTCCACCACGCCTAGTGGCGTCTTTGTGGAACAGAAACAGACCAAACAATCTATCGTTGTTTCCGTAATCAGATTGGTTGGCAAGCAGGTGATCAGCCCACTGTGCTTACAATGGGCTGTAACATGTCCCTCAAAATCCATTTGCTCGATTCGCATCTTGACTTTTTCCCTGACAACCTTGGCGAAGTCAGCGATGAACATGGAGAACGATTCCATCAAGATATCGCCGTAATGGAGTCACGTTATCAAGGACGGTTGAGTGTGACCATGCTTGCCGATTATTGTTGGATGCTTCATCGCGATGTACCACATGCCATTCACCGACGAAAGTCGACTGCAAAGAAATTCAAGCCTACATAACTGTTATACTTCTTGTACGAATGATGTTGTAATACTGTATGCGTTGTTAAAAAACTTCAATTGCGTATTTCTAGAGATCCCGACCTGATAGAGAAAAACGGTTTGCAGATTTAAAAACAGCGCATTAAAATTGACCAGAAAAACATAGAAATGTTAGAGAAAGAAAAAAAAAGTTTTTTTTTGTTAGTCAGTGTAATCTTAACTCGCTGGGGAAAGACTGCATCTTAACAGCTGCAGTACCCTCTATCGGCCAGTATGGCAACAGTCTGCATATTACTTATTCACACTGAAGGGGTAAGTTGTAACATGTACTTTTCTTATTTTATATGGGCATTTTACATGTATAAAATGCTTATTTCTGTCAAGGTGTTTATGAGACTGGCAGCCTCATAACATAAAATGAATGGCCACATAAATCACCACTGCAACATCTGGTAACTGCATCGTGCAATAGCAGAGGTAGCCCCATGCTCCATAGGGAGTAGAAAGAGGATGATGATGAAATCATGGTATTATTTTTGTATGTCAACATTTCTCATTCAGATTGTATAGATATATATGCGAGTCAAGTTTTACATCGTAACACATACGTTTTTCCCACAGAAGTAGGAGGGGTATACACAGTTTTCAAAAATAACTTAGTAAACGCAGTAATTTTACATGCCATCCTAGAAATCATTGTGAGACTCCCTTAAATATGAGCATCCTCCTCCTATTAACATCACTGCCAAGACTTGAGCGAAGGTTGCTACCTTTGAAAACCTCATTATTTTACTCCACCGTCGGGCCATTCGTGGACCACTACGGCAGATAAACAGAGACAAGTCGCGATATGCACACAAATTGACTGAAGTCGTTATCAATGAACTATTCTGATTCGTTCTTATTATCACATGACAAAGCAAGATGCTACTCCACTGAGCGAACTACACATCCGTTTGCTTCCAGATCAACATAATTTATTGGAAGGTGTGTATTACATTATATTTCTTTTTTTTTAAAGAAAGATAAAATTAAAGAACAATTTAAACCAGTTTAAGGTTCTAACAGTCAGCAGATTTATCAGCTGAGATGATTTAAGTCATCCACGAGGGAGTTGTTTGCTACTACTGAGAAAAGAAGGTTATGAGGATAGAGGTTACAAAATCTATTTTGTTCTGGAATCTTTTATCAAAGACGCGATCCTTGCTTTTTGTGTGGCGTAACATTTCTTTAAATCTTTCTTTTTCTTCTCTCAATCCGGGAATGTCACTTGTGGACGACTCCCAAATGGAAAAAAACCTATAACCACAGGAATGATCAGAAATATTAGCTTGCAAGGATTGATGTCACCTACCGCCATTGATCCCTCCTGCTGAGGCCGACGCCGCAGCTAATGCAGCATCTCCTAAAATATAAAATATAAAACTTATTAATTATTTAAACCCATACTCGCTCGTAAATACTTTAAATAGTCACAGTTACCAACAAGGTACCGTACGAATTTAACGCACCAAGGACTAAAAAAAAATATATGGAAGGAAGGAAAGACAATCAAGCAACAAGCACAAGACATGTTAATTAAATAGAATTTATCCAAGAATTCTAAACTGCTTTTATAAAACATTCATCGTAAACAGCTGACGCTCAATATAAACTAAAAAAAACAAATCAACAATAAGAAACTATCATACTTTAATAATCCAGTGGACTACTAAACAGTCTAAGTAAGATAAACTTGAGAGCAGGTCAACGTTGAATAAAACATTCTTGTAAACATGACAAACGATTAATTCCTTTTTCTGGGCGCGTTATGAATAAAGAAACATTAGGACACACTGTACCAACATGGGGACAGCTAATGAAAATAAAAGCTAGGAAAGACAAAGAGGCAACATTCTGGACAGTTGAGGTACATGGCGTAAAGAAAGTCAACAATAGAAGTCTTACCTGGGCCTCCACCGAAAATAAAAGGTCAAAACACTGTACCAGGTGACAAGGTCAGAACCATAATACTGATAAAGACTATCATATTAACGATGCAGATGAGAATGTTTGCGATGAGGGTAGTCAAATTTGTTTGGATGGACACAATACTCCTGTTTTCTCGACAAATCTCAACACAAGGAGTCTTCCGTTCGTTCCCCAGCCAATGTTGTGATTAGGTTGTACTGATGATGATTAGGAAGTTAGTGTGAATGTAACAATGAGTATGATGATGGTGGTTTGTGATGGTGATGATGGTGGTTTGTGATGGTGATGATGGTGGCTTGTGATGGTGATGATGGTGATGATGGTGGTTTGTGATGGTGATGATGGTCAGTGTGGAAATGATAATACTGATGTTCATGAAGGCTGTGGTGATGGCGAGGATGTTTGTGGTGATAACAATGGTGGCTGTGACTAAAGAAAGGTAGTTCGGACGGGGGGGGGGGAGGTTGTTGTAGTGATATTGTTGAGGTGGGATGATAATCGTGATGCTGCTGAGGACGCTGATGCAACGATAAGTGTAATGACGATAATAGTGGTGGTGATTAAAATAGTGGTGATGGTGTTTGCAGAGAGGATGATGATGATGATCGTGATTATTATGTCACAGAAATTTTTATGACCACTTCTGGACGACTGTGACATTATTTGTACTGGAAAAATTAAAATGTTATTATGCTGTGGTGGCTCTATGCTCCGTAACAAACAAACGTGGACATGATGATGATGATGCAGATACATATACGAGTACATACACATATATATGTAATGTAATCGTCATTTACGCAATCTCAGTCTATCGAATTCGGAATAAAGCCATCTTGGGATAAATGCTATAAATATCACCACCACTATCAAAATTCATAATTCCATGCTTTTATGTCATGTTTCTCATGTTCAGTGTTCGCTTTTCTGTGCTTTGTATTAACACTTTTATTAATATTTTTTGTGATTTAATTTGCAGAAGCGTGCTACTAACTGTAACTTACAGAATTTGTATAGAGAAAATTATCTCAGTTTAATCGAGTCTCAAATTACACGCATCCGTCAAGAACGTAACCCTCGGGTAGATAATGATTGCACTATATAAGTACAGGTAGTTATTTCGCGATATATGTCTTGCCGAGATCCTCGCCGAAAAAAGAAATGGCATAAGTTCTCAGCCTATGGGTTGTTGCTGGCTGGTACACGTTGCTGCATCTTCATTGCCTTTTGAATCCAGATTGGACGAGCAACACTCGTTCAAAGTAGCCAAGTATAATGATCTAGCCACGGACTTCAGACATGATGGGTTCTCTGCAAGGGTCATGGCTGTTGAGGTAGGTGCAAGAGGTTTCGCGGCTCCCTCAGTGTATGATCAGCTGACACTGTTTGGGTTGAGGGGAGAGTCAAGAACGACTCTTTCCTGTCCATCTCTTGATGTTATCTTCCCACTTATAGCGCTGTCTTCCCCTTGCACGTTTGCCTTCAACTCTCCCTTCTGTTATGGTCTTCTGCAAGGTGTTATGCCTTTTTATGTGGCCAAAGTATGTTAGCTGCCGAACTTTGACCTCCCTCATTAGTTCTCTTTTCATACCTAGATTTTCTAGGACCTCCTTATTTGTTTTCATCTCTTTCCATGAGATACGCCCCATTCTTCTATATATCCACATTTCAAGAGCCTCAATTCTTTCTTCCAAACGCTTATTCATCGTCCATGTTTCTGCACCATACAGAAATGCAGAATATATATAGGCTAACACTTTATGATTCTCAGTTTTAATTTGTGAGATAACTGTTTGGATGTCAGTATATTTTTCATGTTGTTGAATGTAGCTTTGGCCATTCCTATTCTCTTCTTGATTTCTGTTTCACATCTGCCATCTTCTGTTATTATATGACCAAGATATACGTAGCTCTTGACTTGTTCCAGGATTTTCCCATTTACGCTTATCTTTAATGTGGGTTTATCGTCTGTTTTGCTAATTATCATAGTTTTTGTTTTCTCAATATTAATGTCGAGTCCATATTCATGACTTATACTGTTCACTTGCTTCACTAGTTCTTGTAACTCCTGTTCGCTTTCAGCTAACAACACGGTATCATCTGCATATCTAAGGTTGTTTATTGACCTTCCACTGATGTTCAGTCCTGGTATGTCCTGTATCTGTTTGAAAATTTTTTCGGTGTATAAATTAAATAGGCAGGGGGACAGCACACAACCTTGTCTGACACCTCTTTTTATGTCTATGTATGGTGAATAATTCCTTCCCGATCTTACTGTGGCAGTTTGCTCCCAATAAAGGTTACTGAGTATTCTTATATCTTTTCCATCAATACCTATGTCTTTGAGGCATTCAATTATTTTCTCATGATGGACTCTGTCAAAAGCCTTCTTACAGTCAATGAAGCACATATACATACTTTTTTGGACCTCTGTATATTTTTCTGCTAATATTCTTAGGCAAAATATTGCCTCTCTTGTTCCACTGTTCCGTCTAAAACCAAACTGTTCTTCTTGGATTTCGCAACCAAGGTGAATGGGTTCAATTCTCTGCACTAGATAACAGGAGGCTGACACTTGGGAGTCATGACCTAAGTGGGCCCGCCCCCGTTAGAGTGTAAAGGAGATTAAGGGGCCACAATACTTGATCGACGGGGGAACCCTTCTGATGATCAGATTGCCTCCTGTCGTATCGCTGTGTAGAGAGTTTAATATCATCTTATCTTTTATATATATATATATATATATATATATATATATATATATATATATATATATATATATATATATATATATATATCTTCCGTCCTTCTTCTTCTTCTTCCGACCTTAGCCACCGACCGTCAAAGCAGTCAGTGGCCATTACGCCTAGTGGCGTCTTAGGGCAACAGCAGATAGGTTTTCTTTGCCATTGTTTCCCATCACGCCTAGTGGCGTCTTTAGGGCAACGGCAAATCAACCCATTTGCCGTTGTTTCCGTAATCGAAGTGACTGGCAAACGGGTGATATATATATATATATGTGTGATGGACGAACTCAGCTGACCCGGATTGACCCTGAATTTTGTTGGATGAAAGAGTACGACCCTTTGTAACGACCCCTTCGTATAGCATCAGTGGCCCCGAAAATTGTTGTAATTCTTGTCATACGGGACTTCTTTTCACGTGGATTCATTAGCTATGCAACTGTTCCACACAGAGGGCAAACACGTTTGCTGATTGATATGCGGACAGTGTACCTATCGTTCATTCTGGTTATCGCATTGATTTAAGGAGAGATTAAATCACGCCCACAAACATCTCTTGAACAATCATAGGCAAGTATTTTAACTAACTTGGCCAGTGGGGGGGGGGGGGGGGTTGCCAGAATCAAACAGATAATGCGACCACGATCAAAGAGACAGACTGAGGGATTTCAGGGGAGACTATCGGCACTATCAAAGACAGTAGTGGTCCCCGATACGAGACGCAGTTTCTTGCCGCTATTTTCGCGCCTCGGTGTCAACCGCAGAACCGATCGCAGGGAAAGCGAACGGGGAAAGCCGAAACGGGCAGCAGCGAGCGGAGATACGGAAACCAAGGGGGCGGCTCTCTCCTTGATTTGGCGGTCAGATCCCCCAAAGTTCCTGGGATGAAAAAAGCTGTCAAGTTTCTCATGTCCCACTCAACTTACATTCCATTTTAGATAAATAGACCATGAAGAATAGACACTTTATCACTCGCTGGCCAGACCTTTACAGAAGCACTAGCTTTATTGAAATCTTGTTATAGATTTTCCCCTGGATATATATATTGTGGATATATATATATAAGTGGAGTTGCTATGGGCACCAAGATGGGTCCCAGTTATGCCTGCCTCTTCATGGGCTACCTGGAGTATCAGGTGTGGCAGCAGTATCCTGGACCTTTTCCATTGATGTATCATAGATACATCGATGATGGCATAGGTCTCACCGATATGCCAGAGGTTGACCTATCTAGGTTCATTAATTTCATTAACAACTTCCACCCTGCGATCCAATTCACCTCTCACATCTCCACTGTCTCTGTTAATTTCCTTGACATTGTTGTCACTATCACTCCCCCTCACCTCACCACTTCGGTGTACTACAAACCCACCGATGCACACAGTTACCTCCTTTATACTTCCTCTCATCCTCCGGCTTGTCGGGACTCCTTGCCTTTCTCACAACTTCTCCGCCTCCGTCGGTTATGCCAAGATGATGACAACTTTCTATGCCGAGCACAAGAAATGTTGGACTTCTTCCGTAACAGACAGTATCCAGAAGATGTTCTTACCTCTGCCTTAGAACGTGTTCTCCCTATCTCACGTCTAGAGGCCCTCAAACCCCGCCATAAAACCTCCTCTGATAGAGTCAAATTAATAATGACCTATCACCCTCACAGCACTGCTGTCAAAAGGATCCTGTTTCGCCACCTACCTCTCCTCCAAGCTGACCCAGTGGCGCCGGAAGCATTTAGTGAGCCACCCTTGCTGGTATATAGACGGGACAAAAATTTGAGGGACCTCCTAGTCCACAGCCGTTTGAAAACCGTCACCGATGGCCACTTTGGAACCAAGCCATGTAACCGTACACGATGTAAGACATGTCAGTATGTAATCGAAACACGTTCAGTCTCGTTCCCTAACGCCAAGTTCACCATCACCCATGGCTTCACATGTGAGTCACGCAACGTCATTTATGCTATTATATGCAAACGTTGCACCATTACGTACATCGGCCAAACGGGCACACGACTGGGCGACCGATTCTGCAGACACCTCTATGACATCTCTCAGTTTAATTCCACACCTGTGGCCATCCACTTCAATGGCCCTGACCACCACGGTGCCACTGACATCCAGGTGACAGCCATCAGATACTGTTCCTCGGACGCCAACAGTCGGTTTCGCCAGGAACAACGCCTCATCCATCTTATGGGTTGCCTCAAACCACACGGTTTGAATACCCAACATTCTTTTGCCTGAGACGCCTTTCTCTATCGAGTCCCAGTTGTATTATGACTTTCTACTTTGATGCGATCACCCCCTTTTTTTTTCTTTTTTTTTAAACCATTTTTTTAATTTAATAATTTTATTTATTTACTTATTATTATTATTATTGTTTTTTTTAAAATTTGTTTATTTTATTTTATTTAAATAAATTTTTTTTTTTAAATTATTTTTTCCTTTATTATTTTATTTATTTATTTTTTATTTATTTATTTGTTTTAAATTTATTTATTATTATTATTTATTTATTTATATTTTATTTATTTTTTTATTTTATTTATTATTTATTGATTACTTTTTTCTCACTCTTTTCCAGTCCTTGTTTTCATTATTTCTTATTTTTAATATACTATCAACTTCCTCTTTCCGGTTTAGTGGCAGCCATCTTGCTTCCCATGTGACTGGACTTAATATTAAGGGAGTTTTTTTCTCTTATTTTTAGTTTCATGTTCTCTACTTAATTCTCATTTTCTTTCCCTCCTGTCTCTTGTTTGTCTGTCCCTGACGAAGGCCTTGTGGCCGCAACGTAGGTTTTTCTTGTCCTTCTCCTTGTAAGACGTATTACTATTTGTGTGGGTGTGTGTGTGTGTTGTTGTTGTTTTTTTTCTTTTTTTAACTGTTTTACCCCGTCTTACGGCAGTTCTCCTCATATACTTATATATTACCCCATAACCAACTGACTGCACTGTCTACCTGTTTGCTCACTTTTCACTTTTATCTCCTCTCTTACTTTCGATCTATTCACCTACTTTCATTGTTTATTATTTTTTATTTATTCTTTATATCTATTAAATAAATTATTTTTATATTTAATTTTATTTATTTTTGCAAGTGTGTGGTCTCACTCGATTTGCCATTATGCCTTCACTGAAACACTTCATTAATTCACTTCGGTCTTCTATTACCACCTCATTCAGCCTCTTACCACCTGATATATCTCGCACTGCAATTGATTTAGCAATTGCTACATTCAAGAAAACTAGATTCTCTTGCCATCTCCACTTTATCCGCACCTGCCTCCGCCTTAAAGTTCTCCCTCATGGCTTCACTTCTCACTTCAACCCCTCTGCTGGCCATATTCACCCTCGTGAACATCGCCTCTTACAGCGCATCGAGACCACATGTGGGTTCCAGCGTATGCGAGCTGTCGCAGCTATCCATTCCCGCCTCCTGGCAGATATCAGTGCTAAGCAGTCTCAGCTTCTACTCCGCTTACGTAGTCTCACCTCCAGCTACTTTCCTGCCTTCCCCATTATCCGCATTATTATCCATACCCTCAACCGGCAATTGTATGATTTTTTATCCGCCCAGAAAAAAAAAAAAACTTTCCCGCCTCTGTCCTACCCCTGAGACTGTCCCTGCCTCCTCTACTCCATCTCGTTCCCAGGTTGTTTGTATTCCCTCTGATCTTGCCCTCTCTGAGGGAGAGCTTTCAGTCCTCAGCAAGGGCTTGCACTTTGTCCCTCTCCAACCATCCTCTGATCTGTACAATCTCCTCCAAGATGTCCATCAGTTTCATCGCCGTCTGCGACTTCAGCTCCATTTCCGCAACAGTGATTTTCCTCAGAGATCGCAGGCTGAATCAGATGATGCCTTTGCACGCTTTGCTCCTCCCAAGAATAAACATTTTACACCCTCTCCTGGGGCTTCCCACGCTCTGGATTTATATATTCAGAATACCCTACACGACATTCAGCAGCTCCAACCTCAACGCCTGCGTTATTCAAACCTTTCTTCTGATGAGTCTCATGCCCTCTCTAAGCTCCGCCGCAGAGATGACATTGTTATCAAACCGGCTGACAAAGGAGGTGCCATTGTGGTATGGCGCAAGGACCTGTACCTCCAAGAAGGTAATAAGCAGCTCACCAACAGCTCCTTCTACCAGCGCCGTGACAATGATGCGACAGTCCTCAACAATCGTCTGGTCCATGACACCATCAAAAGTCTTATCGCCAACAAGTCCCTTACCTTCCAGCGCTTCTCATCTCCGTATTGACAATAGTGGTCTGGGCAAACCTGTGTTTTATATGCTTCCCAAAATTCATAAACCCTCCAACCCTGGGAGACCCATTGTCTCTGCGTGTGCCTGCCCTACCGAACGTATATCAGACTTCCTCGACGGCATCTTCCAGCCTATTGTAGAGCAGCTTCCTTCCTTCTTAAAGGACACAAACCATGCTCTTACTACTTTTTCCTCTATTCAGCTTTCTCCAGACCGTACCTACCGTTTATTTCTGTTAGATGTTTGCTCACTTTACACTTCCATTCCTCACTCTGATGGTCTCCGAGCTCTCCGGTTTTTCCTGGACCAGCGCACGCATCCCTCTATCGCTACAGAGACTCTCCTGCGCCTTGCAGAACTGGTCCTTCGACTCAATTCCTTTGAGTTCAATGGACAGTTCTTTGACCAAATAAGTGGAGTTGCCATGGGCACCAAGATGGGTCCCAGTTATGCCTGCCTCTTCATGGGCTACTGTCGTGAAATTCTAAATCCACATATATAAATTAAAAAGTAAATATAAAGCCTAACAAATAAATTCTAATAAAGAAAAGAGCAATGGTAAAATAACAGTGCTGTCACAATAACTGTACTCGAAATCCCCCTTGTTTTCTGCTTCGTCTGCAAATTGTAACGCTTTCACGTTGATAGTAAAAGCCTACTATATTATTACCCGCTTTCTTCAATGAAACGTGTGCTGTATTTCTTGGAAAAACATTGAGATACCAAGCTGATCAATGACCTAATTTAAATATTTCATTCATCCTATACACGGCGTAACTAAAGACAGATGGACTAAAGGATAGAGAGAAGGGAGAGGCATAAAGCCGAACTCGTGCAACACTAAACACGCGTCGCGCGATATACAATTACTACTATCACGCGTGTAAGGCCACATGCACTAACTTTTTTCAGACGGACAGTGATAAAAACACTAACCTTCCCAGAGTTAGGTTTTTAAATCCTGAAAAACGCTTATTAGAAAAGATAACATTAGATGGGTTTACGTTTGAAAACATTACAGTACCCAGACAGCACATCTTCGAAACAGGAGGTAGAAGAAATTGCATATTTTGAACGCAGCCACTTAGCTCTTTTAAATTTGTATATTTGGGTTCCTTAGGGCTTGCTGACAAAGAATATGTAAAACGTTACGCAAATAGTCTAGGAATTAACAAGTTATAGCCAAAATAAAAGGATGGTGCTGTCAGACAACACCCAAAATCAGAATCGCTCAGTGGTAGATTTTTTTAAACCCACCATTGTACGGGAAATGGGCCACAAGTTACATTTGAACTGATTGGCTGGAATGATATGTAAGGCTAAACACGATTAGTCGGACTATAAATGCTATCTTTGGTTGTTAGGGGAGACGTAGGAAGGTAAAATTTTTTCAAACACTTGTCGAAACGTGGCTCCATTGGCCAGACTCGCTGATATAATCACTTAGGAGCGTTAGTTCGAGACCACTAGTTCAAATAAGCTTGATAAAGCAACAGTGCGTTGAAGCCAGCTCATATTTTTGCTAAATAAAAGCCTGGAACATAAGCAGATGGGAATTTGTGCCAGTATTTGTGCCAGAATTCATTGCTAGACAACGTATCTGTGTATTTCCATGAATTGTGGTAGGTTTGAAATATTCAATATCTTTTAATGAAAATTGAATGTAAAATTGTTAATTTATGCCTGTATATATGTGTAGTTCAGTAGCGAACACGAGGAAAAGTCTATAATGCTCCAGCCTGAACAGAAGGTGTCGGAGGAAAGTAAAACGGCATGGAATGGCCAAACAGTACACTGACACCTAGATGATTGACTAGAAAGAAATAATGCTGGAATTGCAGAGGCGTAGTAACCATTAGGGAGGGAAATACTGGTATAAAGTATTTCAGATGAAGCTGACAGTTGGCCTAACGCTCTGAACTCAATGTTTGTGATGTATTGTGCTCAGTGTAAAAAGAGAGTATAAATTAGTTATGACGTAGAAGGTACATCCTTCTTGTTTTCAGGGACCGTGGTCTTGATGGTATTGAGCAGCACCTGGTCAGAGCTTTGCTGAATCCAGAGTCGGACAGCATACTCCTTGGTCCATTTAGCTATCAGTGAGGTGTCTCCAGAGCCCAGGGGAGAAATCGAGCAGAGGAGTCTTTTCCTGCCGCCATCACGCAAGATAAGCTGATGTGGCCAGCTGAGCTCAAAATTATGTACCCCCATCTTAAAATAACATTGTAACATAAACTTAAGAGGGGAAGTAAATTGTTTTAATATCAGGAACTGAGAACATCTCCAATACTAGTTCCAATAAAGACAAACTATTGAAGTCATGATGACAAATACCAACAGAGCTTGAACAAAACAAAACCAGTATTACCTCATATTACTACTACACAACTGACACACATAGGATACTTTTAATAATATATGTCACTACAATATTCATATTGAGAAATTCTGTACATATAACTTGTAATTAAAATTGATTGTGATTCCTGGTTCCCTTTGTATTTGAATCAGGACACATATTCATTCATGACAGCAATGAATACATATTGTTATTTGAAAAGTTATCAGTGACTCCTTTAAGATATCCTTGTAGAGTGTTTTATGTATGTGAGTGTCACAGTGTTGTCAAGTGTGGTGGAATAAATTAAATTGTTTATCTGTCTGTTGTTGTTATGACTTACACTTCATCATACACATACCCTAGACATACAACGTAGTCATCACACTATTCCAGAATAATTCTGACTGAGATATATATATATGTGGCAGCAAGTAAGGTTATCTATAATACACTACTCTTATTAGATATAGATACCTTCACAGCTGATCTCAGTCAGTACACTAAGTCCCCTATAAATATTTATAACATCCCACTTCACCACATATATTGGGGTCTCGCTCTTGGGATTTTGAATCTTTACCTATTAAAAATATTGGGGGTAATTCACTTCAGGGAATATAAGAATTAAAAGGTATCCTTGGGTGGAATTAAATAAGGTTGAGCTCACGGTGCCTGTGTTGTCCATTAGATATATATTTAGATATTTAGAGATTGAATTGTTGGTTAGACATTGTATAAATTTACCTGATAGACAATGGCGGACCTGGCCAAGTTTCGATCTGCTGCTGTTCAGACTGCAAAAGAGTTAGGATTAGATGGGCAAGTTATGGTTGCCTATGTCACTACGGAATGTGACAAATTTATTGAACGCGAAGAAAGAAGATTAGAAAAAGAGGCCGAAAGAAAGTTAGAGGCTGAAAGGGAAATTAAGAAGTTACAATTTGAGGCTGAGGCTAAGAAATTGGAGGCAGAAAGAGAAGACAAAAGATTGGCTGCAGAAAGGGAAGAGAAGAAATTAGCTGCAGAAAGGGAAGCAGAAGAAAGAAGATTGACTGCAGAGAGGGAAGCAGAAAAGGAGGAGAAGAGATTACAAAGGGAACATGAGTTACGACTAAGGGAGTTTGAGTTTCAGGGCCATGCTTCTGAAAATGGTGCCAGTCCCTTTGCCTCTGATGCCACTGCTAGCCAAGGAGCCTCAACCTCAGCTATGAATTTTCATTTAGATCATTTTGTTGAGAAAGACGATGATATAGAGAGCTACCTAAATAGGTATGAACTATTAGCTACCACGTATGGGTTAGAGAGAGAAAGGTGGAGCTTAAAGTTATCTCAAGGACTTCGTGGGGCAGCTTATGAAGTTTTTGCAAAAATGAGCAGAGGTGATCAGGAAAATTATGACATGCTAAAGCAGGCTCTTTTGTTAAGATATGAAAAGAATGCAGAATTCTATAGGAAAAAATTTAGGAATGCTAAACTACTGTCAGGTGAAACCTATCACCAGTTCTCTGCACGAATAGAGACATACTTGGAGAAATGGACTTCTCTGGGGAAAACCCAAGATCTTAAGGAAATGGTCCTTATAGAGCAGCTAAGAGAGTCCATGGCTCCAGACCTGAGAAAGTTTCTCATGGAACAAGGTGCAGAGAGGCTAGGTGATTTGCTAAATGTTGCTGAAAGGTATCAAGCAGCTCAAGCAGAGGTAACAGGTAATAAAAAGAAACAAGTGGATAACTTTAGGGCACCACAGAACTTTAATAAATTTGATCCTAGGGATCAAAATAAAGGTAAGCATCAGTTTGATAGGCCACGGTATGAAAATAAAAATAAATTCCCACAATTCGATGAAAGGAAATATGATGAAAGAAAATCTTTCAACCAAGGAAAAAGGTGGTGTAAAAATTGTCAGATGGACAATCATGACACTGACCGTTGCAGAAGGAAACCTGTGTATATGGCAACCCTTCAGGTCAGGTCGACCTCAAGACAGGAGGAGGATATTATGTTGGATACCACTCCAGAAGAGATGAGGAAGGCACAGGCTGGGGATAAAACACTCAAGCCTTGTTTCAGAAAATTGTCAACTTGTCATACAACTCCAGGCAAGGGAGATTTTTACATGAAAAACAAGTTGATGTATAGGAAGACTGGAGCTAGATCCAAAGGTCAGGGACAGCTGGTACTTCCTAAAAGATATAGGGCAGACTTAATAAGGAGCCTACATGTGAAACCAGATGGGGACCATGAGAAGATAGGTACCATCATTCAAAAGGTGGCTCACAATTATTATTGGCCCCAAAGCAAGATGGGACATTGAGAATTTTGTAGAAAGGTGTAGCATAGCACATGAGGGAACACCCACAAGTGGGAACATTGATCAGGACCTGGACACGCCACGGGGAAAAATTAGGCCTGATAATAAAAAGAAAAATAGATTTGATAAAGTGGACCAAATGGAATGGGAAGCCCCTTTTCACGGACAAGCTTCACTTAACTGTTTTACAATGGCCACTATGCGGAGAGTGCAAAAAGATGTCTTACCCCAGGATAAGCCGACAATCCCTCAATCGGACTTAAACAAACTGGAGGAAGAGGATGTAGAGAGGAAATCTCTCATCAAGAATTTTAAGTGGGGAGAAAGCCCCAAAAGAAAAATTGGTAGCGGTCGTTTTGTGAATGATAATTCTGATAGGAAAAATCATCACTATAAAGCTTCGAGTGGAAGAGACCATACCGGTGCATGGACAAATAGGTCCACACAATTAAAGGTCCATATGTAGCTTTGTTAAGAACGTGGACTGATGAAAAGGCAGAGGAAAACATTACATCTTCATACCAATATGTGAATGAGCTGACCACTCGTTTAAAAACTGGCTGGAAACTTGCCAATAAAAATTTGAAACAAGCCGGGAAGAAACATGCTGCCTATTATAACAGGAAGGCGAAAGACAGAAATTTGGCTGTGGGAGAGAAAGTACTGCTTCTTTTGCCCGGGAGTCAGAATAAGTTACAAATTGGATGGCAGGGTCCATATACAGTTTTAGAGAAGGTATCTAGAACAAATTATAAGATAGATAAGAAGGGGAAAGAAAAAATCTATCATGTGAATCTCCTGAAGAAATATTTGGAAAGAGAACATCAGGAAGAGACACACTTGTTGATCTTGTCCATCGCCATGGAGATGAAAAAGGAACCACTTTCATCATTTGAGTATCCATTATACCCCTGTGAGACAGCAGCACAGGTGAAAATCAGTACACATTTAACGAAAACTCAGAAAGAGAGAGTGCAACAGGTTCTAAATAATCATGCAGAGGTGTTAACAGACCGACCAGGGCATACAAACCTATTGGAATATGATATGAAACTGATAGACCCCACACCTGTCTGTATGAAACCATATTCTATTCCGTTTGCTAAGGAGAAAGCTTTGAAGGAAGAGATAGACTATCTATTGAAGGAGGGAATTATTTCACACAGTGAATCCTCATATAGTTCCGGTGTTGTACTCTTAAGGAAGCCCTCTGGAGAACATAGACTCTGTATAGATTACAGGAGACTGAATGCTATTACAGAAGGACAGGTGGATCCATTGCCGGATACAAATCAGCTGTTTGCCAGACTAAATAAAGCTAAATATTCTCAAAAGTGGATCTGAGTAAAGGATACTATCAGATTCCAGTAAAGCCTGAGGTTAGACCATACCTAGCTTTTAGTACCTCAGAAGGACACTATGAGTTAAATAGATTGCCATTTGGATTGAAGAATGCGCCTAGTGTCTTCTCTAGAATGATGAGAAAATTGTTGGATGTAAACATTTCGGAGGAACGTAATGAATCCCTGAGTTGCCTCTTTGATTGAGGATATTCCGAATGTTTCATACAGGATAATAAAAAGATTATGGGATCCACTACGAAAACTCTGCTATCACCAGGTATATGTTATCTCCTCATAACGTACATTTTGAGGGAAATATAATGTTCTCTGGACATGTCATTGCGCAGACTCAGAGAAGAGAAATGGTGAATACGGGTTGCGAAGCAGCATTAAGACAAGCACTCACACTTGCGGCTGTTCAGTAACATAACCGAAATATATTATTGGTTGTAGAAGTCTGAGGCAGATTTCAAGAGTAGTGCCTACTCTGAATGGACCCAACTACATAAAACCATGATAGCACCACAGCAGAGGAAAGTCAAGTTGACTTACATTTATCTATGTGTATATAGAATAAAGGACTGACATGGGATGTCTGTTTTAAGAGGGGAGGTGTCGTGAAATATTCTAATCCACATATATAAATTAAAAGGTAAATATAAAGCCTAACAAATAAATTCTAATAAAGAAAAGAGCAATGGTAAAATAACAGTGCTGTCACAAAGAATGTACTCGAAATCCCCCTTTGTTTTCTGCTTCGTCTGCAAATTGTAACGCTTTCACGTTGATAGTAAAAGCCTACTATATTATTACCCGCTTTCTTCAATGAAACGTGTGCTGTATTTCTTGGAAAAACATTGAGATACCAAGCTGATCAATGACCTAATTTAAATATTTCATTCATCCTATACACGGGCGTAAACTAAAGAACAGATGGACTAAAGGATAGAGAGAAGGGAGAGGCATAAAGCCGAACTCGTGCAACACTAAACACGCGTCGCGCGATATACAATTACTACTATCACGCGTGTAAGGCCACATGCACTAACTTTTTTCAGACGGACAGTGATAAAAACACTAACCTTCCCAGAGTTAGGTTTTAAAATCCTGAAAAACGCTTATTAGAAAAGATAACATTAGATGGGTTTACGTTTGAAAACATTACAGTACCCAGACAGCACATCTTCGAAACAGGAGGTAGAAGAACTTGCATATTTTGAACGCAGCCACTTAGCTCTTTTAAATTTGTATATTTGGGTTCCTTAGGGCTTGCTGACAAAGAATATGTAAAACGTTACGCAAATAGTCTAGGAATTAACAAGTTATAGCCAAAATAAAAGGATGGTGCTGTCAGACAACACCCAAAATCAGAATCGCTCAGTGGTAGATTTTTTTAAACCCACCATTGTACGGGAAATGGGCCACAAGTTACATTTGAACTGATTGGCTGGAATGATATGTAAGGCTAAACACGATTAGTCGGACTATAAATGCTATCTTTGGTTGTTAGGGGAGACGTAGGAAGGTAAAATTTTTTCAAACACTTGTCGAAACGTGGCTCCATTGGCCAGACTCGCTGATATAATCACTTAGGAGCGTTAGTTCGAGACCACTAGTTCAAATAAGCTTGATAAAGCAACAGTGCGTTGAAGCCAGCTCATATTTTTGCTAAATAAAAGCCTGGAACATAAGCAGATGGGAATTTGTGCCAGTATTTGTGCCAGAATTCATTGCTAGACAACGTATCTGTGTATTTCCATGAATTGTGGTAGGTTTGAAATATTCAATATCTTTTAATGAAAATTGAATGTAAAATTGTTAATTTATGCCTGTATATATGTGTAGT
This sequence comes from Oreohelix idahoensis, assembly GCA_024509875.1. Taxonomy (NCBI): domain Eukaryota; kingdom Metazoa; phylum Mollusca; class Gastropoda; order Stylommatophora; family Oreohelicidae; genus Oreohelix; species Oreohelix idahoensis. The sequence goes on along the minus strand of JAMPIV010005885.1, from coordinate 356,880 downwards.
TCAGTAGCGAACATGAGGAAAAGCCTATAATGCTCCAGCCTGAACAGAAGGTGTCGGAGGAAAGTAAAACGGCATGGAATGGCCAAACAGTACACTGACACCTAGATGATTGACTAGAAAGAAATAATGCTGGAATTGCAGAGGTGTAGTAACCATTAGGGAGGGAAATACTGGTATAAAGTATTTCAGATGAAGCTGACAGTTGGCCTAACGCTCTGAACTCAATGTTTGTGATGTATTGTGCTCAGTGTAAAAAGAGAGTATAAATTAGTTATGACGTAGAAGGTACATCCTTCTTGTTTTCAGGGACCGTGGTCTTGATGGTATTGAGCAGCACCTGGTCAGAGCTTTGCTGAATCCAGAGTCGGACAGCATACTCCTTGGTCCATTTAGCTATCAGTGAGGTGTCTCCAGAGCCCAGGGGAGAAATTGAGCAGAGGAGTCTTTTCCTGCCGCCATCACGCAAGATAAGCTGATGTGGCCAGCTGAGCTCAAAATTATGTACCCCCATCTTAAAATAACATTGTAACATAAACTTAAGAGGGGAAGTAAATTGTTTTAATATCAGGAACTGAGAACATCTCCAATACTAGTTCCAATAAAGACAAACTATTGAAGTCATGATGACAAATACCAACAGAGCTTGAACAAAACAAAACCAGTATTACCTCATATTACTACTACACAACTGACACACATAGGATACTTTTAATAATATATGTCACTACAATATTCATATTGAGAAATTCTGTACATATAACTTGTAATTAAAATTGATTGTGATTCCTGGTTCCCTTTGTATTTGAATCAGGACACATATTCATTCATGACAGCAATGAATACATATTGTTATTTGAAAAAGTTATCAGTGACTCCTTTAAGATATCCTTGTAGAGTGTTTTATGTATGTGAGTGTCACAGTGTTGTCAAGTGTGGTGGAATAAATTAAATTGTTTATCTGTCTGTTGTTGTTATGACTTACACTTCATCATACACATACCCTAGACATACAACGTAGTCATCACACTATTCCAGAATAATTCTGACTGAGATATATATATATATGTGGCAGCAAGTAAGGTTATCTATAATACACTATTCTTATTAGATATAGATACCTTCACAGCTGATCTCAGTCAGTACACTAAGTCCCTATAAATATTTATATCATCCCACTTTACCACAGCTACCTGGAGTATCAGGTGTGGCAGCAGTATCCTGGACCTTTTCCATTGATGTATCATAGATACATCGATGATGGCATAGGTCTCACCGATATGCCAGAGGTTGACCTATCTAGGTTCATTAATTTCATTAACAACTTTCACCCTGCGATCCAATTCACCTCTCACATCTCCACTGTCTCTGTTAATTTCCTTGACATTGTTGTCACTATCACTCCCCCTCACCTCACCACTTCGGTGTACTACAAACCCACCGATGCACACAGTTACCTCCTTTATACTTCCTCTCATCCTCCGGCTTGTCGGGACTCCTTGCCTTTCTCACAACTTCTCCGCCTCCGTCGGTTATGCCAAGATGATGACAACTTTCTATGCCGAGCACAAGAAATGTTGGACTTCTTCCGTAACAGACAGTATCCAGAAGATGTTCTTACCTCTGCCTTAGAACGTGTTCTCCCTATCTCATGTCTAGAGGCCCTCAAACCCCGCCATAAAACCTCCTCTGATAGAGTCAAATTAATAATGACCTGTCACCCTCACAGCACTGCTGTCAAAAGGATCCTGTTTCGCCACCTACCTCTCCTCCAAGCTGACCCAGTGGCGCCGGAAGCATTTAGTGAGCCACCCTTGCTGGTATATAGACGGGACAAAAATTTGAGGGACCTCCTAGTCCACAGCCGTTTGAAAACCGTCAACGATGGCCACTTTGGAACCAAGCCATGTAACCGTACACGATGTAAGACATGTCAGTATGTAATCGAAACACGTTCAGTCTCGTTCCCTAACGCCAAGTTCACCATCACCCATGGCTTCACATGTGAGTCACGCAACGTCATTTATGCTATTATATGCAAACGTTGCACCATTACGTACATCGGCCAAACGGGCACACGACTGGGCGACCGATTCTGCAGACACCTCTATGTCATCTCTCAGTTTAATTCCACACCTGTGGCCATCCACTTCAATGGCCCTGACCACCACGGTGCCACTGACATCCAGGTGACAGCCATCAGATACTGTTCCTCGGACGCCAACAGTCGGTTTCGCCAGGAACAACGCCTCATCCATCTTATGGGTTGCCTCAAACCACACGGTTTGAATACCCAACATTCTTTTGTCTGAGACGCCTTTCTCTATCGAGTCCCAGTTGTATTATGACTTTCTACTTTGATGCGATCACACCCTTTTTTTTTTTTTTTTTTTTTTTAAACCATTTTTTTAATTTAATAATTTTATTTATTTACTTATTATTATTATTATTATTGTTTTTTTTTTTTTTTAAATTTGTTTATTTTATTTTATTTAAATAATTTTTTTTTTTTTTAAATTATTTTTTCCTTTATTATTTTATTTATTTATTTTTTATTTATTTATTTGTTTTAAATTTATTTATTATTATTATTTATTTATTTATATTTTATTTATTTTTTTATTTTATTTATTATTTATTGATTACTTTTTTCTCACTCTTTTCCAGTCCTTGTTTTCATTATTTCTTATTTTTAATATACTATCAACTTCCTCTTTCCGGTTTAGTGGCAGCCATCTTGCTTCCCATGTGACTGGACTTAATATTAAGGGAGTTTTTTTCTCTTATTTTCTTATTTCTTTTATAGTTTCATGTTCTCTACTTAATTCTCATTTTCTTTCCCTCCTGTCTCTTGTTTGTCTGTCCCTGACGAAGGCCTTGTGGCCGCAACGTAGGTTTTTCTTGTCCTTCTCCTTGTAAGACGTATTACTATTTGTGTGGGTGTGTGTGTGTTTTTTTGTTTTTTTTAAACCGATATATATATTGCAGTGATTTCTATTCTGTGCAAAGCGGTAATATATTGTGTAAAGTGATCAGTGGTCTAGTTCAGTCATTCTATTTCAATGGATTTTGTGTTAATTTAAATCTATTAAATTTAACCATCTCAATAGTTCCAGTTGTAAATATAATGATCTATCTATTATATTATTTCAAAAGATAATAGATGCTAAAATTAACTTTTAAAGTCGCGAAGGAATTTATAATTAATAAATTCAGTTAAGTCCTAGTTTCATAGATGTGTGTTTTAACCACTAGAATTCGCGCAGTGTTTATTAAATACATAATTAAATACTCGAGTGTATTATAGGCTTAACGGGAAATTTATCGCGCTTGATTTTTCGGTATGTTACATGTTTTTTCTTTCATACAGAGTGATCGTAACCTGCGGTCCCAGCTAAATAAAGAAAGAAATAAAGAAATCCTCCTATAAACTTCCAGTCATATTGAAGAAACATTTCTTTTAAATATAATCTTTGTGGCGGTCCTTTGCGACCTAGCTGTCATAATTAAATGAAATAAAGCCCACCCAAGAACATTTAAAAGAACAATCGTCAAATTACCATTACAAATCAGTAAGACAAACTGAAAGGTAATCATCGCCAGTAGCGATAATACATTTACTGTTTACTGTGAGAGAGTACATATTTTCCTGACCGTGACTGAGCCTAGTTTTTCCTCAATTGGATTTAATAAAACTTTCCGGTCAGTTACTATCATCACGCATTGAAGGAATTTTACCATAGCGGAAGATTAAAAGAGACCACTTCGTTTTCACCCCTGTGCCGAACTGTGTCAGTGCCATCCCATAGACTCCTTTTTTTATATAATAAAACACAAGAACTCTTAGTCTTCAAGTCTTGCGATAAGTGAGAATATTTGTTACCAGCAAAACCTCGCAAACATCTGGGGCGGGACATCGAAGTGCTAGACAGTTTCACATGTCAAGATAATACTTGCTGTTTTTATATAATTTTTTGGATCGTATGAGGCTGCATTCGGTAAGTGTGTGAATATATGAGTGTGGATCCTCACGCGTGTGCATGAATGACAGGAAATTTAATCTTTTTTTTCTCTTGTAACCCTTTTGTTAACTTTCGTGCCTGGTAATATAATTTTTCTGTACTCCCTGCACTGTTCCTTTAAGGGGGAGGTGATAATTGGTTAACTCTGTTTAAAACCCCCCTCCTTTCCATTTGCTTAGTAAAGGGAAGAACAGCTGGGAAGAACAAGTTTTTTTCTATCACCTATACCTAACTTTGTAACACCTCTTTCAGAGCAATTAACTTCACTGTTAGGTTAACGTATCCAAGTTCCTGATATTATCTATCTCTGGACTGGGTTTATCTTTGTCTAATAAGCGGGAAGGGCTTAGTCGATACCAATCTTCTTCACCCCTCCCAAACTTGTTATTTGCATTTGTGTACTTATGATAATTTATGTAATACCTGATATTTGTTAGTGATTGATGTTTAAGGTTAATAAAATCACATAAACTCATTTAGTACTGTGTTGGAGATACCCAAAGCCCAACATTTCCCCTATTCGTTTAATATAGTTTGTATCTACGTCGTCTGTGTGTTTGAAAACACCAAATCGGTGTGCGCGCAGAGGTGTGTCTGGAAAACTGGCAAATAATTGTTTGACCGGGAGAGTGGAAGAGAAGATTGAGAGAAACGATTTGTCGTAAATAAGTCTGTCTTTACTCTCCTCCAGCACGCTGTGAAGCAACTATTTAATCTCTACATTTTCTATCACTGAGCTTTCCACCATCATTTTTCACTCTAAACCGAATCACTATTTCTAAGACTCTTTCTCTCAAAATAAATTTACGACAATATATGTATATATATATATATATATATATTATATATATATATATATATAAATATATATATATATATAAATATATCTATATATATCTATATATATATATATATATATATATATATATATATTGGTCAGCATTGTACACCTGTTGATCTGTTACCTCTTGTTATAGTGTTTTGAATCGAATCTCCTATAATCTTATACCGTACAGATTATTACAACGACTACGATACTGAAAATATATTTCATCAGGGTCATGACTATAGTGTTGACGATAGTGTTGACGATAGTGTTGACGATAGGGTTGACGATAGTGTTGACGATAGTGTTGACGATAGTGTGTACGATAGTGTTGACGATAGTGTTGACGATAGTGTGGACGATAGTGTGGACGATAGTGTTGACGATAGTGTTGACGATAGTGTTGACGATAGTGTGTACGATAGTGTGTACGATAGTGTGGACGATAGTGTGGACGATAGTGTGGACGATAGTGTGGACGATAGTGTTGACGATAGTGTTGACGATAGTGTTGACGATAGTGTGGACGATAGTGTGGACGATAGTGTGGACGATAGTGTGTACGATAGTGTGGACGATAGTGTTGACGATAGTGTGTACGATAGTGTTGACGATAGTGTTGACGATAGTGTGGACGATAGTGTTGACGATAGTGTTGACGATAGTGTTGACGATAGTGTGGACGATAGTGTTGACGATAGTGTTGACGATAGTGTTGACGATAGTGTTGACGATAGTGTTGACGATAGTGTTGACGATAGTGTTGACGATAGTGTGGACGATAGTGTGGACGATAGTGTGGACGATAGTGTTGACGATAGTGTTGACGATAGTGTGTACGATAGTGTTGACGATAGTGTTGACGATAGTGTTGACGATAGTGTGGACGATAGTGTGTACGATAGTGTTGACGATAGCGTTGACGATAGCGTTGACGATAGTGTTGACGATAGTGTTGACGATAGTGTTGACGATAGTGTTGACGATAGTGTGGACGATAGTGTTGACGATAGTGTTGACGATAGTGTTGACGATAGTGTTGACGATAGTGTTGACGATAGTGTGGACGATAGTGTTGACGATAGTGTGGACGATAGTGTGGACGATAGTGTGGACGATAGTGTTGACGATAGTGTTGACGATAGTGTGTACGATAGTGTTGACGATAGTGTTGACGATAGTGTGTACGATAGTGTTGACGATAGTGTTGACGATAGTGTGTACGATAGTGTTGACGATAGTGTTGACGATAGTGTGTACGATAGTGTGTACGATAGTGTTGACGATAGTGTTGACGATAGTGTGTACGATAGTGTTGACGATAGTGTTGACGATAGTGTGTACGATAGTGTTGACGATAGTGTTGACGATAGTGTTGACGATAGTGTGTACGATAGTGTTGACGATAGTGTTGACGATAGTGTTGACGATAGTGTGTACGATAGTGTTGACGATAGTGTTGACGATAATGAAGATAATCATCATCATTTTCCTTGTCGCTCCCTACGGAGCATGAAGCTAGTCTCTACTGTAGCTGGTCCTGTAGCTGGTCCTGTAGCTATTCCTCTTACAGGAAGCCTGCACCAAGCAGTCACGTGCTCTTGCAGTAGTTGTGTCTGTGGAATTTGTTTTTACATGTTGAAGTTTCCAACCACATGCCCAACCTTTATCTTGTACGACATGCCAGAGGAAGCAGTATGCATATTCATTATATATCTCATAACAAACACCTGGCAACAACACGGGGCATGGAAGACAATGGTCAACGATAATAACTGATCATCGTACAAGTGAATAACTAGATGAATGTGATGATGTTTGTCAGTCGTGTTCGATAAGATAACATTGACGACAACACAGAAGAAATGACGTTTATAACACACATCAAGGACACTCACCATCCGGGAACAGACCTGTCATGTGTGGCTGGAAACCTCCACTGTTGTGTATAATTGTTGCACCACCAAACGGAGCTAGAGACACAAATATGCAACTTAGGTTCATGATGGGCGCGTGATTATAGATTATTTGGGTCATGGTATTTCGTCTTTACTTTCATATTTTTTCCACAGACAATCATGAATGACATCACTATTTCTCTTCTCTATCTCTCTCACCCCCACTATCTCTCTCTTTAAAATTCCCTTTATTGTCTTAAGTACTGACACTTGTTATGGAAATTATTATTGTATAAATACTGACCATTATTAAAGCAGATTATTTTAGCAGGTAAAGAACTGACAATTTTTATGTCAAATTTTTTAGTGCACGCAGTACTGACTCTTGTAGCATCAAATTATTTAGTGCTTAAAATACTGACAATTTTTGCAGCAAATTATTTAGTGCATTCAATATTGACTGCTGTTACAGCAAATGTTTTAAGTGGTTAAAGTGCTAAACATTTTCACTACAAATTTTTAGTGCTTAAAGTACACAGTTTTTTAATTAAAATGTCAGACTCGAGGTTTATGAGGGTCTGAAGATGAAACATCGATATATGGGTAGATAACAACAATCAAAAGTGATACTCAACTGATGGTGTATAATCAACATTGAGCCTTCTTTAATTTATGTATGTCTGATTTCGACAGAATGGTGGACAGGAAATTGCAAGCGGCAGAGTTGTGGTTCATAAAACGGATACATCAGATAAGTTGTCAGACAATCAAATGAGGTTATTCTTAGACAAATAAAAGAAAGTCGTTATTTAATCTACACGCTAGAACAGTCCAAGTTCTTACTTTTATTTATGTATTTAATTTTATTAATTTATGTATTTGCTTTTTTTTACTCGCTATGAAAATGAAAACAAAAACCAGAAATTCTGCTGACATCTGGTAAATTCACCTCAGACATGACGAACAAGAGAAGACAGGAAACAAACACCTAGGGGAATTTATTACACAGCAAGGTCGTAAGACATTAAAGGCACGCCTGATTTAAGACACTACAGATCATATGAAAATGAAGAAACATGATCACCAACACCTGTCGGTATGGCGCCCTTTGAATGTGGAGCTAGAACTGTATTTCACATGTGTTTATGTATGTTATTGTACTTCCCTACAAGAATAACGTCTGGCGGGCTCGTGCTAAAGTTACGGCTTGCCGAGAGTTTTTCTAATGAATGGATCTTCTCAAGCAAGGGTTCTTAATATTTCTTATGCCATGGTCCCCTTTGATCATCCAGTGAAGGCTTCGGACCCCTTCTTAGAAAAAATCTACGTAGACGCATAATTAAAATGTATGCATACAAATAAAACATTTTATTACAAAGAAGATTCATTCAGCGTTCATATAGTCATACTGAAATACAAAACTATTATGTAAAAAGAATATATTTATGTTTAATGCAAAAATCTACGATAATTTTCGGAGTACAAGATTTTGTGAAAATAAAAGACACATTTTTGGGTTATGTACACGGACCACCAAGGAGTGCGTGTACCACATGTTAAGAAACCGTGTCCTAAAGGCAGTCTACCATGCCATGTTTAAAAACGAGTATTTCTTGATCCCCGGCTTCAAAATGGACTGAAAGGAGGTGGTAGACAATGACAGCTCTTCTTGTGAATAAATGACACATTTACTCTGGTGTTATAGATAACATTTAATGATTGACGCTCCAATTCTCGTGGAGGGGAGGAGATTTCTGCAAACAAGAGCACACGTCGACGAAAGCGCGGCTGGAAGTAATTCCCCACTTCTAGATTCAGTCATAAAGTGCGTTTAATAAGGCAGTTTGAGATTAATATTGTCAGGTTGACGGCCATGGGAAGACAAATGAGTGTTTAGCATTCATTTTTAAAGCTCTCAGCCAGCATCGTGACATCTCGCTATAATTTAAACAATTACAAGTGAACGTCTCAAACATTGTTAGGTCTTTGTTTCGTTTTAGTAGCCTCAGAAATTGTTGTAGGTTTGAGGCTGCAGATTTCAAATTTCATTCACCAACTTACGACAGAAAACGTGTTCTATATGTAGCTTATTGTCATATGACATAATTACCCACAACTCTAATGCTGGACATGGAAATTGAAAGCGGCGTTGGCAGGGTTGAAGCCACCTTTGCCCGTCTTACAGCGCGTACGTGTTTGGGGAGACTCCAGCCTCACAGCGGGGACCAAAGCTGAGTTATGTGACGCCTGCGTCACCAGCGTACTTCTGTATGGCAGCGAGACATGGACAGCCTGTGCTGGGCAAGAAAGAGGGCTCATTACCTTCCATCTACGTCACATCCTCGGTATTTCGCAGAAGGAAAAAGTGCTGGCCTTCAGGACGTGTATACACAGCTTGGACAGCGCCGACTGCGATGACTTGGCTATGTGTGTCGCAAGGAAGATGGTCGCATTCCGAAAAATATCTTCTACAGACAACTGGCATATTGCTAAAGAACAGTTGGGCGACCGCGGCCCGGGCTCAAAGATGTGTGCAGGCAGGGCCGGATTAAGTCCAACTGATGCCCTAGGCACAGCCCAACAATGCCCCCCCCCTACTGGGGGCCCAAAAAGCTACAGACTTTCATAAACGGGTGCTTGCGTAGAATAGAAGGATTGAAATGGTATGACAAAGTCACAAATGTGGAATTGATGACAAGAACCAGACAAATGCCAGTGGAACAAGAGTTGAGAAGAAGACGATGGCGATGGATAGGACACGCACTGGGGAAACCCGTTGATAGCATTACAAGGCAGTCCTTGTTCTTGAACCCCCAGGGCAAGAGAGGTAAAGGTAGGCCAAGAAGCACCTGGAGAAGAGAACTGGAAACAGAGATAAAAATGATGAGGAAAACGTGGAAAGAACTTGAGATGATGGCACGTGACAGGAGGACTTGCAACTGTCTCCGACCTTCCTCGGGATCTTCTTTACTCTTGAAACATTCAAAGATGTAACTAAAGAAATATGCCTTCACACTAGGTCAGATGGCCGTCTGTTTAATCTCGCAAGGCTGAAGGCAAAAACAAAAATCAGAAGTGTCACTATAAGAGACTTGTTATTGCTGCCAAGATTATATATATATATATATATATATATATATATATCTTCTTCTTCCTCGTTCGTCCTGAAAAGGACGTTGGTTGCGTTGTGTCCGTTTACAGCGAAGCTGCGATATTTGTGCCTTTCGGCCGACACATCCGACTTCCGCACGGCATTTTTTGAGACCGGGTTTGCCTTCCCTCTTCGATCCCTACTCCTCAGCAAAACTGCAGTGATGCAGCCTGTTTCCAGGACCACCACGTGGAGGTGGAGTAGGTCTTGGTCAGCTCTGGTTCGCTGACCCTGACGCAGGCAGTCAAGCTATGGGTCGCTTACTGCATTCCTCACTTTTGATGCGTCTTGGGTATATGAGTGTGTGTGATTTCACATCATGTAGGGATAAAATCTATCTCACAGTGCAATCTGGTTATCGGTAGTCGCAATTATACTGTTCAAAAAAAGAAACGCATAGCTATCCGAGGGCGCGTTTTTATGAGTTTATAAGTAAAATTTGGTGCTAGGGTATAAAAAAACCATCCACAAATGTTCTTTACAGTGTAAAATGCACGTGTTGACCTGAATTGCGTTCGTTTTTGTAATCGTTACAACGCAGTGGTCAATAGTGTTTATGACGCAATTTTTGAACACAGCTCATGTTGCGCGCACGTGAAAGCAACAAAATTTGGGGTGAACAATATTCACTGACTACGCAACTGAAACCCTATAAAAGGATAACGCTACACACACAAAAAAATTCAGTTCATTTTCAAGCAAACATTTATGGCGTCTTTATCGATAAAATTAAGGAACATTGCTATTGGCCGACTGCATGCAGGCGAAAGTCTAAGTCAGGTTGCCAGGCATCTAAACGTGCATCAGAGTACCATCAGTCGACTTTGGCTCCGGTTCCAAGCCACTGGTTCAGTTGAAGACCGGCATCGCAGTGGACGACCCAGAGTGACAACAGCAGCGGAGGATCGCTTTATTCCGTTTCGTCACCCCAGAGACAGGTTTACAACAGCTTCCTCAACTGCCCCAGTCATTGCCTGCAGGACGTCATGTGTCTGATCAAACTGTCCGGAATAGACTGCATGACGCTGGACTTTGGGCACAACGACCTCACCGAGAACCTGTCCTTACGCGCCGCCATCGCCAAAATCGACTTCTTTGGGCCAACCAGCATCGTCCCTGGGCAGCTGACAATCAATGGAGACGTGTCTGGTTTAGTGACGAATCTTTCTTTTTGTTGCAGCGTCATGATAGACGGCGTAGGGTCTACCGTAGGCGAAATGAACGTTTTGCCCAAAATTGCGTTGATGAAGCTCCGCCGCACGGTGGTGGAGGTGCAATGGTGTAGTGAAGTTGAACCTGTATGACAACACGCTCAACATTTCCCCGCTCAAAAACTAGCTATAATATTTTAATCTAAAAATAACTATAGTATTTGAAGCAGTCTAAGAACCCAGTTAAATTTACTGCCCAAAATTTATCTAGTGTATTTGAATTTGTCTAGGAACCAAGTCAAAATTTACCGCCCAACAAAATTATCTAAGAGCATAGTACAAATTTAACAACCAATCATAGTGCTTCTTTTTTTTTTTTTTTTTTGGTAAGGATAAAGAAACCTTTTTGACTTGGTGACAATACCTATTTTGTGTTTTTGACCGAACGAAGATATTTTATTTCTTAACAACTAAAGATAATTAAACTGGAAGAGATATCCTGACTTATAGCGCTGATATTGCTTAACACATCAGCATAAAGATTCCCTCATTATAAAATTTTATTGACTTAGAAAAATTGATTTTAGGGATGTTTTCATATCAGGGTAATGCCAAAATTAATTACTTAAAAATTACCCAGATTGAAATGCAAAGAAATAACTAAAGGAAAACCATATAGAACGATAGAGAGCAATTGGCCGTTTGATTATCACGTTCGATAATTAAAATCGGTCAATAATAGCTGTAATATAAAATATTAAAAATTAGTCAGATTATACAAACAAGCTAAGAATCGCATAAGTCACTAGTCTCAAATATCAATTTTTGACTGTGTTTCCGATTGGACAGGGGTAGTTCTATAAATAGTAACAAAGTAGTACGATCTGGGCCATTCGATTAAAAAATCTGCACCGAGCTGACAGAAACTAAAAGACGGAACGACCTAGTCTTTGCCTTCTGATCCTAGAGCAGCTCTAGATCTCTTTGAGGGCCAGTTCAGCTTGTGTGTGTGTATATATTTGCCTGAGGGTAAGAAAGATATATTTATTTGCATATTTTGTTCATTATTAACCTGGGTATAGCCAGACTATGTGTTCGAATGCTAAGTAGAAAGTGAAACTAAGGTGTTCTGCCATACTGAACCATTTATGAACGTGTGTAGTTTTGCAGACAGGTTCGAAATGAAAAAAATGTGTATAGTGTTTGCAAATATGGCACAAATTACGACAGTAAGTGTTAGTAGTGATTTAAATTGGTATTTTCTTCTGGAGTGACCCACTGTTAAAAGATCATGTGATAAACGTACCGGAAAGGTTAGAATGAAGTAATCAATAGGTCACATGCTGTTTTGTACTTAACCTGATTATTGTACGGAAGCCAAGCATGGACTAAGGACACTAACATTGAATCAAAACAGAGAAGGAATGATTACATGGAACTGACTGTAGGCAAAGGAATTCAAGGTCTTGTGCAACTTGTTAGCACAATAACTGAAAAAGGGTAAGTCCTAATGTCGTTTGTGGGTGAGTGAATTGAGGCAGACTACTACATGGAATGGGTTGTCCTTCTATTCCAGGTTATATCATGAAATTACCTCGTGGCTGCATTCACTTGAGAGGAAGTTTGTGGGAGATGAGAGTTCCTTATATATCTGGAGCCAGACCCCATCTTCTCAGTCAGGAGCTATAAAGTTTGTGGTCCTGACTTGTGTATATGAGAATCAGCAGCAACATTCTAAGATAAGTCCTTTATAAAGGCCAGTGTCAGTTTATCCAATCATTCATTCAAGAGTAATCAAACTAGGATTACAACCCTTTTTAGGATGAATAGATAAGACCATCAAAATAAAAAAGACAACTTACAGCATAGTAATAGCAGAAGTTATCACTCATATGAACAGAAACTGTATGTGTAGTTATTCCAGTGAACACTCTACAAAATGGAAAGATGTTTCCAATATATTTATTTTAATTTGTAAATATCATTTTCTTGCTTTTGAGTATTCCTGACCTGAAAATATTGAGGTTCAGGACAATTAAATTGTAAATAAAATTTCATAGTCTTGCTTAATAATTTTAGTAAAGTTAAAGTTCTGTTGTGAAATTAATAACTATTATATTAATTAAATTACCCTAGACGTAGCCAAATAAAGCAAAACAGTTAATTATTTATCATAGTGAGATCACAAGAGGTAGCAGTTAGGGACTCAGAGTACTACATCATCATCTTCTCTGAGAACTTACATAGCTTGACCCCACCTTGATGTCTATACACCCTTGCTCTTTTCAGAGAAGGGGGTATTACTTATAAGACCAGTCTCTTATCTGGCACTATCCTGGTATCCTCTGATACACCTATTTATCCAGGATATCCCATATTTTAGTAACATCAAAACCTCTTATGACAAATGGTGTGGGGAATGATCAGTTACAACGGAAGGAGTCAATTGGTGCACATTGAAGGAGGCTTGAATGCGCAACGATACGTCAATGAAATTCTTCGACCCCATGTCCTTCCACTTTTGGCTGCCCAAAGGTCTGTGTTTCAACAGGACAACGTCAGACCACATTGTGTACGGTTGACCACGCAGTTCCTGAGTGCCAACAACATTCTCACCCTTCCCTGGCCATCCCTGTCTCCAGACATTAGTCCGATTGAGCACCTGTGGGATGAGCTGCAAAGGCGTGTTTGTCGCCGAGACGTTGCTCCAGCCAATCGTCGTGATCTGTTCCAGGCACTCCAGGAAGAGTGGGCAGCCATCCCACAGGCTCACATCAGACGTCTGATCGCATCCATGCCCAGGAGATGCCAGTCGCTGATCGATGCAAGAGGAGGCCACACACCATACTAACGGGAAAGCCCGTACGCAAAAAAACTCTCGTGACCCAGATGCAAAACAACTGTCAATTGATTGGTTGAACCCTAAGGTATTCTTGTGTGCAATTTAAACAATTAACTCATTAAATTTAAAAAGTTATTGAATATCAAAATTATGGCTATGTGTGTGCCTTCAGTAGCTATGCGTTTCTTTTTTTGAACAGTATATTTCTTTAATTTTTTTTCTTCAATCTTTATTCGTATTCAGTTTGAATTTACAAACATGTTCATTTTACATATGTCAATAAAAAAAGTTTCAATGAAAATACAAAGAGCAGCTGCTTAGAAAACCCGTTCACTCCCTCGCACACACTTATTTACACACTATTTCTTGCACCATGAAGTTGTACATTGCACATTTATTTGTGATGATACTATTGGTTGAAAAGAAAAAAGGGGGGGGGGAGAACGGATAAAGAATTTTTATAGTGATAATAGTAAAAAAAAGAAAAAAAAGGAATGTGGACAAAAATAACACCTGAATGGACTAAACTGTTTCAGTGAAAGGACAATGAAAACACATTTCAAAAACCAGGCCAAAAAAGAAAACCTGAATAGACACAACTTTCCGCTAAGAAGTTTCAGTGAAGACATTTTTTGTTCGCATTTTTCCGTGTTTGTTTTATAAAGTAAAACCTGCCTTTCTTATGTCATATTCCATTTTATTTTCCCAGTCGTGCTCTTCTTGATTTGCACTGGATGAACCCAAACTTCGTTCTCTGTCCCAGGAGGCACCACTCAGAATAGATTTGGTGGCTGCGTGAAGCCATTTTATCTGATCCAAGCTCCGAATTCTGACATCGTAAATCAGGAAAATTGGACTCCTGAGATGTAGAACTAAATTTAATGTCGACGTGTCTTTGATCTTAGCCAGGGCTGGGATCCATTTTTTTCCTCGCATGAGGTTGCATTTACAAACGCCCAACCCCCGCCCTGGCCAAGACACGTGATCCTAGCCAAGACCAGTTAGTAGGCGCATGTCCAAACACAAACAGACCCAATGACGCACAAGTGTCATTGTATGGATCCTCTGTGTTTTCACACAAAAGACCTAATGACACATGAGTGTCAATGTACTGATCCTTTGTGTTAAACCGGCCCTGGCCAAGACACTTTGATCTTAGCCAATTTTTTTTTTTTTTCATTACAAAACCAAATTTCGGATTTATTACACATAAGAATTTCAGAAATGTTCTGTATTTAATTTTCAGATTCCTGTCACTCAGTGTATGTTTTCTAGCATGCAGACGAACTCTATAGGCCTAGGTAACATGCTGCCATGCATATTGACAAACTGTATGACTCGAAAGTCGTTCTATAAATCCATGACTTTCTCAGTAAGTTTTCGAATAATGTAACGTGTTTCCTATCGTGCTAAAATATCTTCTACAAGTTTGAATTAAATACAACCTAAACCACTCGTTATTTGTAAGTAAGGGGATAGCGCGAACGCAGTCCCCCCTACGAAAAAATTACGCACCCGAGTCACCCGCATTTGGGGTGATCGCAGGGGTCAACCCAACCGGAGTGCAATGGAAGGGCCTCAACCTGGGAGCACCGCCCCCCCCCCCCCCCTCTTTATGCGCATTCCATTTGAGTTTACAAAACATGTTCATTTTACATATTTTCATAAAGAAATTTCAGTGAAAAGACAATTACACAATGAACAGTTGTAAAAAAAAAAAAAAAAAAAAAAATACAAAAAAAATTTCGTCGCACCCATTCATTTACAAAAAAACTCTTTCTTGTACATTTAAAAGGTTATACATTGTACATGTTTTTGTAATGATAGTAGTGATTAAAGGGAGACGGTGAAAATGGATAAAGGAACCATACTATCTTGTTCTTGAAATTATAATGCACCTTGTTTTTTTATGGTGATAACGGGAAAAGGTTGGGGGGGCGGGGAAATATGGAGGGAAAAACTGAATAGACAAAACTTCCACTAAAATGTGAAGATACAATTAAAACCCTTCTTTCCCGTTTTGCTTTCTAAAGCAGCGGTGGCCAAACTACGGCCCGCGGGCCAGATCCGGCCCGCCAACCAGTTTTGACCGGCCCGCCAACCTGTTTTGGCTGGCCTCTTATTGTTGATTGAAGCCACACAATGAAATAACACACAAATGTATGTTTGAAATAAATAATTACATGTCATATTACAAATTACAAAACAAATTAAAACAACGGATTCATTATATTTTTTTAACAGTAATTTCAGTCCGAAGACTGGTATACATGTCTTGGCAGATGTGCAGTACAGTAGTTTGCCGTTGCTTTCTGTACGTGGTTCATTATATATGTAAAACTAAATCTCAGAACGTTATTTTTTAAGGATTTTATAGGTCTGGCCCTCTGGTGTTACCCTTTACCATAATCTGGCCCTCGGCCAACCTTAGCTTGGCCACCACTGTTCTAAAGTAACGCTGACTTTCACTTTCCGATTCCATTTTATTTCCTCAATCGTGGTCGCCTTGCTTTGTACTGGATGAAAAACATTCCTTTCCTTTATTGAGTGACAGATACATTCTTATTTATACTGCTCAAAAAAAGTTAAAGGCCACTTTCAATTTTTAGGTCATTTCAACTATGCTGTTTTTTTAAAAACCTGAACACTCAGTCAAAAAAGTTTTGCTGCATTTTGTTGCATGCTTAAACAATGTTTGTTAATCTGATAATAAATCAAATCTGTGTTACGTGTGTGTACCTCCAAGATCAATCAAATGTACGTGGTGGAAAGGGAAATAATGCATGTTTGAAAATGCTTCCTATGGCAAAGCCTGTTGATAACATTGCTGAAATTTGCTTTTCACGTGCAAGTCGTGACTATAGTGAACACATGTCACCCACTTTTCGGAAGGAACGGGCAATGGGTACGGTATGTTTGTAACATTTACCATTTTAGCCATGGCTCAGCGAAGACGCTTGACCAATGTTGACAGATGGAGAGCGATGGCATGGCTGCAGGATGATGTAGGGCTGCGAGAAGTTGCTAGGAGATTAGGAGTTGCCAACTCTGTCATACAAACTCTGCGTGATCGTTATAATGCAACCGGAAGTGTCGCAGAACAACGCAGGTCAGGATGTCCAACGTCTACCACAAGACGGCAAGACACGCTGAGCCATGGCTAAAATGGTAAATGTTACAAACATACCCATTGCCCGTTCCTTCCGAAAAGTGGGTGAAATGTGTTCACTATAGTCACGACTTGCACGTGAAAAGCAAATATCAGCAATGTTATCAACAGTCTTTTCCATAGGAAGCATTTTCAAACATGCATTATTGTGGTGAAGTGGGATGTTATAAATATTTATAGGGGACTTAGTGTACTGACTGAGATCAGCTGTGAAGGTATCTATATCTATTAAGAGTAGTGTATTATAGATAACCTTACTTGCTACCACATATCTATATATCTCAGTCAGAATTATTCTGCAATAGTGTGATGACTACGTTATGTGTCTAGGGTATGTGTAGGATGAAGTGTAAGTCAAAACAACAACAGACAGATAAACAATTTAATTTATTCCACTATACTTGACAACACTGGGACACTCACATACATATAACACTCTAAAGGATATCTTAAGGAGTCACTGATAACTTTTCAAATAACAATATGTATTCATTGCTGATATGAATGAATATGTGTCCTGATTCAATTACAAAGGAACCAGGAATCACAATCAATTTTCATTACAAGTTATGTACAGAATGGATTAATATGAATATTGTAGTGACATATATTATTAAAAATATCCTATGTGTGTCAGTTGTGTAGTGGTAAAATGAGGTAATACTGGTTTTGTTTTGTTCAAGCTCTGTTGGTATTTGTCATCATGACTTCAATAGTTTGTCTTTAGGGACTAGTATTGGAGATGTTCTCAGTTCCTGATATTAAGACAATTAAATTCCCCTCTTAAGGTGATTTTTACAAAGTCATTTCAAGATGTGGGGACATAATGTTGAGCTCAGCTGGCCAAATTAGCTTATCTTGCGTGATGGCGGCAGGAAAGGACTCCTCTGCTCGAATTCTCCCCTGGGCTCTGGAGACACCTCACTGATAGCTAAAAAGACCAAGGAGTATGCTGTCCGACTCTGGATTCAGCAAAGCTCTGACCAGGTGCTGCTCAATACCATCAAGACCACGGTCCCTGTAAACAAGAAGGATGTACCTTCTACTTCATAACTAATTGATACTCTAGTTCTACACTGAACACAATACAACACAAACATTGAGTTCAGAGCGTTAGGCCAACTGTCAGCTTCATCTGAAATACTTTATACCAGTATTTACCTCCTTAATGGTCACTACGCCTCTGCACTTCCAGCATTATTTCTGTCTAATCAATCATCCAGGTGTCAGTGTACTATTTGGCCATTCCATGCCGTTTTACTTCCTCCGACACCCTCTGTTCAGGCTGGAGCATTATAGGCTTTATCTCCTGTTTGCCACTGAACTACACATATATATACAGGCATAAATTAACAATTTACATTCAATTTTCATTAAAAGATACTGAATGGTTCAAGCTTACCACAATTTCATGGAAATAAACACAGATACGTTGATTAGCAATGAATTCTGGCACAATAACTGGCACAAATTCCCATCTGCTTATGTTCCAGGCTTTTATTTTAGCAAAAATGTGAGCTGGCTTCAACGCACTGTTGCTTTATCAAGATTATTTGCACTAGTGGTCTCGAACTAACGCTCCTAAGTGAGTATATCAGCAAGTCTAGCCAATGAGGCCACGTTTCGACAAGTGTTTGAAAAAATGTTACCTTTCTACGTCTCCCTAACAACCAAGATAGTATTTATAGTCCGACCAATCGTGGTTCGTCTTTCATTTGTTGCGCTCCAATCAATTTGGAGTTTACATGGTAGGCTATTTCTGTAACGCAAGGTTTTTTTCAAACATGTTATAAAAAAAACGAATTTTATGAGCAGAAATGATTCCATGCTGTCAGGCATCCCACTATTTTATTTTGGGTATAATTTATTAATTCCTGGACTATTTGCGTAACGTTTTACATATTATTTGTCAGCAAGCCCTAAGGAACCCAAAATATCCAAATTTAAAAGAGCTACGTGGCTGCGTTCAAAATATGTATTTTCTACCTCCTGTTTCGAAGATGTGCTGTCTGGGTACTGTTATGTTTTCAACCGTAAGCCCATCTATTGTTATCTTTCCTAATAAGCGTTTTTTATGATTTTAAAACCTAACTCTGGGAAGGGTAGTGAATTTATCACTGTCCGTCCGAAAAAGTTAGTGCTTGTAGTCTTACACGCGTGATGGCAGCATTTGTGTATCGCGCGAAGCGTGTTTAGTGTTCGGCTTTCTGCCCCACTCCTTCCCGCAAGGATCCTTTTGTCCATCTGTCTCGTTCGTTTTGGTAACGCAGTGTAGAAAAAGACATGAATGGAATTTAAAATTAGGTCAACTTGCATATTTCAAGGTTTTTCTTAGAAAGGCAGCACATTTTATTGTGTGTTTGGGAAACGCGTGTATGTTGCAGAAGGCCTTTAATATCAACGTGAAACGTTACAATTTGCTTACGCAGTAGAAAACAAGGGGATTTCGAGTACAGTCTTTGTGACAGCACTGTTATTTACCATTGCTCTTTTCTTTATTAATTTTATTTGTTAGGCTTAATATTTAACTAATAATTTATATATGTGGATTAGAATATTCCACGACAATTATTTCCCTTTCCACCACGTGCATTTGATTGTCCTTGGAGGTACACACACGTAACACAGATTTGATTTATTGTCAGATTAACAAACATTGTTTAAGCATGCAACAAAATGCAGCAAAACTTTTTTGACTGAGTGTTCAGGTTTTAAAAAAAAAAACAGCTTAGTTGAAATGACCTAAAAATTGAAAGTGGCCTTTAACTTTTTTTGAGCAGTATATATAAAAATTTATGTAAGGCAGTTACGCCGTCAAAAAAAAGTTTCGTGTTCCACAGAGGCGTGGAACACAATAAACATTGAGACTTAAAATGTCCTTTCTTGTACTCTAAATATACATTGCAAATTTTTTGTTGCTGTAATCACAGTATTCATTTACTATGTATATATATTTGTGACGGAGTGTCTGTCCCTGTCCTTTTCTGTGATCTCTCACACCTCCAGCTCTACAGCAGTATCATTTCCTTTCCTTCATTTTTCTCTCCGATCGCTTTTATTTGGCATTCCATCTTTTCCCTTCATACATCTTACTCTTTATGCTGAACATACATGGGGAAAGTCTCTAACACGCCTCTCCCCTGTGGCAGTATTTGCTACGGGAGTAATTCTTATCTTATGGTGTCTCTTATGGTGTCACATAAACGCTTCACAAAGACGTGTTAAGTTACGCCAGGTAATTTGACGGTCAGCGACAGTATGTTATTGTATAATCTGTCTGACCATCTTTTCAAGCGATGGTGCTTGTTTATCCAAGCTTTTTTTTCCTAAAGACATATATATGGAAACATTGACAATAATAGTTTGAACATAAGCATAACAATGAAAATACACTGTGCAGCTGTAAAAATATAAATAAAAAATTACTTTCACACCTTGCACACACTCATTTACACTCTTTCTAGTACTCCCAGGTTACACATTTTACATTTTGGTAATGATAGTGTTGATTAAAAGGAGAAGGAAGAGGAAAAGAAAGAAAGAAAGAAAAAGACCTTGGGTGTCAAAGACCTAGATTTAGAGTCCGTCGCGAAAGATTCCGTCTTGATGGAAAATAAAATCGTGCTTGGCCGTGAAATGTAATCTGAAAGGACGTCCCCTGGGACAAAAGAAAGAGTCTTGGTCGCCACAAGGGAAATAATGGGATCCGAAAAGAGACACTTCTTAGTGGATAGTTTTGGTTATTAAAGTAGTCCCTGTGTGACCGCTTACAACCAGCTTTATTCACATTTCATAGATGGAGAAAAGACATATTGAACATTCCATTAAATATAAATATACATTTATACACACTCGGGCACGCTTACATACACACTATTACAAGCACATTTCACTGCACCTTTTATTATTTTTCCCTTTTTTTCATCCTGAATTTAAAGGTATGAGCCTCGCAATACCAACGTCAAAGACTTCCCACGAACATACTTAGGGATCAGTTGGCAAGGTCAGACATTGACACTTTAACGACATCTAGAACTGTGGTCAACATGACCTCTCGCGAATAAATGTGTAGTTTAAAGGGTCGAGCTGTAGTACTTGAGAGGATAGAGGGACTGGGGAAGGAAGGGGGTACAGAAGGCCGAAAGCGGACTTACAAAATGTTAGGATGGACAGAGAATGAGATAGTAGTGAGACGGAGAGAGGGCCGTTGGTGAAAGAAAGAGTCATTTTACGAATCAAGGATGCCTCGTTAAAGAAAAGGTAGCATCTCAGGGGCTATTGATAAAATTTTCTGACGAAAAATGTGCAGAAATAAACCAGCGTTGAAAATACGATGATTAAACATGGAAAGATTCCGAAAACACCAAATCTGATTCCGAAATTCTGATAAAATAACCAAGATCAATGTGTGTGTGTGTGTGTGTGTGTGTTATATGCTGCTTTCGGAACTATGTTTAAGAAGATTGCTTTGTATAAATCTGATTTTTGTGATGTTTGTAAATCGATGATTTTCTGCAGTAGTTTCTTTGTAGGTGTGATTGTACTGCATTAAAAAAACAAATGATCTTCTGTTTCTTGGATGCTTTTCCTACATAGCTGACATTTTGTTATTTGGTTGGATCTGTGTGCTTCTCGTTTTGTTGTGGGTGTCATGCTGTATATTAGTCTAAAAGTGACCTCTCTTGCTTTAGCAGTGATTTTTGGGTTGTGCAAGTTAGTGAAGGTTTCGGTGTAATTTGTTATAGCATATTTCTGTCCTCTTTTAATCCTTAGATGTAAAGGTGGTGCTTGGAGTTTAACTAAATGTTTATATATTGCATTTGTTTTCTGGTGAATTAATTTTTCATGTCCTTGGATGGCTTGTATGCATGTCTTATAAAATGAGGGCGCAGGGCCGAAGTGATGGGGGATTGCATTGTTCAGTGGTCTCAGTTTGGAAAGCCTGAGTCCCATGTAATAATGACCTAGTTTGTGTCGTTCTGGGTGTTTGATGATGCTGCCTGTGTGTTTAATTCTGAGTGCCTGGATCTTTGTTTCTATGTCTT
This sequence comes from Oreohelix idahoensis, assembly GCA_024509875.1. NCBI lineage: Eukaryota > Metazoa > Mollusca > Gastropoda > Stylommatophora > Oreohelicidae > Oreohelix > Oreohelix idahoensis. Next base: position 334,779 of record JAMPIV010005885.1, on the reverse strand, counting down.
GAAGGGCAGCCCCTCCGTGTTTCTTTTCTTGTATTAGTGTCTTGTGTTTAATGCTGTAAAAAGTGCGCCCAAAAACAAATGCTCTGACCTGCTTGTTTAAATCCGTGATAGTCTGTTTTGGGGGGTCGAAAACTGTGGCAATGTAAAGTAGCTTAGGGAAAATGTATGTATTTACAATTAAACTTCGTCCAAAAATCGTTGTGGTTTTGTATTTGTATCTGTGCAGCATGTCTCGTATTTTGGATGTTAGATTTTTCCATGTGTCTCTGTGTGTGCGATTTGGGTGTGAGGGAAAGGTTATACAATATATTTTGATATTGTTTGTTGGTGTTAGTCCAAAGGGAAAGTCTGCTTTGTTCTTCCATTTGCCTATGCCCATTATTGTGGATTTTTGAACATTTACTTTTGCTCAGCTACCTTTGCTAAAGTCTGTGAATGTGTTTAGGATAATTTTTATAGACTTTTTGTTTGGTGGGAAAAAGATAGTGTCGTCTGCATAGGCGAGCAACTTTTGTTCACCTTTCCCTTGTATGAAAGTTCCCTTGATAGAGCTGTCTTTTCTGATGTTCTCTAGTAGTGGTTCTAGTGCAAGAACATACAGTAAAGGAGAGAGGGGACATCCCTGCCTTACAGATCTTGTTAGTCTGAAGGTGTTAGTTAATGTATGATTTACTAACACTTTGCTCTCGGGCTTCATATACAGAATATTAATCCATTGTCTGAAGTGTTCACCTACGTTGCAATGTAATAATGTTTTGTGGAGGTATGAGTGTGATATTCTGTCAAAGGCTTTCTCTTGGTCTAGGGAAAGAACCGAAGACTGACAATCTTTCTGCTGTGTGTAGGTGATTATGTCTCTTATGAAATGTGTGTGTTGATGGATGTTTCTGTGCTGGACGCTACACTGCTAGTCTTCGTGTATGAGGGTCGCCATGAATGGTTTTAGTTTGTTTGTTAGAGCTTTTGTTAAAATTTTATAATCTACGTTTAAGAGTGATATTGGTCTGTAGTTTTTAAGGAGTGCTTTGTCGGAGTTTGGTTTTGGTATTAGAGTGATGTTAGACATGTTTAGGCTTGGTGGGAGTTCCTTAATCTCAAAGGCTTCTTTGTAAACTTGTAGTAAAAGAGGCCCTAGGGTAGGAAAGAAGTGTTGGTAAAATTCTGTCGTAAGTCCGTCAGGTCCTGGTGATTTGTCTTTTTGCATTGCATTCACTGCAAGTGTTATGTCTGTTAGTGTCAGCTCAGTGTCCAGTGTTTGTTTGTCTGCGTCAGATAATTTTTTTGTGAATTGCATAAATCTATCTTGTATATATGGTTGAACATTTTCTTCTGTGTACAGGTTCCTATAGTAAATTTCGAAAGCCTGCACTATGTGTTGTGTTTCTGTCTGTGTCTTCTTCTTCTTTGATCCATAAACACCAACCGTCAAAGCAGTCAGCGGCCATCACGCCTGGTGGCGTCTTGTAGGGCAGCAACAAATTGATTCCACTTTGCTCGGTCGGCGGCCATCCTTCGTACAGTGCCCCAACTGTGGTTCATTCTTTGCATCTCAGCTTCCACAGTTCTCCGCCAAGTTGTTTTTGGTCGGCCTCTCTTTCGCTTTCCCTCGGGGGTCCATAGCATAGCTGTTCTTGTGATGGTATCAGGGTCCCTTCTGAGGACATGGCCAACCCAACTCCAGCGTCTGCCAGCTATGATGGTGTGCATGTCCTCCTGGTTACTCCGAATAAGTAGTTCTTGGTTGCTGATGGTGTTTGGCCAAAAGATTCGGAGAATTTTCCTTAGGCAGATTGTGTGGAAGGAGGACAGTTTTGACATTTCCTTCTCTGTTACTCTCCAACATTCCGCACCATAGAGAAGCACAGAAAGTACACAGCTCTCAAACAGTCTTAATTTGGTGTTTGTGCTGTACTGGGAAGACTTCCAAATGTTGTTGAGAACAGCAAAGGCTGTTCTCGCTTTATTCATTCTGTTGTTAATGTCTTTGCTTGTTCCGCCGTCAGGTGTTACTATGCTTCCTAGGTAAGTAAATGTGTCTGTCTGTTCTAACTTCTGGTTCCTTACTGTTATTGGCTCAGGATTGCCCAAATTTAGTGTCATGACCTCTGTCTTCTTCAAATTGATGTTCAGGCCAACCTGCTGGCCATACTTATTCAGTCTATCGGTTTTTTCTTGAATGTGTTGATGTGAATGCACGAGTAGTGCAATGTCATCTGCATATTCCAAATTTTCCAGCGTAGAAAACGTTGTCCATCTAATTCCTCTTGGACTGCCCTCTGTTGTCTGGCGCATCACCCAATCTATGACTGTCAAAAATAATGTTGTTGATAAGGGGCATCCCTGTCGTACTCCTGTTTTCACTTCGAAAGTTACATTACTCGATCCAACACTGCACGTAAAGTTAGAATAGAGGCTTTTTATAATGGAAACAATGCGGCTGGGAATTCCATAAGCCCTCAGAATTTTCCATAGGCTGTCCCTGTGTATGCTGTCGAAAGCCTTTTCAAAATCAACAAAGTTAATGTACAGCTGTCTCTGCCATTCTGAGCACTGCTCTATAATGTTCCTGAGGGCAAATATATGATCTGCACATCTTCTGTTCTTTCTGAAGCCCGCTTGTTCTTTCCTCAGTTTATGGTCAACTGCTTTTGAAATTCTCTGGATGATTATCCTGCCTAGTATTTTGCTGGGAACTGAGAGGAGGATAATTCCTCCCCAGTTGTTGCAGTCTGCAAGGTCGCCCTTCTTGGGCAATTTGACAATTATTCCTTTACTCCACTCTGTTGGTGTTGTCTCAGTTTCCCAGACTTGTGCAAATAGTGGTTCTAATAGTTCTGCTGCTAGTTCAGGGTCTGTCTTGAATAGCTCAGAATTTAGATTGTCGTGACCAGGCGCTTTTCCATTTTTTAGCCCTTTGATAGCTGTGATTTCTTCTTTTCGTGGAATGTCTGTATTTACGTCTAAGTCACTTTCAGCCTCAGGAACATTCAGCTGAGTCTCTGGTGGTTCCTTATTCAGTGTTGCTCTGAAGTGCTCTGCCCATCTTATTTCCTGCCCCTGTGCTGTGGTGATGAGATTTCCTTGCTTGTCTCTTACTAACGTTATGTTGTTTGCACCTCGTTTTCCACTGATAGCTTTAGTTATTTTATAAACTCTGCTTTGTTCATTTCTTAGTGCTGCCTCTTCTGCCTGTTTTGCAAGGTCATCCAGAAATGCCCTTTTGTTAGCACGGGTTTGACGTTTTACTTCCTTGTCCAGCTGACTGTACTGTTCACTATATATTTCCTTTAACCTGGGAGACTTAGCTTCTGTTTTCTTTCTTTTCATTTCCTTTCTCTTCGCTATGGTGTTTAGCGTTTCTGGTGTTATCCAGTCTTGGCTCTTTCTTTCCTGGAATCCCAAGCATGACTTGCTGCTTTCTTTGTATATTGTTGAGATGGTGTTGAATTTCTGGTCGACATCGTCGGTCTCTGTTCTTTCCTGGCTTTTGGTAATCAGATATCGTCTCTTTACGTCGACCACGAACGCTTTTCTGGTGAGGGGGTCCTTAAGTTTCGTGATGTTATATCTTTTCTGTTTGACTGCAACTGGTCCAGCAGCTCTGAGTTTCACCTTCAGTCTTGCTACTACTAGGTGATGATCACTTCCTACATCTGCGCCTCTTCTTACTTTCACGTCTTGTAGTGCATGTCTCCATCTGCCATTGATCATTATGTGATCTATCTGGTTTTTGTCTCGTCCGTTTGATGATACCCATGTTAACTTGTGCACTTCTTTGTGTTGAAAAAGTGTTCCTCCAATGACCAGGTTGTTAATACTGCAGAAGCTTATTAATTTGTCCCCATTCTCATTTACTGTTCCACTGCCGCATTTCCCCATTACTCTTTCGTTATAATTATTGTGTGTTCCAACTTTCGCATTTAGTCTGTCTGTGTGGTCCCTTCTAAATCCACTATTTGGCCTATATACATGCAGCGTTGTATATTTTGTTCTATCGCCATGTATTGTTTGCTGGGAGTCTCTTGTATGATTGTGTTGCGTTTTGTCCGTAATAGGGCTCCTTGGAACCTGTGGTGTTTGTATTGTTCTAGTTCATATTGTAGTGTGAGAATGGAGGGAGAGTTTTTGTCTGTTTGTTTTGTTAGTTGTAGAGCTTTCTCTATCAAAATCTCTTGTTGTATGCGATGTCTGTGTATTATGGATGACATTAGCTGTGTTCGTTCGCGTATGGTGCTTTTAAGTGTTTCCCAGTGTTCTTGAATATGTTCTATTGGTATGTCGCTTGTGTATGTAAGAATTAGTTTGGTCATGTGCTCTACGTATGTTTTGTTTTGGAGCAAAGTGTTGTTGAATTTCCAGTGTGGAGAACGTTTGGAATGCGTGCTTGCTTGTGTAGTCCTAATGGCTGCGAGTACTGCTTTGTGATCTGTGAACTTGAGAGCTTCTGGCAAATGTTTTGCTTGAATTATGTGGTGTGTTGACGGCACGTAGATTCTGTCTAATCGTGCAGCTCTGTTGTGTGCGGTGTGTGCATGCGTTGTTTCAATATTGTGGGGGAGTGTGTGTCCGTAGGCATCTAATAAGCTGTGCGTATCCATTATGGTTTGTATTATGTCTAGTTGGTGTGCGTCTTCTCTGTTTGCTCTCCTTATCTGTGTTCTAACTACTCCACCAACAACGTCCATATCTGTCAAAACGCAGTTAAAATCGCCTCCTAATATAATATTATGTCCTCTGTATAACTGAGTGAGCAAATTGTCTATATTTTCGTAAAATTGTGGTTGGTGGTTGTAGTTTGCTGGAGCGTGTATATTCACTACCGTGTATGTGTGTATGTTGTTTCCTACTTGAGCGATGGTTATCTTGCCCTCGTTGTCTCGGTTTGTCCTAAGTATTTCCTATCTGTCTGATGTTTGTAGTATAGCTGTTCCTGAACCTGTTTTGTGTATGGCTAAACTAAAGCATGAGTGTCGTAGTCCTAACTGGGATGTGACTTGTAATGCATGTTCGTCTGTGTGTATGTTTGTTTCCTGCAAAAGTATAAAGTCTGGCTTGTGTTTATGTATAAGTGTTATGATGTGAAGTAGTTTTGAGCGAAGGCCACAAACATTTACACTAATTACACTGACAAACAACATTTTTCTTTCTTATATAAGAATAAGTGTTCTTAGGTCAGTTTCTTGCGCTGATTTAAAATTTGAAATCTGTTTATCTCTATCACATCGGGTTCTTAAGATATTTGTGAATAAATATATTTGTGGGAAACTGTTATTTGCTCCGTTTCATTTTTACTATATAACTTATTAACAATTAATAAAATGCAAAATAATTCTACTTTTTATACTGCTAAAAGATGCATGACATATGTTACGCTATTTTTCAAATAGTTACTGTATTTTGAAATAATTCTGAGCGAAATATGGCTTCTAGAAGTTGTAGAAATTCGGCTGATCTGTTCTGTTACGTGTGCGGATATTTTACCGATCGTGTTCACCAGAAAAACTTTACACCATTACTAAAGAAGCATATGAACTTTATTTCGATTCGAAAGTTGATGATGCAAATAAATCTTGGAAGCCAAATGCAGTTTGCTCGACTTGTGCAAATACATTGGCAGGTTGGTTACGAAAATCGCCGAAGCATAAGTCGATGCCTTTTGGAGTGCCAGTAATATGGCGTGAACCGACAAATCACGCTACTGATTGTTACTTCTGCTTGACAAATATCCATGGTTTCACTTTTAAAACTAGAAAGTCTGTGGTTTATCCAAATATTGAATCGGTTTCGAAACCAGTGCCTCATGATCCTATCACGTGTCCGATCCCAGTTCCACCAGAACAATATCCGTTGGACGTGAATGAACCATCAGAAAGTGATAGTTTACCTGCTTTAGAAACTAATTCTGACTCGGATTATATACCGGTGAATGATGGTGTTCACTTAATTAACCATTCAGAACTTTCAGATCTAATATGTGATCTCGCTCTTACCAAAGGACAAGCGGAATTACTCGGTTCGCGATTCAAAGAATGGAATCTTTTAGCGCCCAACACTCCGATATCTAAATTTCGTCATAGACACAGAACTTGTTCAATACTTTGAGATGGATGATGACATTTGCTATTGCAAAGATGTAAACGGTCTAATGGTGCACCTCGGTCATGAGCACATAGTCAACGAATGGCGACTTTTCATCGACTCTTCCAAGACTAGTCTAAAAGCTGTGTTATTGCATAACGGAAATTTATTTTCATCAATTCCAGTCGCCTACTCTGTTCATATGAAAGAAACTTATGACAATATGGCTATACTTTTGGCAAAAATAAAGTACAATGACTACCAATGGTGGATTTGTGGAGACCTAAAGGTCATTGCAATTCTCATGGGCATGCAGACTGGGTATACTAAATTTTGTTGCTTCCTATGTGAATGGGACAGCCGCAATAGACAGGAATATTATGCAAGAAAGGTGTGGCCTATCAGGGATCGTATGCAGCTCGGGCATAAAAATGTAATACACGAGCCATTAGTTAACAAAGACAGCATCATTTTACCACCGTTACATATAAAGTTGGGGCTCATGAAGAATTTCGTAAAAGCGTTAGATAAAATGAGCAAAGCTTTCACTTATCTTCGAGAAAAGTTTCCGCAAGTTAGCGATGCAAAGATAAAGGAATGTATCTTTGTAGGACCTCAGATTCGGAAAGTTATTGCAGACAAACAATTCGAGAACTTGTTACATGGTAGTGAACTTCGCGCATGGATGGTATTCAAATCGATCGTCGATAACTTTCTGGGAAATCACAAATCTGTCGACTATTTGCATATTGTTAAGCAGTGCATAGATGCATACAGAATTGTGGGCTGTAACATGTCCCTCAAAATCCATTTGCTCGATTCGCATCTTGACTTTTTCCCTGACAACCTTGGCGAAGTCAGCGATGAACATGGAGAATGATTCCATCAAGATATTGCTGTAATGGAGTCACGTTATCAAGGACGGTGGAGTGTGACCATGCTTGCCGATTATTGTTGGATGCTTCATCGCGATGTACCACATGCCATTCACCGACGAAAGTCGACTGCAAAGAAATTCAAGCCTACATAACTGTTATACTTCTTGTACGAATGATGTTGTAATACTGTATGCATTGTTAAAAAACTTCAATTGCGTATTTCTAGAGATCCCGACCTGGTAGAGAAAAACGGTTTGCAGATTTAAAAACAGCGCATTAAAATTGACCAGAAAAACATAGAAATGTTAGAGAAAGAAAAAAAAAATTTTTTTTTGTTAGCCAGTGTTATCAAAATTCCGTCTGCCATTTTACACGTCTAATATGGAATGAATAAAAATAAAAAGGATATGTTTGTAATGACATTTGTGGGATATATTACTTGTACATACCGTTGTCAAATTGGTCTTAGTGTCTTTCTTGGGTGTTGTAGCAAGTATTTCCACCGTCTTCTAGGTCTATTATAAGTCTGGTAGTTGATCTGGTCGGTGATGTGTAGTTTGTGTTGTCTTCCAGGTCCTGTGTTGGGGTGGTTGTCTGACTTGGATCTGTTGGGTTGGGCTACGGTGTCTGGAATCGCAGTTTGTTGTGTTGATCTATCGTTGCTTGTCTTCTCATGGGTCTCGGGTCTTGCTACTCGCTGGATTACTTTTCTTGGTGTCATGGGATATAAGTGTGTTTTGTTGTTTTCGATTTCTGTGCTGGTACTTGTTCCATCACCAGGACTGTCGGGGGCTGAATGTCGTCGCTGCCTCTTGTTCCGAGAGTCGGGATAGGAAACTACTATCCACCCACCCTCCGTGGTCGAAGGCTCTGTGGGTTTTTCGTCGTTGCTCTTAGCGGGCTCCGTACTGTTCGTTTGTAGTCTTGGCCACTTTGTGTTGAGATCTTTTCCTGGTCTTTCCGGGCAGCGGTTAGCCCAGTGAGTGTCCTCACCACAGTGAGGGCACACTGTTCGCCGTCCAGGCACTGTTACCATAATTTTGTGTTTTGGTGCATTCACCTCTTTGAACCGTCTTCTTCTTCTTCCGTCCTTAGCCACCGACCGTCAAAGCAGTCAGTGGCCATTACGCCAAGTGGCGTCTTAGGGCAACAGCAGATAGGTTTTCTTTGCCATTGTTTCCCATCACGCCTAGTGGCGTCTTTAGGGCAACGGCAAATCAACCCATTTGCTGTTGTTTCCGTAATCGAAGTGACTGGCAAACGGGTGATCAGCCCGTTGTATTCTTTGAACCGTAGTTCAACGTAATGTGGGATATCTGTCGATGGCCGACAGAGTACACCCCATTTATCCGGAGCATTTCGAATCTTGTACACCTCGGCTTCTTGATCTCCCGTAACTGATGCTGCCAAGGCTTTCACGGTCGTTTCTTTCATTGTTGGCGGAAGCCAACTGAGGGTGACTTTTGAGCGTTCTTTTTCAATGTGCTCAATATGCAGGGTTAGTCCTGGGTTGGAAAGCTGTATTTTCCTTCCGTGCAGTTTCTCGAAGACACGTCCATGGACATGTGATGCCAGATTGAAATACCAGCGGACGGGATTCTCAAATCTGTAGAGAGAAGAGACGCCATCGCTCGGTATTCCACCAGGGCCCATCAGCGCATTCATGAGGACAGATGGTGACGCCTTTGCCGCGGCCTGAGGGCCGGTTATTGATAACAGCAGGGTGCCCGATTTATGGAGGCATCCTCCCTCTAGTGGGTCCAGTTCCAGATCGAAAATTGTAGTTGCTTTTTTTGCTTCCATCTTAACTGCAGGTTTCAGTTGACACCGTTAGAAGATGATAATCACAATTTTTCCGTATCGTTACTCGGTCAGAAATGTGCTACAATTTTTAAAATTATTTAGGCAGTAAAATGACTCAGGATGGTGACACAACAAGAGAAATTCATACTAGAATTGCTTTGGCAGCTAGCGCCTTCAATAGATTATCTAACATTTGGAAATTACGATCATTGAATATACATACCAAGCTTCGTCTGTTTAATTCAAATGTTATCTCAGTGTTAACATACGGCTGTGAGAGTTGGAAAATAACAAAATCATTGGAGAACAAGCTGAATACATTCGAGAACAAATGTCTTAGAAAACTCATGAACATCAGTTGGAAAGAATTCAAGACTAATCGACAAATAAGAGAAGACTCTAGGCAGAAATATGTCTCCGACTATATAAGGAAAAGACGATGGTCATATATCGGTCATGTCCTACGAATGCAAAACAACAGAATACCACTACAGGCGCTCACTTGGGTTCCTGAGGGTAAGAGGAAAAAAGGAAGACCAAAAGAAACACTCAGAAGAACAATAATAAGAGAAGGAAGAACGTTGGGCCTAAATAATGTGCAAGAGCTAAGAGGAGTGGCGTCACAACGAACAACCTGGAGAGCACTGGTTTCTGCCTTATGCGCCGTGTTTGGTGCTTAAAGAATTTATTATTATTATTATTATGTATCGATGATGATGATGATGAATCACAAGAATTTAACACAAAATTTTATAACCGACACAGTTGTGGAATACTTGTAACGCATGTACTGTTCACGCAGTACATATACGAGGTACGGTCAAAAAGTAATGCCTCGTAATTTTTAATTTCATTCAATAGGCAAGAAAAAAGATAAAATTTACATTGAAATGTAGCCCCAAGTCTGAACTTCAAAAATTTATTTCTGAATGTAGTCTCCGTTATTTGTTACAGTTTTTGTCCATCTTCTCACAAGGGCATGTATCCCCGCACGGTAAAAATTTGTGTCCTTTTTCCTAAACCACTGGCGTACGGCGCGTTTAAGGGTCTCGGTGTCCTCAAAGTGATGTCCGCGAAGATCTTCTTTCAGTGGTCCAAACAGATGGAAGTCAGAAGGTGCAAGATCGGGACTGTAAGGGGGATGTGGTAATAATGTCCAGCCAAATTCTGCAATCGCATCAATGGTGCGTTTAGCGGTGTGTGGCGTGGCAGTATCGTGCAACAGTAGTGCAGTTCTCTGATCTTTTAATGGGTAAAGTCGCCGAAGACGACCTCTAAGCTTCTTCAAAGTTTCAATGTAACGGTCTGCATTCACCGTGTTTCCCTGTTCCAAGAAGTCGAGAAGAATCACACCCTTCTCATCCCAAAACACGGAGGCCATAACTTTCCCTACAGATGGTGAAGTTTTGAACTTCTTTCTTGTCGGCGATGTTGTGTGATGCCATTCCATTGACTGCCTCTTGGATTCTGGTTAAAGAAAATGAACCCAAGTCTCATCACCTGTCACAATATTCGATAAAAACTCTTCTCCTTCAGTTTCGTAACGGTGCAGGAGGTTGATGGCTATGGTTTTCCTTGTTTCTTTATGTCTGTCTGTCAACATTCTGGGTACCCACTGTGCACAAACTTTTGAATAACCCAGGTCTTTAATGATGTTCTGGACACTGCCTTTACTAATGGACAACATGGAAGAAAGTTCATCCAGTGTTACCCGACGGTCACCACCAATGATGCCATCAACTTTGCGTCAGCCATTGAGGATTGACCTACTTCAGCTTCGTCACAACGATGTACCCAACGTCGGACAGTGCTAACATCCACTGTTGAATCTCCATAAACATTCTTCAAACGTTCGTGGATGCGAATTGGGGTCTCGCCTTCAGCATTGAGGAATTCTATGACATAACGTTGTTTTAACCGAACGTCTTTGGCAGCCATTTTTAAGCTGTTACAATGGTGCCACCTGTTACTGAAACAGGTTGGTAATGCTATACAGTGCAGCAGAGTGTTTGAGGAATCCTGCTAAATTTACAAATTGCACACCGATGCAGTATTTACATACATAAAAAATAGGAGGCATTACTTTTTGACCTTCCCTCGTACTAAAATTGGCGATAACAAATGTATCGTTACGTGTGGTAAATTTTTTTTTTTTTTTTTTACGTGTGTTAAAAGGCTGAGATGTTTGCTATACATCTAGTGAATAAAATGATTAAGGAAATTTGATATAAATTCTTAAACTTCTTAAATGTTCTCCGTTTTTATAATTTTCCTTGATTTTGTTGAAATGCTGTTAACAATCAAATTTTCAATCAATCTTCTAACAACCGTAAGCATTTCCAAGTATACCTTACTACCTGAGTTTTTTGTAACTTTTGAAAGTAACAACTTTAGTGTGTAACCAGTGAACTACAAAAGTATTCTAGTAAATAAAGTATCGTGGTTATATCCCTTAACTCAAGGGAAATAACAATATTAGGCACCGTTATACGCATTCCCATAGTCAATTATGACTGAAGGGTATATTATTGTAATGTTGGTCTACTTCTTGTTAACCTTAGAGTCACCTCCCCTTTTCAAGCTGCTAAGAACACGTGAATGCTCTGATGGCCAGGCTTCCCACAATGTGACCAGCGGCAGCAGTTGTTCCTACTCCATAGTGAGCTCAAGGAACAGAATGGTGATGATGAATTTGATATTTAAGTTCAAAAAGTCGACTTTGTTTTTAAACACGATAATAATAATAATAATAATAATAGCCCCTTCAGTCATAACTGACTATGGGAATGCGCCCCTGAGGTGACAGCCCTCAGCTGCTTATTTTCCTGGTGCTCCTTTCGACGTTTTCTCCTCACCTCTGCTTCTTGTGTGAGCGTCTCTTCGCCCAATCTGAGATGGCGCCGTAAATTAATATCGCTTAAACACGATAAACAAACCAGATTTACCTGGTCGGCTTTGTTTTTAAACATGATATCACAAATCAGATTTACTAGGTCGACTTTGTTTTTAAACATGATATCACAAACCAGGTCTACTAGGTCGACTTTGTTTTTAAACATGATCACAAACCAAGTTTACTAGGTAGACTTAGTTTTTAAACATGCTACCACAAACCAGATTTACCTGGTCGACTTTGTTTTAAAACATGATATCACAAACCAGGTTTACTAGGTCGACTTTGTTTTTAAACATACCAGATTTACCAGGTCGACTTTGTTTTTAAACATGATATCACAAACCAGATTTACCAGGTCGACTTTGTTTTTAAACATGATATCACAAACCAGATTTACCAGGTCGACTTTGTTTTTAAACATATCACAAACCAGATGTGACAGTACGGCCCACACTAACGCAAGTTATCACGTTAGTTTTTTTAGAAATAAAGTCGAAAGACTAGCAAGTAATAAAAACACTAGTCAAGATAAGATAACTCTTAAGAATTAATAGTTAGCTCCCCTTGATTAATAGGCGAAGACCTAGGCATTGTTGTGACACTTGGGAGAGTGTGTGCAGAAAGCTTCGCATGGGCTTGAGTACTTTTATAAGGACAGTGCAGAACTAGCTTCCGAGCGAGAAACATCACAGTCTTGCATATCGGTGAGTTTTCCTTTTAGAAGTTGAAAACTATCCCCTTATGCAAGTGAAACTGTTTCTACGACCAAGTCTGAGGGCAGGAAAGTCAGCATACCCCAAACCGAGTAAACCTCGTAGCAGTTTACCATCTCTTCTTGACTGTGCAAACGACTGGGAGATGGTGGTAGACCTACTTGGACGGGGGGCATATCCAGAGAGTATCAGAAAATCACGGAGACGGCCGGATATAGTGCTTCATTCTTCAGCAACGTTTCAGGTCATACTGATTGAACTGACCGTGCCATTTGAATCCAGAGTAGACGAGCAACATTCATTCAAAGCGGCCAAATATAGCGATCTGGCCGCGGATCTGAGACACGATGAATGCAGTGCAAGGGTCATGGCGGTTGAAGTGGGCGCAAGAGGGCTTGTGGCTATATCAGTGTATGATTTATTGAAACTCTTGGGGCTGAAGGGACAGTCTAGAACTAGGGCACTGAAGAGGCTTAGCGAAACAGCCGAAAAGGCATCAGGCTGGTTGTGGAACAACCGCAATGGGCAATGGAAATCGTGACAATAAACGCTGCGGTACAGAAAACACCAAAATTTTTCTGTTCACAACGCTGAGTTTTTTTTGGTGCACTAGTGAAAGGGCTGCGACTCTGGGGCAACAGGCGATGTATACTATAGGGAGTGTCAGGTACAGAATGTCAGTGGCTTGCGGCGTGCAGGGGCTAAGGCTCGTCGGCTGCGCGCTAGTGTCTCAAAGTGTGTCCTTAGTTGTGAAGGGCGACGGAACGAACGGAATAATTTGTCTTCTCTTTGTTACTTTCACAATTGCCTCCACGGCTGGCGGAGTTGTGGATTAAAGATGCTACCATAAGAGAAATGGGTTCATTTTCGATACAAGACAACAGGAAGCTGAGACGCTTGGGAGTCATGACCCAAGTGGACCCGCCCCCCTTAGAGTGTAAAGGAGTAATCGGGCCGAAACGCTTGTCGGATGGGGGGACTACTTCTGATGATCAGATTGCTTCCTGTTGTATCGCTCTATAAAGAGTTTCCTATCGTCTATCATATTATGTTAGGGAATTGTTTACGACTACTGATATCAAGGTTTGTACGTCTCGATACGTTATATGAACATTATGATAACCTTAACCATGAAGTTTATAGATGAAGTGTCAGTAGAAGCAAACCAGTGTTTACAAATGATTTTTGGACAGCATATTATTAATGCACTCGTATTGTATAAAGGAACAATGCTCTTCTTGGATTGTGAACGTTCTAACCGTCAGTAGTCAGGTTATTGAGTTGTGTCAATTAAATGAACCTTGTAGTCCAGTTGGACTCATAAATAAAATGGTTTTCTAAAACCAAGGGAGTTACTTGATAAGTACGTTAGAGTTGAAAGTATAAAGGAAAAATAGATAACGTGACAGCCTGCTGTGAGTACTAAAGAACTTGGGTTGAAATAATCTTTCCTTCGGGTAATAACACCTCTGGTGGTAACCAGTTACAACTCTAGAGATTCTTCATAACGATCACCAAAAGCTATCCACTGGTGACATAATATATAAATGATGCTCTTATACTACCACACAGATTTACCAGGTATAATTTGTTTTTAAACATGATATCACAAACCAGATTTACCAGGTCAACTTTGTTTTTAAACATGATATCAAAACCAGATTTACCAGGTCGACTTTGTTTTTAAACATGATATCCCAAACCAGATTTACCAGGTCGACTTTGTTTTAAAAAATGATATCACAAACCAGATTTACTAGGTCGACTTTGTTTTTAAACATGATATCACAAACCAGATTTACCAGGTCGACTTTGTTTTTAAAACATGATATCACAAACCAGATTTACCAGGTCGACTTTGTTTTAAAACATGATATCACAAACCAGATTTACCAGGTCGACTTTGTTTTTAAACATGATATCACAAACCAGATTTACCAGGTCGACTTTGTTTTTAAACATGATATCACAAACCAGAATTACGAGTCTCACATCTCTGGTCCTAGAAGGCGTGACAAAGCTTAGATCTCTGCGCTCGACCAGATACGCCGAGAAAGGCGGGAAATGAGGGTTGTGCATATAACCAGGTCAGGAACCATGTACAATTATTTTTAATGCCACCCCTTCCCCCCCCCACCCCTTCCCCGAAAAAAGAAACAATAAAACCTTATTAAAATTGGGCATCCATGTAGTACCGAAGAGGACCCTCCAACAAGGATGTTCATGAAATTAGAAGTGATGGAAGACAACAGAGTTAGAGTGACATACCTAAAACAGAAAGATTAGAGATGTTAGGTGGCGCCTAGTGCCATCTTCCACGGTGACAAAAAAAGGCAGATTATGAATACGAAAATATACCTTCAAAATTGCCTGAAGCAATGGAAGAAGTAGGTTCAAATATCAGTAGCAGTTTGGGAGAATTCATGAATAACTATTCCGCGTTTGCTTGCTGAAGGAAGGAGCCGTGGTAGCACAGTGGTTAGTGCCCTGGCTTCCTAGCTCGGAGGTGCATGGTTCGATCCCCAGTTGAGGTGGAATTTTTTAGACCGCAAACGGCTCCTGGGTCGACCCAACCTCATGAATTGGGGTACCAGAGTATCCATTGTGTGCTGATGCTCAAGAAAATATGAGCCTAACACGATATTCCTAATATGCCTCAATGGGCGTGTAACGGGATCCTCACCTTTATCCTTGTTGAAGGAACTTGGGCCTGCCCCTGCAGTTAGCTCCTTGATGTAGGAAGCTTTTCCGTGTCCTTCATGTGGCACGGTGTTGGCGTAAATACTAACAACTTCATCAAACATGTTATAGAAATCTAACTTTGCAATATTTCGATTTATGTCCTTATATAAGTTATAAGTTAGAAGAGACCCTGATGCCATCACAAGAACAGCTATGCTATGGACCCCTGAAGGAAAACGAAAGAGAGGCTGACCAAAAACAACTTGGCGGAGGACTGTGGAGGCTGAGATGCAAAGAATGAACCAGAGTTGGGGCACTGTACGAAGGATGGCCGCCGACCGAGCAAAGTGGAATCAATTTGTTGTTGCTCTACAAGACACCACCAGGCGTAATGGCCACTAACTGCTTTGACGGTCGGCGGCTAAAGATCAAAGAAGAAGAAGAAGATAAGTTATAACTAAATGGCGCATGACAACGGTTGAAATGAGCGTTTTACATCGACTTGCCTAGTGTGTGCAGCCTAGTGTGTGCAGCCTAGTGTGTGCAGCCTAGTGTGTGCAGCCTAGTGTGTGCAGCCTAGTGTGTGCAGCCTAGTGTGTGCAGCCTAGTGTGTGCAGCCTAGTGTGTGCAGCCTAGTGTGTGCAGCCTAGTGTGTGCAGCCTAGTGTGTGCAGCCTAGTGTGTGCAGTCTAGTGTGTGCAGTCTAGTGTGTGCAGCCTAGTGTGTGCAGCCTAGTGTGTGCAGTCTAGTGTGTGCAATTGGACAGGACTCACAGCGAGAAAATCAGCTAATAGCATTACAGGACAATCTATTGTTTGCCACCCCCTAGTGTAAGAAACAGAGAGTGGGATATGAAACACGTGGTCGTGGAGATTGGAGACAAGTTTAACAGGAATAAAGAAAATTTCTCAAGACATCAAAAGGATGGCTGAGACCAGGCAGGTTTGGAGTCAGCTTGTTGAAGGCGTACGCTCCACGTGTAACCATAGGCTAATGGTGATGACGTCAGCCTAACATTGGTTATAATTAGACTGTGTAGTGTCTATATGTACGGTACCCGTAGCATTTTTTAAAAATGTATTTGTGACTGATTTAGTCAGAAGAATTTTCTTGGAACTTTGAAAGATGGTGCTATATACATTTTTTTTACTGTGCCACTTTGAATTTTTTTTTCCCTCAAATCTTTCATTTCTTGTGTATGTTTGGACTTTCATAAATGGATGAACAGAAGAATTGAACTGGTTATAACAAGATCACCAGTGTGGAACTGATGACAAGAACCAGATACGTGCCAGTAGGACAAGTGGTGAGAAGATGCTGGCGTTAGATACGACAATAAGAAAATCAGCTGATAACATTACAAGGGAGTGCGTGTTCTGAAACCACAAGGGTAACAGAGGTAGAAGGAGATTGTAAACCACATTGAGAAGAAAACTGGGAACAGACATGACAGGGATGAAGGCAATAAATGGATAGCACAAGACAGGAGGACATTGACATTAGTTTGCTAAAGGCCTCAGCTCCTTTGGGAGATGACAAGTGGTGATGATGATTGTCAAAATTAAATGAAAGATCAAAATGTACCAAGAAAAGCAGCTGCATACAAACTTGTAGTTCTCTACGATTAGTGGTACACACATATTTTGAGCATAAAAGATTGGATTAATGTAGTAAGCTCTGGTGAAGTTAAATAATAGACATTAAACATGATCAAATGACACAGTCGAATCTAGGACAAAAGAGTTTCGTTATAATTTTTTCATAGGGGGTCCATAGCAATTATCAGACAGTCAAAGGGCCCGTGACACAACAAAGGTTAAGAAAGCCTAGAGTAAAGCATAGATAGATGTGGTGAAGTGGGATGTTATAAATATTTATAGGGGGACTTAGTGTACTGACTGAGATCAGCTGTGAAGGTATCTATATCTAATGAGAGTAGTGTATTATAGATAACCTTACTTGCTGCCACATATATATATATATCTCAGTCAGAATTATTCTGGAATAGTGTGATGACTACGTTATATGTCTAGGGTATGTGTATGTTGAAGTGTAAGTCAAAACAACAACAGACAGATAAACAATTTAATTTATTCCACTACACTTGACAACACTGTGACACTCACATACATAAAACACTCTACAAGGATATCTTAAAGAAGTCACTGATAACTTTTCAAATAACAATATGTATTCATTGCTGTCATGAATGAATATGTGTGTCCTGATTCAAATACAAAGGAACCAGGAATCACAATCAATTTTAATTACAAGTTATGTACAGAATGTATTAATATGAATATTGTAGTGACATATCTTATTACAAATATCCTATGTGTGTCAGTTGTGTAGTAGTAAAATGAGGTAATACTGGTTTTGTTTTGTTCAAGCTCTGTTGGTATTTGTCATCATGACTTCAAAGGATGTACCTTCTACTTCATAACTAACTTATACTCTCTTTTTACACTGATCACAATACATCACAAACATTGAGTTCAGAGCGTTAGGCCAACTGTCAGCTTCATCTGAAATACTTTATACCAGTATTTACCTCCTTAATGGTTACCACGCCTCTGCACTTCCAGCATTATTTCTGTCTAATCAATAATCTAGGTGTCAGTGTACTGTTTGGCCATTCCATGCAGTTTTACTTTCCTCCGACACCTTCTGTTCAGGCGGGAGCATTATAGGCTTTACATCATGTTTGCTACTGAACTACACATATATACAGGCATAAATTAACAATTCACATTCAATTTTCATTAAAAGATACTGAATGTTTCAAGCTTACCACAATTCATGGAAACAAACACAGATACGTTGATTAGCAATGAATTCTGGCACAACTACTGGCACAAATTCCCATCTGCTTATGTTCCAGGCTTTTATTTAGCAAAATATGAGCTGGCTTCAACGCACTGTTGCTTTATCAAGCTTATTTGACTAGTGGTCTCGAACTAACGCTCCTAAGTGAGTATATCAGCGAGTCTAGCCAATGGAGCCACGTTTCGACAAGTATTTGAAAAAATGTTACCTTTCCACGTCTCCCCTAACAACGAAAGATAGTATTTATAGCCCGACCAATCGTGGTTAGTCTTTCATTTGTTGCGCTCCAATCAATTTGGAGTTTACATGGTAGGCTATTTCTGTAACGTAAGGTTTTTTCAAACACGTTATAAAAAAAATTTTATGAGCAGAAATGATTCCATGTTGTCAGGCATCCCCACTATTTTATTTTGGTTATAATTTATTAATTCCTGGACTATTTGCGTAACGTTTTACATATTCTTTGTCAGCAAGCCCTAAGGAACCCAAATATCCAAATTTAAAAGAGCTACGTGGCTGCGTTCAAAATATGCAATTTCTTTATCCTCCTGTTTCGAAGATGTGCTGTCTGGGTACTGTAATGTTTTCAAACGTAAACCCATCTATTGTTATCTTTCCTAATAAGCGTTTTTTTATGATTTTAAAACCTAACTCTGGGAAGGGTAGTGTATTTTATCACTGTTCGTCCGAAAAAAGTTAGTGCATGTAGCCTAACACGCGTGATAGTAGTAATTGTGTATCGCGTTACGCTTGTTGGGGGGTGGCATTAATAGCGAGACGCGTGTTTAATTTTGCATGCGTTCCTGATTTTATTCGCCCCTCTCTCTTTCTATTTGAGTCCATCTGTTCGTTCGTTTTGGTAACGCAGTATAATTAATGTTAGGATTAATTTAGGTCATTACGCAGTCTGCCTCTCAATGTTTTTCCAAGAAATACAGCACACGTTTCATTGAAGAAAGCGGGTATAATACAGTAAGCTTTTACTATCAACGTGAAAGCGTTACAATTTGCAGACGAAGCAGAAAACAAGGGGGATTTCGAGTACCTTCTTTGTGACAGCACTGTTATTTTACCATTGCTCTTTTCTTTATTAATTTTATTTGTTAGGCTTCATATTTTCCTAATAATTTATATATGTGGATTAGAATATTCCACGACACCTCCCCTCTTAAAACAGACATTATATGTCAGTCCTTTATTCTATATACACATAGAGAAATTTATTATTATTTCTGGGGTTTACGGTGATTCTCATCACAGGGATGGCGGCTTAAAAAATCCGCTCCCAAATTGGTTTTTCCAGATATATACTCAATGCTAAAATTATATGGAGCCAAAAGTAAAGACCATCGGAGTAACCTGGAGTTCTCATGCCTAGCCTGTGCTAGAAACGATAAAGGTTTGTGGTCTGTTTGCAACTTAAATGCCTTCCCATATAGATAAATATTGAATTTCTTTATCGCCCATATTACTGCAAGACATTCTTTTTCGCTAGTTGAGTAGTTGATTTCAGCTTTATTCAACTTTCTGCTAGCATATGCCACTGGGCATAATTCCCCATCCAATGCATCTGATTTCTGTAGTAGAGTTGCACCTAACCCAATATTACTTGCATCCGTCCTTACTATGAATTCTTGACTTAAGTCAGGTAATTTCAAAATGGGTTTACTTGTGAGCTTTTCCTTCAAATTCTTGAAGTTACAGTGGTGTCCCTGTATATGCGATCTGGATGTTCCTTTTACGTGTAATTCAGTCGTAACGGTTGCACATATGGAATTAAAGTTTTTGATATACTTCTGGTAGAAACCACATAATGAGACAAAGGATCTCACGTCCTTCTTGGTTTGTGGTCTCGGGGCTTTCTGTAGTTTCTCTAAAATCTTTGGGTCAGGGGTCCCCTGAAGCACTGTGTGTCCCACCAATTTCTTTAAATCACATCGCAACATTTGGTTGGTCGGATGTGCATCCCTTAATCGATCAAAACATGCATGTTCAGAGAGTCAATGTGTTCCTCAAATGTTTCTGTTGCTATACGGATATCATCCATAAAATTTGTTATACAGGATTTTCAGCCAATAATTTTTCTCGATCTAGAGAAGGGAATACTGGCGAGACTTCTTCAATCCAAATGGCATATCTATTAAACTCGAGTGATCCTTTGAGGGTTAGCAAAAGGTTCTGAAACCTCAGGCTTTTACCTGGTAAGTATCATTTACTACCGATCCACTTTGGAGAAAATATTTTAGCTTTATTTAGTCTGGCAAACAGCTGATTTGTATCCGGCAATGGATCCACCTGTCCTTCTGTAATAGCATTCAGTCTCCTGTAATCTATACAGAGTCTATGTTCTCCAGAGGGCTTCCTTAAGAGTACAACACAGGAACTATACGAAAAGTCATGTGCGTAATAATTTCAATATGTAGGTCTACTCTTCCTTCAAACTTGCTCCTTACAAAAGGACAATCAATTGGTTTCATACAGACAGGGGTGGAGTCTATCGGGTTTAATATCATTATTCCATGGTTGGTATTGCCCTGGTCGGTCTGTTAACCACCTCTGAAATGATTATTTAGAACCTGTTGCACTGGTTTTCGTTAAGTGTACTGATTTTCACCTGGTGCTCGCTGTGCTCACAGGGGTGTTATGGATAATCAATTGATGAACAGTCCCGTTCACATTCCATGGGCGATACAAGGTCAAGTGTGTATCTTCCTGGAAGTTCTCTTTCCAAATATTTCTTCATTCACATGGATATAGATTTTTTTCTTTCCCCTGCCTTTATCTACCTTATAATTTGTAGAACAGTCTTATCTAAAACTGTCTATGGACCCTGCCATCCAATTTGTAACTTATTCTGACTCCCGGGCAAAAGAAGCAGTACTTTCTCTCCCACAGCCAAATTTCTGTCTTTCGCCTTCCTGTTATAATAGTCAGCATGTTTCTTCCTGGCTTGTTTCAACTTTTCATTGGCAAGTTTCCAGCCAGTTTTTAACCGAGTGGTCAGCTCATTCACCTATTGGACGACGGATGTAATGTTTTCGTGGGATCAGTCCACGTTCTTAACAAAGCTAATTACGAGACCTTTAATGGTGAAACTAATGCACGGTAGGTCTCTGAAGGTGATGATTTTTTTCCAGAATTATCATTCACAGGAACGCCGCTAGAATTTTTTCTTTGGGGCTTTCTCGCACTTAAAATTCTTGATGAGAGATTTCCTCTCTACATCCTCTTCCTCCAGTTTGTTTAAGTCCGCTTGAGGGATTTTCGGCTTATCCTGGGGTAAGACATCTTTTTGCACTCTCCGCATAGTGGCCATTGTAAAACAGTGGCAACTTGTCCGTTGAAAAGGGGATCTCCCATTACATTTGGTCCCAATCAACTCTACTTTTTATTATCAGGCTAATTTTGCCCGTGGGCGAGTCCAGGTATAGATCCAGTACTTGGCGTGTTCCCTCACTGCTCTGCTACACCTTTCTACAAAATTCTCAAGTCCTCACGGTAGCTAGAGAACACTAAGTAAGTAGTAGTAGTAAGGGACAATGTTGACTATTTCTCATGGAGGCCGTAGGCCATTAAGTCTGGCCAATAAAAATTCACCTTTGGATTTCGCTTCCTTCAAGTTGCAATTTTGCCTGGATTTAGGACAAGTTATTTGGGGGAGTGTTTTATCCCCAGCCTATGCCTTCCTCATCACTTCTGGCGTGGTTCCAACATAATTTCCTCTCCTGTTCTTGGAAACAGCCATAGTTACAATGGTATCGTTTGTCGGGTTGTTCTGGATTCTAATTTTTCTTTGGTTGACAAGATTTTCTAGATCATATTTCCTTCGCGAATCGTGGGAATTTATTTTTATGTTCATCCGTGGCCTATCAAGGTGTTAGCTTTGTTGTGATCCTAGGATCAATTTATAAACAGGGGGTGCCCTAAACGTTGTTCCACCTGTTTCTTTTTTAACCTGTTACCTCTGGCTTGAGTTGCTTGAACCTATCGCAACATTTAAGCAAATCCAGCCTCACTGCACCTTGTTCATGAGAACTTTCTCAGGGTCTGGAGCCATGGACTCTCTTAATTTGCTCTTATAATGGGACCAAAGATTTGGGTTTTCCCAGAGAAGTCCAAAGTTATGTCTCTATTTGGCAGGACCTGGTATAACCTGAAAAAAGTTTAGCATACTAAAATTTTTGCCTATAAAATTCTGCTATTTCTTTTTCATACCTTAACAAAAGTAGCCTGCTTTAGCATATAATTTTCCTGGTCACTGTGCTTCATTTTTGCCAAAACTTATAATGCCCCAAGTCCATGAGATAACTTTTAAGCTCACCTTTCTCTCTTTTAAACCAAACTATAGTTATACCTTATTTAGAAATATTTCATGGGCTGTGCTCAACAAAATGAAAATAAAATTCATAGTGAGGTAGGTCTTGGCTAAGTGTGCCCCACAGGCAAAAGGGAAATTAATTGGTTCAAATCCCTTATTGGTACTCATGTTGACTTTGTAATCTCTTTTCCTCCTTTTTGCTTCCCTAAGTAATCTTTGTCTTCCTTTCTGCAGCTAATTTCTCTCTTCCCTTTCTGCAGGCTGTCCAATTATCGTTAGCCTCGGTTCCAATGCTTTAAAAACTCTTTTGTCAGCCTAATCTGCAACCTCTTTAGTTCTCAGCCTTAACGTTCTTTCGGCCTACCAACCTTCTTTTCTTCCCGTTCAAAAAATGTGAACATTCCGTAGTGACATAGGCAACCATAACTTGCCCATCTAATCCTAACTCTTTTGCAGTCTGTACAGCAGCAGATCGAAACTTGGCCAGGTCCGCCATGTCTATCAGGTAAATTTCTACAATGTCTAACCAACAATTTAATCTCTAAATATATCTAATGGACAACACAGGCACCGTGAGCTCAACCTTATTTAATTCCACCCAAGGATACCTTTTAAGTCTTATATTCCCTGAAGTGAATTACCCCCAATATTTTTAATAGGGAAAGATTCAAAATCCCAAGAGCGAGACCCCAATATATGTGGTGAAGTGGGATGTTATAAATATTTATAGGGGACTTAGTGTACTGACTGAGATCAGCTGTGAAGGTATCTATATCTAATAAGAGTAGTGTATTATAGATAACCTTACTTGCTGCCACATATATATATATCTCAGTCAGAATTATTCTGGAATAGTGTGATGACTACGTTGTATGTCTAGGGTATGTGTATGATGAAGTGTAAGTCATAACAACAACAGACAGATAACAATTTAATTTATTCCACCACACTTGACAACACTGTGACACTCACATACATAAAACACTCTACAAGGATATCTTAAAGAAGTCACTGATAACTTTTCAAATAACAATATGTATTCATTGCTGTCATGAATGAATATGTGTGTCCTGATTCAAATACAAAGGAACCAGGAATCACAATCAATTTTAATTACAAGTTATATGTACAGAATTTATTAATATGAATATTGTAGTGACATATATTATTAAAAGTATCCTATGTGTGTCAGTTGTGTAGTAGTAATATGAGGTAATACTGGTTTGTTTTGTTCAAGCTCTGTTGGTATTTGTCATCATGACTTCAATAGTTTGTCTTTATGGGAACTATTATTGGAGATGTTCTCAGTTCCTGATATTAACACAATTTAATTCCCCTCTTAATTTTATTTTTACAAGGTCATTTTAAGCTGGGGGTACATAATTTTGAGCTCAGCTGGCCACATCAGCTTATCTGGCGTGATGGCGGCAGGAACAGACTCCTCTGCTCGATTCTCCCCTCGGCTCTGGAGACACCTCACTGATAGCTAAATGGACCAAGGAGTATGCTGTCCGACTCTGGATTCAGCAAAGCTCTGACCAGGTGCTGCTCAATACCATCAAGACCACGGTCCCTGAAAACAAGAAGGATGTACCTTCTACTTCATAACTAACTTATACTCTCTTTTTACACTGATCACAATACATCACAAACATTGAGTTCAGAGCGTTAGGCCAACTGTCAGCTTCATCTGAAATCTTTTATACCAGTATTTACCTCCTTAATGGTTACCACGCCTCTGCACTTCCAGCATTATTTCTGTCTAATCAATAATCTAGGTGTCAGTGTACTGTTTGGCCATTCCATGCAGTTTTACTTTCCTCCGACACCCTCTGTTCAGGCTGGAGCATTATAGGCTTTACATCATGTTTGCTACTGAACTACACATATATACAGGCATAAATTAACAATTCACATTCAATTTTCATTAAAAGATACTGAATGTTTCAAGCTTACCACAATTCATGGAAACAAACACAGATACGTTGATTAGCAATGAATTCTGGCACAAAATACTGGCACAAATTCCCATCTGCTTATGTTCCAGGCTTTTATTTAGCAAAATATGAGCTGGCTTCAACGCACTGTTGCTTTATCAAGATTATTTGCACTAGTGGTCTCGAACTAACGCTCCTAAGTGAGTTTATCAGCGAGTCTAGCCAATGAGGCCACGTTTCGACAAGTGTTTGAAAAAATGTTACCTTTTCACGTCTCCCCTAACAACGAAAGATAGTATTTATAGCCCGACCAATCGTGGTTAGTCTTTCATTTGTTGCGCTCCAATCAATTTGGAGTTTACATGGTAGGCTATTTCTGTAACGTAAGGTTTTTTCAAACACGTTATAAAAAAATTTTATGAGCAGAAATGATTCCATGCTGTCAGGCATCCCCACTATTTTATGTTGGGTATAATTTATTAATTCCTGGACTATTTGCGTAACGTTTTACATATTCTTTGTCAGCAAGCCCTAAGGAACCCAAATATCCAAATTTAAAAGAGCTACGTGGCTGCGTTCAAAATATGCAATTTCTTTATCCTCCTGTTTCGAAGATGTGCTGTCTGGGTACTGTAATGTTTTCAAACGTAAACCCATCTATTGTTATCTTTCCTAATAAGCGTTTTTTGTGATTTTAAAACCTAACTCTGGGAAAGGGTAGTGTATTTTATCACTGTCCGTGTGAAAAAGTTAGTGCATGTGGCCTTACACGCGTGATAGTAGTAGTTGTGTATCGCGTTACGCTTGTTGGGGGTGGCATTAATAGCGAGACGCGTGTTTAATTTTGCATGCGTTCCTGATTTTATTCGCCCCTCTCTCTTTCTATTTGAGTCCATCTGTTCGTTCGTTTTGGTAACGCAGTATAATTAATGTTAGGATTAATTTAGGTCATTACGCCGTCTGCCTCTCAATGTTTTTCCAAGAAATACAGCACACGTTTCATTGAAGAAAGCGGGTATAATACAGTAAGCTTTTACTATCAACGTGAAAGCGTTACAATTTGCAGACGAAGCAGAAAACAAGGGGGATTTCGAGTACCTTCTTTGTGACAGCACTGTTATTTTACCATTGCTCTTTTCTTTATTAATTTTATTTGTTAGGCTTCATATTTACCTAATAATTTATATATGTGGATTAGAATATTCCACGACAATAGATAAAATTAATTTATGGCCCTTGTAGGGGAGCAGACGCCTAGCTGAGCCACAAATGGACGAGGTCTACTGTGGCTTCCTAGCAAATCGAAGTACTCAAGACCTAATCTTCACACTCAGACAGTTGAGTGAAAAGGCACTTGAGTATAAGAGTGAGATCCATCTTTGCTTCTTAGATCTAGAAAAGGCATTTGACACGGTCCCCTGGAACAAACTCTGGGACTGTTTGGCAAGGAAGAACATTCCAACACCTCTGATTCATGCTATACAGAGCTTCTACAAGTCTTGCAGAAATTATGTGAGGACAGCAAACCATAAGTCAGAAGAATTCAGGACCGCCACTGGTGTAAGACAAGGTGATATCCTGTCACCTTATCTTTTCATACTCCTCATGGACGATGTCATCAAGGCATGTAAGGAGATAACAAGAAAGTATTCAGTGGGGTACTGGAAGATGAGACAGGTTTGTATTTCAGAGCTGGCATTTGCTGATGATGTTGCCCTGATTGCTAAATCAGAGGCACATCTTCAATCCAACCTGCAAGTCTGGAAGGAAAAGCTGGAGAAGAGAGGGATGGTCATAAGCAGCTCTAAAACAAAAACCAATGTGATATCACGAGAGGAAAGAAGACATCAGATTAAGCTGGGAGAACAGGTCCTGAAGCAGGTCGACCACTTTAAATACCTTGGAGCTGTCATGGACCGGAAGGGAGGCATCAAAGAAGAGTTTGCTACCCGAAGAGCAACAACTGGGAGACTTTTTCAAGCCATAAATCGAGGATTTCTTAGCAAAAGAGAAGTTGGTAAGAAAACGAAGGTGGCTGTATACCGCTCCACCTATGTCCCAGTCTTGACATATGGATGCGAGTCATGGGCAATGACTACAACCCACAAAAGCCAGATCCAAACCTCAGAAATGAGGTATCTGAGGAAGGTGGTTGAAGTAACAAGAAGAGACATGGTCCGCAACCAGACGATACGTCAAGGCCTAAAATCCCACCCCCTGCAGACCCAAGTAGAACAGTCCCAACTGAGATGGTTTGACCATGTCTGCAGAATGGAAGAAGATCGGCTACCACGGCAATCATGGGAAACTAAGAGCCAGGGATCCAGACCCCAGGACGGCCCAAAGTCCGCTGGGAGAACTACATTAGACAATGTTTGAAGGACCGAGGACTAGAATGGAACTAAGCCAGGAGGAATACAGCCGATAGAATAGTATGGCGCTCTCTCTTACAAATCTCTACACCTCACGGTACAAGAGGAACGACTAAGTAGTAGTAGTAGTAGGGGACAGTTGACTGGAGGCCACCATGCTGGATAAAAATTCATTTCGCTTCAAGTTGCAATTTATTTATATATTTGGGGGAGATTGTTTTAAAACAGCCCCAGTGTTTGTCGGGTGTTATTAATTTTGAGACAGCTAGAAATAGGGTTGGGGTTAGGTTAAAGCTAGCTGTTTGACGAAGTTCTAAACAGGGCTGGGGTCCAGTTAAGGCTAGTTGTAACGGAAATATGGATAGCCAGTCTGGCAAGATGTGGGAACATGGCGGACCTGGTCTACTGTCCTCGTCATCTACCAAATTTCCATCACAGTTATCTTGCTACACCAACTTATTAAATCCAAGATTAAAACCCAAATCCTCTTTTTTTAAATTTTATTACGATATTATGGTGTGCCAATGAAAACAACATACAATGTGCCCCACATAAAGAAATTAATTGGTTTCATCCGTTAGTTCGTAATGCGGAATTATCGTTAAGCGAAATAAAACAAAAGCATTAACGATACCCGCCCCCCCCACCCTTTTTTTTCCCCCACCAAAAAAAAAATGAAGATTTAATAATCATTTATGTTTTCGTTATGCGGGTATGTTATGTATGTTGGCAAAATTAAAATGTAAAGGGCGATTCATGATTTGAAATTTTATAATGCGGACTGCTAGATATGCGGAGGTGCACCATTACTTTAGATAGCATGAAGCAATAGTAAGCTGGTTTACTTACTCTGGTATGCGGTGAAAGCTGAAACAAAAATAGAAAAACACAAATGTTAGTCGTCTGCTACATTTTCAGTTTTGCTACTTAAGGAACAAGAGACTATCGCTGTAACTAGTCAAGTCGCATAAACCCTACATCAACATTTTTGTACAATCTTGTTATGGTGCTTTCTGTAGCATTGTAAAAAACATAATGAAGTTACTATTGTCATGCAAACCCTTACCTTATGACATGCTTGGTGGGAGCAATGTGGCTATTTTCTGTTCCCATGAGCGGATTTACAGATATTTACAGAATGTGCTCGAATAGGGCTCAGCGCGTGAAGGAGGGAGAGTCCGAAAATGTAAGGATCAACTTTAAATATAGCGCAGTTACGCTGAGGCAAGATGAAGTGTACAGTGGTCCTATCCTAGGACATGAAATGTGCTCTGATGACAAAGTCAGCGGTTTCAAAACGAGCTTTGACACTTCTTGTAGTTTAAGAATACAGAAGAGATTTCTTCTTCCTAGACTACTCCTCAATCAAAGCCACCATAATGAGCTTTACAAAAACGTTATCCGTGATGTTCGTGCAATATTACATCATCTGAAGACCGCTGCTGAGGTTCAAAGATGTGTGCAAGCGTGGCATGAGGGCACTAAACATAAATCCAGCAGCCTGCGAGTATGAAGCTGCCGATCGCACCAAGTGGCGATGCTATCTACGGCGCCACCTCAGATTGGGCGAAAAGAAGCTCGCACGGCAAGCAGAATAGAGGAGAAAAGTAGAAAGAAACAAGAAAAATAAGCAGCTTATGGCTGTCACCTCAAAGGCGCATTCCCATAGTCAGTTATGACTGCAATGGATATTATTATTACCTCATCTAGAGACAATTCTTAAGAGTTTCATCACATTGTTTATTTCAAACGCATCAGGACATCGTTCGTTTAACGCTCTGTAAATAACACGAACTTGGGGTCGTCTGTAATGTACGATCATTTCAGACGTGATTTAATTTCTTACATTGAAATTCAGAAAATGAAAGCCAGAAATTGAAAATCAGATATTGAAAGTCAGACATTAAAAGTCAGGCTCTCAAAGTCAGACACTGAAAATCAGATACTCAAAGTCAGACATTGAAAGTCAGACATTGAAAGTCAGACACTGAAAATCCGACAGTGAAAGTCAGACATTGAAAGTCAGATATTGAAAGTCAGACATTGAAAGTCAGACATTGAAAGTCAGACACTGAAAGTCAGACTCTGAAAGTCAGACACTGAAAGTCAGACACTGAAAGTCAAGACTGTGACGGTTCCCCTGCTTTGCAGTAGTAGTCCAACAGTGGCCAAAACAAGAGTATCTAATATGGTCTTCAAACGTATCTACCTTCGCACAAGATTACTCTTGATAGAAAGGTGATGACTCTTCTATTTCAAAGGGAGTCTTCACAAGATATTCAGAAAAAGCGAGAACAATACTACTTTGGCTGAGTATGTTAACTCTGTAATTCTGTCGACGCTTTTGTAAAGGATCTAAGCACTTATTAATTTCAGCTCGTTTAAGCCCCCACCCCTGATTTACTCAGTGGAATTCTATTATTCTGGTATAGCTCTGTTTAGAGTGTGTGTAGTAAATGGACTGAGACAAACATGCAGTAACTTTAAAATGATTAAATCGAAGTTAAATTTGTATAATTACAAATAACAAAATTTAATAATCACTTAAGTTTTAACAGTTGATAAAAAATTTGAATAATTATGGATCAAGAAAAGTTATCATCATGGTCGTTATGGATTGTGAAATGTTATAAGAATTTCAAGTGGCAGCATATATTTGAACTTAGCTGCCAATGACGGTTCTGCTCCTTCTTATGGGATGGTTCTTTTTACACTGCTCACGCTCGTCCCTGATCAAGGTTGTCGGGGGTAGCTCGTTTCCCAGAAATGTCAAGGAGAGTCTACTACGTGGGATTCGTCTTAAAGCTTAGGCCACTGTTCCCTTCTTGTTCCAGAGATAGTACTTTCTGCTGGTACCACCAATAACTATGGTAAAAGAATAGAACGAAACGCTCTTCTGAGTATGGCGTTTTGCACCCCATATTTATGGGTTCCTATCTTCCCATACCACCATCCCAATTAACTCAGACTTGACCCTCGATGAGAATTAAATTTAATCTCTCGGGATAAAACTTCCTTTACATTTAAATAGAATAGCTTTTATATTTACTTTATATTTAAATGAAAAGGTTACTAATACAGATAGAGTCTGGTTACATATACACCTCCACTGATTAAAAGGGTTCACAATATAAATTGAATATGTTTTCATTTATGGTTACACTGATTGAAAAGTTTGAAACTTCCATTACTTTAAACGTGAATATGTTTATAGGGACATTTACACTGCTTTGAAAATGTAAGTATTATACTTAGAATGTACATCTTTTCTTTCATCTTTCCGTCCCTGCTCCGTATGGAACTTTTATGCTTTTAGTTCTCTTTACGAAACTAATGAAAGAGATTTCCTGGGCTATGAAAGTCCGTCCAAAACTCTCCAATAAAAGGTGTCCGGTATCTTTAAGAAGGAATTCTGAATTCTAATTCTTCAGTCTAGCAAGATCTAGTATTTTGGCGAGCGATTTCTCAAGTGAAATACCTTCAGAAAATGGTCAGATTATATTCACTGCCTTCCCACGCCTTTGTTATGCGCGCCTCACAGGATCAGCCAATCTGATTTGAATATGTTGCATGACTCAGCTAATGCAAAATTTCAAACATTACTTTTCTGAAAATGGGTTGTGCACATCCGCTTGACCTTGTGTACAAACTTACGAACATGTCGGTAAACTCATATAACAACGTGTTCCCAATGTAGCAATCATTACTTTTATCAGGAAGTAATCTCTTTTCTGTGTCTGTCCATCAGATGTCTCCCCGTATTCCAAGCTTTGGCTATGCGCGTACTCGCGTCTTATCAGTGATTAAACACTGCGATGAGGCGATTTACGTGTTAATCTGTATACTGATATCGCTGCGCCTACGATAGCCAACATGGTTAGGTCGCTGCCACTCCTTGCAACGCAGGGAGAAACGGATAACAACCAGACATGCATACTTATCTCTGAGAAGGGCGTAAGAAGGAAAATACATAATATCTGCTACACATAGCAGAAACAGAAAGAAAGTGCGACAAATGAAAGAAAACAAAAAAATCAGCACCACAAATGTACCGATACTGCCGGAGTTAAACAAAGATCGAGGATGATCACCCCATTTTGTGACAAAGACATGGAAAGTCAGACACTGAAAGTCAAGACTTGGAAAGTCAGACACTGAAAGTCAAGACATGGAAAGTCAGACACTGAAAGTCAAGACATGGACAATCAAGACATGGAAAGTCAGACACTGAAAGTCAAGACATGGACAGTCATGGAAAGTCAGACACTGAAAGTCAAGACATGGACAGTCAAGACATGGAAAGTCAGACACTAAAAGTCAAGACATGGAAAGACACTGAAAGTCAGACAATGAAAGTAAGACACTGGAAGTCAGACATTGAAAGTCAGACACTGAAAGTCAAGACATGGAAAGTCAGACACTGAAAGTCAAGACATGGAAAGTCAGACATTGAAAGTCAGACACTGAAAGTCAGACACTGATAGTCAATACATGGAAAGTCAGACACTGAAAGTCAGGACATGGAAAGTCAGACACTGAAAATCAAGACATGGAAAGTCAGACATTGAAAGTCAGACACTGAAAGTCATACACTGAAAGTCAGACACTGAAAGTCAAGACACTGAAAGTCAGACACTGATAGTCAATACATGGAAAGTCAGACACTGAAAGTCAGGACATGGAAAGTCAGACACTGAAAATCAAGACATGGAAAGTCAGACACTGAAAGTCTGACACTGAAAGGAATTCAACACGATGAATTAAAAAACAGTTATTATGTAAAATTGTTTTATAGAAGACAAGAAACAGGATACAAAATTAGTCAACACTTAATACAAGCAGGCACGTAGTTTAGTTTTTTTTTGTTTTTTTTTGGTTTTAATTTTCATATGGTACAGCCCCAGAGATGGGTCAATGAATAAGGTCCCCAAGGCTACTGCTAATACCTGGTGTCATGACTTTTTTCTATAATGACATTTGTGAATTTCGAATCAGAGGTTATGTTAGGATGTATGAGAAATGATAAGTGTTATGTTAGGATGTATGAGAAATGATAAGTGTTATGTTAGGATGTATGAGAAATGATAAGTGTTATGTTAGGATGTATGAGAAATGATAAGTGTTATGTTAGGATGTATGAGAAATGATAAGTGTTATGTTAGGATGTATAAGAAATGATAAGTGTTAGGATGTATGAGAAATGATAAGTGTTAGGATGTATGAGAAATGATAAGTGTTAGGATGTATGAGAAATGATAAGTGTTAGGATGTATGAGAAATGATAAGTGTTATGTTAGGATGTATGAGAAATGATAAGTGTTATGTTAGGATGTATGAGAAATGATAAGTGTTATGTTAGGATGTGTGAGAAATGATAAGTGTTATGTTAGGATGTGTGAGTTAATGTATAGAAATGATATGTTAGGATGTATGAGAAATGATAAGTGTTATGTTAGGATGTATGAGTAATGATAAGTGTTATGTTAGGATGTATGAGAGATGGTGAGTGTTAGGTTGGGATGTTGGGGGAATGATAAGTGTTATGTTAGGATGTATGAGAAATGATAAGTGTTATGTTAGGATGTATGAGAAATGATAAGTATTATGTTAGGATGTATGAGAAATGATAAGTGTTATGTTAGGATGTATGAGAAATGATAAGTGTTATGTTAGGATGTGTGAGAAATGATAAGTATTATGTTAGGATGTATGAGAAATGATAAGTGTTATGTTAGGATGTATGAGAAATGATAAGTGTTATGTTAGGATGTATGAGAAATGATAAGTGTTATGTTAGGATGTATGAGAAATGATAAGTGTTAGGATGTATGAGAAATGATAAGTGTTATGTTAGGATGTATGAGAAATGATAAGTGTTAGGATATATGAGAAATGATAAGTGTTATGTTGTGATGTATGAGAAATGATAAGTGTTATGTTAGGATGTATGAGAAATGATAAGTGTTATGTTAGGATGTATGAGAAATGATAAGTGTTATGTTAGGATGTATGAGAAATGATAAGTGTTATGTTAGGATGTATAAGTAATGACAAGTGATATAATGATTTATGAGTAATGAAAAATGATATTAGGATTTATGAGTAATGAAAAGTGATATAAGGATTTCCGAGTAACGAAAAGTGGTATAAGGATTTTTGAATAGTGATAAATGATATAAGGATTTCAAATTAATGAAAAGTGGTATAAGGATTTTTGAATAGTGAAAAATGATTTAAGGATTTCTGAGTAATGAAAAATGGTATAAGGATTTTTGAATTGTGAAAAGTGATATAAGGATTTCCGAGTAATAAAAAGTGATGTCAGAATTCATTGACCAGTGAAATGAGATTAGAGAATGTACCATGAAATATAAATGATGCAGGATGTCCGAGTAATGAAATATGATTCCAGGCTGTTTGAGTAATGAAATGTGATGTCAGAATGTCTGCGTAATGAAATATGATGCTCGAATGTTTGAGCAAAGAAATATGGTGTCAGGATGTGTGAGTCATGAAATGTGATGCTAGGATGTTTCAGTAACGAAATGTGCTGTCAGGATGTTTAAGTAATGAAATGTGATGTAAGAATGTTTGAGTAATTAAATAAATGTGATGTCAGGATGTTTGAGTAATGAAATATGATGACATATTGTTTGAGTAATAAAATATAACGTCATAATGTTTGAGTAATGAAATGTGATGTCAGGATGTTTGAGTAATGAAATGTGATATCACATTGTCTGAGTAATGAAATATGATATCAGGATGTTTGAGTAATGAAACGTGCTGTCAGGATGTTTGAGTAATGAAAAGTTATATCAGGATGTTTGAGTAACGACATGTAATGTCAGGATGTTTGAGTAATGAAAAGTTATATCAGGATGTTTGAGTAATGACATGTAATGTCAGGATGTTTGAGTAATGAAATATCTTGTCAGAATGTTTGAGTTATGAAATGTGCTGTCTGGATGATTGAGTAATGACATGTGATGTCAGAATGTTTGAGTAATGAAATTTGATGTCAATATGTCTGAGTAATGAAAAATGATGTCAGGATGTTTGAAAATTGAAATGTGATGTCATGATGTTTAACTAATAAAATAATGATGTCATGATTTTTAAGTAATAAAATGTGTTGTCCAAATATTTGAGTAACATTTGATGTCAGCATGTCCGAGTAATATCACGTAACGTTACGATGTCGGTGTAAAGAATTGCGATATCAGGATAACTGGTTAATGAAATGTGATATCAGTATGACTGGGTAAAGACATGTGATATCAGGATGACTGGGTAATGACATGTGATACCAGGGGAACTGAGTAATGACATGTGGTATCAGGATGACTGACTTATGAAACGTGATATCAGGATGACTGGGTAATAACATGTGTTATCAGGATGTATGGGTAATGACATGTGTTATCAGGATGACTGGGTAATGAGATGTGATATCAGTATGACTGGGTCAAGACATGTGATATCAGGATGACTGGGTCATGACATGTGATATCAGGATGACTGGGTCATGACATGTGATATCAGGATGACTGGGTCATGACATGTGATATCAGGATGACTGGGTAATTACATGTGATATCAGTATGACTGTGTCATGACATGTGATATCATGATGACTACATAAATTCAACAAACTTTGTATCTGACACAAGCCATCAAGCAAGGACACATGTCCTAACAGCACTTGAACACATGACCACAGGTAAGCATGACAGTTCTTACCAAATGGTTGAGCTACGTCAGTTATTTGTTTGTTGATGAATGGTTGCGGGATCCTCTTCCATCCTGACATCAGAAAACAAAAACAAAAACAATCAGAAAACAATGACAGCTTTAGAATATGGCAGTCTGTGGCACCGCTATAATGGCAAACAGGCAGACTGGTAGACAGAAAGGTAGACAGACAAATAGATAGACAGACAGACAAAAAGCAAGATTTATGAGAAGGAAGGCATGCGTGAACATACGTAGATAGGCAGATAGATAGATAGATAGATAGATAGATAGATAGATAGATAGA
Source organism: Oreohelix idahoensis (assembly GCA_024509875.1). Lineage (NCBI taxonomy): Eukaryota > Metazoa > Mollusca > Gastropoda > Stylommatophora > Oreohelicidae > Oreohelix > Oreohelix idahoensis. Next base: position 300,236 of record JAMPIV010005885.1, on the reverse strand, counting down.
TAGATAGATAGATAGATAGATAGATAGATAGATAGATAGATAGATAGATAGATAGATAGATAGATAGATAGATAGATAGATAGATAGATAGATAGATAGATAGATAGATAGATAGATAGATAGATAGATAGATAGATAGATAGATAGATAGATAGATAGATAGATAGATAGATAGATAGAGTAATGTAGGAAGGCAGGTAGACAAGTAGTTAGGTAGGTAGTTAGGTAAGCAGGTAGGTAAGTAGGTAGGCTGGAAGGAAGGCAGGCAGTAAAGCAGGCGAGTAGGCAAGTAGGCAGGTAGGTAGGTAGACAGGCAGGTAGTTAAGTAGGTAGGTAGGCAGACAGGTCCCCTAAATAGGAAGCTTGCACCAAACATTCACATGCTCTTGCAGCGGGGGTGTCTGTGGCATGTTTTTTCACATGATGAGGTTGCCAGCCCGATGATGAGGTTGTCAGCCTCAGGCACAACCTCACATTGGTCGCCTCCTGCCACATGCCAAGAGCGTCCTATTTGCAGAGCGGTTAGTGCGCTGGCGTCCATCGTCAAAGGTGCCAGGTTCGTCACGCCCCAGTCTACCCATCTGTAAATGGGTACCTGACTCTCTTCTTAAGTTAGGGAGGCAACGGCAGCGAAGAAGGGAACTGAGCACCCCGTCGAAGCTGGACCTAGTATAGTGAAGTCTCGAACAATTCAGTTTCCTACGGCAGTAACTGCTATGGGCCTACCTGTAGCACATGCCTAAGGAAGCAATGGTCCTACTCTGTAGGTGAGTGTATATGTGTACAGGTAGGTAAACATGTAAACAGGTAGTTAGGTTTGTTGGTTAGTAGCTGTATTTACCTTTCATGAACCTTGGCGGCGCGTTAAATCGCGTGGGGGCGATAAGACCTGGATAGCCCTGTCTGATGGGCGGAGCATAAAAGCGGCGACCTGGAGTCAGATTTAAAAAAAAAAGATATATATGTGACGAAGTGTGACGATAGGGGAAGAGGGGTTTAGGAATGTGACGAAGTGTCACGATAGGGGAAGAAGGTTAAGGAATGTGACGAAGTGTCACGATAGGGGAAGAAGGTTAAGGAATATGACGAAGTGTCACGATAGGGGAAGAAGGTTAAGGAATGTGACGAAGTGTCACGATAGGAGAAGAAGGTTAAGGAATGTGACGTCAAACAAAAAATACGAGTAAGGATCGCTTCTTTCATAAATCATGTCGGAACAATCTAGATTGTGTAACCTCATTTCTCCTAGTCTGCTTTTATCGGTAATAACCAACAACCTCCTTATCGACGACATATATATTAATAATATAATCTCAGCTGAAATATCAGATATTTGTTATAACCTTCAGCTATTTTACGTTGTGTTTTTAATGATATATTTGCTTTCTGTTTTAAATGTAGTGCAATGCGCGCTTTTCCAATGAACGATGTTGATCTGGAAACAACTGGCGTTCTAGTTCCTTCAATGGAGGAGCAACTTACGTGACCCTGGAATAATGATAACCAAGTAAATCGTTTCATTCATAACGACTTCAGGCTTTAAACCCTTGTAGGTTTGCTGTCAAGTTTGACAAGAGAAACAAATACCCTCCTGAGTTCTGGGTTTGCTGACACACAATTATGTGCCCCTCCCCCTTTTCATTCCACCATTCCATCTACCTCAGAACTTTACCCTCTCTGTGCATTAATAATAATCCCAGTTAGCGGAAAACATTATATTGAATATCTTTAAATTTACACCGGTTCAAAAAGTGAATAATATAATAAGTATGTACATCAGTTCTATCATCATCCACTTCTTGCTCCACATGGATCTTGGGACTACCTCTGCTTTTGGTTCTCTATGAGAAACCCGCATAAAACAATCATCAGCTCTTGCAGGGGTGGTTCAGTTGTGGTTCATGAAACCATCATTCTATATGCTGAGGTTGCCAGCCGCATATGAAATGGACATCCACTAGCCATTCTCACATGTTAATAATTGAAAAATATAGAATTTAAAAACGTACCATTAATTTCTTTGGGAATACTGACTCCTGGCTCAGAGAAATAGTTAAGGCAACTTGTTTAAGATGCCTCTTACACGCGGTCTGAGGTATTACTTTACACTAGGCTGCCACTCTGATTTTGTGTTCAGATTCCCAGAATTCCGGCTTTCCATGTTAATGTAGGTAGAGTTTTCCTGGGATAGAAGTCCACAAGATGCTCAAACAAGGTCCAGTCCGATAAATGGAATTCTGATCCTATTCCTTACTCTGGCTAGCTAGCTGTCTTCTTGACGAGGTGAATTTTACAGTGCTTTAAACCGGCGAAATTGTCAGATTATATTGCAACTTTCGTCCCACGCACGTTTTGTCACTATATGACCAGGCTCCAATCAGAAGTGTTGTTTATAACATCTAGAATTGCCCAGCCAATTGTATTAAATCATGCATGTTATGATGGGGTTTATCTCAACAATTTCCTCATAGGAAAATTCTGCGTGAATTTTAAAAGTCACGTTCCATATAAGGAATTGTTATTTCCGTCGATTATCGGTCCTGTTTACACTCAAGACTTCCTACATTATAAAAAAATAATGTCTTCCCGGAAACTAATTACAAAATTCCGTCTTTCAGGTGCGTGCCAGTAATAGATCACCACCAGCATAATTTACTGTCCTGTACCTGTGCAAACAAACATTCATCGTGTGCCCATCTGGATTGTGTTCTCTCCATGAGAGAAATTAGGAAGTTACAATAGCCATATCAGCGCTAACCACGCTCGCGGGCGATTTTCGTGTTAATCCGGCGTGCCATCACTGTCGGTCAACATTACATCACCTGTCTACTCTCTCACCAGGGATAATCAGGTAAACAGACATGACGAATTATTACAGAAAGAAGTGTAAACAAGTAACTGGGCACGAATTTGTTTGCTCCGAAAATGAGAAATAAGTAGATCAGGAGGAGGGAAATACGAAAAGGAAAATGACCATAACGTTACAATCCCAAGGTTGTTTACTCACTAATCCGGTTGCTCCCCTGCACTTGTCTGGTCTGGCAGGAAATGTGTTACACATTAGTAAACCACACTTCTCTCTATAGATCCCAGGTGTCAATATGGGTTCAAACGAAAGTGATTGATTACCCTAATCTGCAAAAGATGGTCGCTGAAGTCCCAACATGACAAGAATTGAGGGAAGCGAGTGTAAACAATAATTATGTACAGAAACTGAGACGTAGCGCAATAATGTCGGCGATAAACATGAGTTCTAGGAAAAGAGAACGGACAATTCTGTCACAATCACACACTTACCTTTGGGTACATGCTGGATGTATGAAATTACAATTTGAAGTAATACAAGGTAAGCATAGATCACAAACTTACGTATAGGTACACCCTGGATGTATGAAATTATAACCTGAAGCAAAGGTGAGCCTAAATCATAAATTTCCCTATGGACACACCCTGGGTGTATGAAATAAAAACCTGAAGTAATACAAGGTAAGCCTAGATTACAAACTTACCTATGGGTACACCCTGGATGTATGAAATTCCAAGTCCAAATAAAACAAGATAGGAAGCTAAAGCCATCTCTAATGTCGCTCCTAGCGTCACAACTTTGCCCTGTCTGGTGAATTAAAAACAGAAAATGTCTGGTGGGGAGCAGAAATGGAAGAAAGATAGAACAAATAGAGAGAAAGTTTGAGAATAAAAATGTTGAAGACCACAAAGACAAATAGAAACAATAAATGGATTAGCCAGGGCAAAATGATTAAAAAAAAAACATTTCTAATGTAATAATAATAATGAGAAACTCTGTACATAGTATTACAGCAGGAGATACTCTAATCATCAGTAGTGGACCCCCATCAGACAAACTTTTCGGCCATTTTATCTTCATGTCGCACTACTATGTGTCCGTCATTCTGTTTCTGTTTCTTTTGTTCTTTTTTTGTGCACTACCTGAACTGGGAATCGAACCCGCTCTACATCGCTCGCAATTACTAAACTGACTTTTCACTCTTAGTTTAATCCATTCATCAATTTAAAAAGTATGCCATGACACCCTGGTTGTGACGTAAGGTAGGGGCACCTGTCATTGGTGTGCTCGGTACATTTCATTAAAATGTGCACGCAGAGACATTTGTTTTCTAAACAGGTGAACATTTCTTGAGTACTCTGTCAAAAAAGGTATAGGTAATCCAACAGCAGCTTCTGCCACAGTGGAATCGAACCAGCTCTACCTTGCTCGCAATTATTAAACTTCTTGTTCTTCAAATGTGTACAGTTGTTTAGTAACTTTATCTAGTCAATTTACATTCATCATGAGTAGTTTCGTAGGAAAAAATAATCTGCTGTGGCCTAATGACTCTCCACAACTTTTCGTCCAAAATTAATAAAGATTGGAAAAATAACAGTTTTATCAATGAAACGTTGCTGCATTTTCTAAGAAAAACATTGAGATGTGCGTAATGTTGGCTTAGTTATTATGCTGCTTAGTTCAGAACGAAATGATGTTAAAGAGTAGGGAGGGCTGAAACATCAGGAACGCATGCTGCCCAATATTTTATCATCTGTCTGATGGTTCTCTAACTACCCAGATTCAGCAATCTTGTCCCTGTTGTCACACCAGAAGAAATTCCATATTTTGCTTTATTCTTCTCAAATTGTATTGTTCTTCCTTGCTGAAAAATAATATGGTCAAAACTTACTAGCGGAGATTAATTCCCAGAATAAAATAGTCCTGACTCATTTATCTATTCACATTTTTGACATTCATTACGTTAGTAGCCTTGTAAACGTCTTTTGGAGCGTGTTGAAAGCAGATCTCATCTGCTGTTAGGGGAAACCTGTGACGAGTCTGAAGATGATCATTTGCTCTCTTCTCTTGTACGGCTAGGCGGTACCCAAGGCATTCCCCTGACTTGACGTGGTGGGCAGAGATTAGGTGCCCTGACTATCTGAGTTACTCATATATCATGACATGCAGTAAAAGTGTTGTATGATTTTCTTATCCTTGACATTTGTCGCGTTTCGATAGGTTTTAAAGTTATTTATGGTCCCGCCTGAGTATAGGAGAAGGTAATAATACGTGAGACGAAAAGGTGTAAGAAAATAGATTTTTCACGAGTGAATAGTTTAATAAGAAGATCTATCTCAGGACTGAGTAGTTTCTCTAGTCCAGCCTATCCATACGACTATAATTTAGTATGACAATCTTGCACCTCCCTATATGTAGAAATATAAGTTTCACTAAACACAACACACACAGCTATGTGACGGCAAGACACACAAACGTGAAAAACTATGGTTAAATGGTATGGGTCTGACCAACACATAAAGTTTAGTTCTTTTGTTGTTTATTGTCATTAAACTTTACAACATCGAATATCTAAAAGAGAAAGATCAAATATATCAGAATTTCATATACGGAAAAATAACAGAACACCTGTTCCCTCCCCTCATTGAGAAGAAAAGAACCCAACAAGTTAACAACCCCAAAGGTTAAAGGTTTGCACTAGGTTACAGTATAGACAGTAAAGAAAGAACACAGCTCCCACTAAACGTTATCCAATAAAATTAAACAATAGTCAAACAGAGTGCAGATGATACAATGTTTCCTGTACTAAAGAACATATTTCACTCTCTCTCTCTCTCTGTCATACGTGGCCACACAATCTCGCTTCTTACCCTATTCTTGGTGAAGTAATCTCTTGGGTGTGTAATCCCTGAATATGTATATAAGGTCCAGTGTTTGTATCGTCCGAATTGGGCCCCAGTCCCTCCACTAATAATTACATTTTATAAGGGGGTCGCCTAATTTGGTGGTTGATTCCTGGATAAACAATGTCACCTTGAATAGGTAATGCCGAGACTTCCTGTGATATGGTGTTCACAGTAAACAGTAGGAAAATATCTGATTGCTAAAAAAACTGTTTATTATTGTTACTTGATGATGATGGTAAATCCTATCGGCTGGCTCTGGTGAGTGCCGATTCTGAAAAAGCGTAACTCTTCTGAATAATCAAATCCACTTGGATAAGGTGGGAGAACAGTTATTTGTATTACTCCACAATGGGATGATAAAAATTGAAAATAATTTCTGGTGTTTATAGTCCAGTCAATTTTTCTCTTTAAAATGTTAGTTAGTCTCCTTGGCCGGTCCTGTTCACAACTTGGAGAGGCGTAAGCGAAAGGAAGACAACTTTAATCCAATCAGTAAATGGAGAAAAGGCCCGACATAGACCACAATGGACCAAAATATAGACCAAAATAAAGCCAAATAAAAAAACCGCTGGTCGCCGTTTGATCAGGTCATGCCTAAGGATGAAGAAACATTATGAAAAAATGCTACTGATAAAATATCTACAAAGAAGCACACGATGTCTCTAGCCTATTCCTATCCGGTCAGGTTTTCTAGCGTGGCGTCTCTAGGTCAGGTAAGGGTATGTGCCCTCCCCACTCCTTCTGCTCGCGCTAACAATCAGCGTACGCGGTCAGTTATTATTTAATTTATCCATACGCGCACTTTAACACATATCGCCTGTCGCTACATAGCTATTAGATTGTCGGCGTCTGTTTGTTAAGTCGCATGATATTTAAACAACAGTCACTTTCTAAAATTACACAAAATGAAATAAACGTGAATTCTATTCCGTCAATTATCCGTCGCGCCTAGTGTATTATTTAGTCAACTAAAACCTCTCTTTCGGTGTGATAGCGGGTGGAAAAATTATCATTACTGAACAACTGGTACACAACTAGCTACGCGTTATTTTCCAGTGATTTTAACACAGTGAATTTAAGATGATAAACCTTTACCACTTTAATACGCTAAGCACAAATTTATATTACCAGAAATCCAGAAAGAAATCACCACGATCTATTAACACATCTAAACAAAATGGTTTTAGATAACGTGTTTAGACTCTCCGAAAAATTCTGAGCGACAACTGATAACCGATTTTGAAAAGACGCAGTTATATACATCATGTTGTTATGATCTCTAGAGGATGTTAATTTTCACACTCTGTTTCCTGGCAGAGAAATCTGAAACTACGTTTTCCCCCGATAAAGGGTTTCCACGGTCTCTCTGTTTGGTGTTGCTAACCGACAACAAAGGCTTAAATCATGTAACGGGCTTCCTTCTGGGGCTTTCCGTGTTTCTGGAGATCAAACGTTTGTCTGCCCCTGAATGTATGAACATCAAAGGATCCCTGGGGCAAATATTTACCCGCGCGATTCACTACACAGAGGTTCGGTGTTTTCCACGTGCATCGGTCTGATATCTGATGATTGACAGATCCGCTCGCGTGGGAAACACAGGTAAACAAATCGGATTTCGCTTCCTGTTATGCTGGCAGGTCGCGGAGGTTGGTAATTTGTCTGTTTGTTTACATCTCAAGAAAAAGAGGCGTGGATTAAAGGTGAGTAATGCAGTCTGTCAAATTCTTGCCTTTGCGAAAGAATCATAGAACTACAGTGTGGTGACGGAAGACTGTCGGATACTGTAGGCTATATTTCCATTATACGTCACAACATTATTCACAGTTTCTTTCTTCTGTCCTAAAGTATCCTGATCCTATTAAAAAGCGTAGCAACATTTAGTTTTGATTGATATAGTCTTATTATTTTGTTTTGTTTTGTACGTAATTTAATTATGTTTTTATATTTCTCATGTATTTGACCGTTTCTCGTTTTACTACTTACTACTTAATCGTTCCTCTATCGGCTGTCTTCCTTCTGGCCTGTCTTCATTCTAGTTCTCGGTCGTTCAGAGATTATCTAATGTTGTCCTCTCAGTGGACTCTGGGTCGTCCTAGAGGTCAAGGTCCATGGCTCTTAGTTTCCCATACTTGTCGTGGTAACCGATCTTCTCCCATTCTGCAGATATAGCCAAACCATTGTAGTCGGAACTGTTACAACTGGGTCTGCATGAGCTAGGTTTTGAAACCTTGACGTATCGTCTGGTTGTGGACCACATCTCTTTTTGTTACTTCAATCACCTTACTCAGATACCTCAAATCTGAGGTTTGGAGCTGGCTTTTGCTGGCTGTACACATTGTCCATGACTTACATCCATACGTCAAGATTGGAACATAGGTGAAGCTATCTCAGACCTAAGGATCTTTTATATTTGGACATGCGCCCTAATATAACCGACTAGATTGAACGGGACGCGCCTCGCCAAAACGAGGCAAAACTTTATTTAAAAAAAAAAAAAAAAAATAGGTGAAGCGGTATACAGCCATCTTCGTCTTCTTGCCAACTTTTCTTTTACTGAGGAATTCTCGATTTATGGCCTGAAAAAGTCTCCCAGCTGCTGCTCTTCAGGTAGCCAACTCTTCTTTGATGCCTCCTTTCCGGTCTTTGACAGCTCCAAGGTTTTTCGTTTGGTTTTAAGGCCCATCTTTATTGCACACAGACAACTCCATCAGTGCTCCAATCTCCTCCCTTAGATCCTACAAGGAGGATATCAGCACAGTACACAAAATCCGTAGCACCGGCGATGATCCCAATGTGTGTATGCAGGAATCACACATTCAACAAATATTTTTGTAGTGTGTAAGTTTTCTTAATTTTTTGTACATTTTGCCAGGGCAGCGGCCGTATGGTCTACTCTTTACAATTTCCAACGTGCTCAACTTGTACACGGGGCCTCCTATTTGTTCGCCCTTATCCGAGAAGGCTAGGCATCCGATCTCACTACGCATGAGATGGAGAGGGGGGAGGGGGGAGTATGACCTCATTAGGGACCACTGGTTCTGAAAAAACATGGTCAAATATATTGTGACAGGGTCAAGGTCATGATGGACGCACTTAAACAAACATAGGTTATAACACGTAACTTAAATTATAGGCGTGCATAAGATAACTTAGGTTAGATGCAACTAATAGAGATAACAAGAACGAAACGCAAACGTTTGATGAAAAATTAAACGAAACGTAACGCCAACATTCAGCTATAGAAACAATGATGACGGAAAACTAAACGAAACGCTAACGTTTGATGGAAGATAAAACGTAACGCCAACGTTCAGCTATAGAAACATAATGATGGCGGAAAACTAAACGAAACGCTAACGTTTGATGGAAGATATAACGTAACACAAACGTTCAGCTATAGAAACCTAATGATGACGGAAAACTAAACGAAACGCTAACTTTTGATGGAAGATATAACGTAACACAAACATTCAGCTATAGAAACATAATGATGACGGAAAACTAAACGAAACGCTAACTTTTGATGGAAGATAAAACGTAACGCCAACGTTCAGCTATGATGACGAAAAAACATAATGAAAACGCTAACGACGGAAATACTAAAACGTAACACAAAACGCTATACGTTTGATGGAAGATATAAAGATATAACGTAACACAAACGCTCAACCAAATACGATTTTTGTTTTTCTGTTCCATTTTGTTCTGCTATAAAAGACAAAGAATTCAGTAATCGGGAGCAGTTGATAGCAAGGAAATGTAGTGTGCACGAGACGCATGTCGACACATAGGTATTCTTGCGGTAGCAAGCCTGTAGATATTTGGTACAACAGATATTTGATTGTGCAGAACAGTTTTCCTATTTCAAAATAAAAACTACAAACTCAACAACTATTGACTCTAGACGGAGTATCTGGACATCAGGTTAGTTGAAATGCTATAACATATTTTGGTAACATTTTTTGGCTTGAAATCGTGTCGGACGTCCGATAATATGCAGATCGCTTTTAAGTTTTTGGAGAAGCCCTAGCGTGAACATGGAGCAGAAACATTCATACAATTAGGGACATGCACGCTACAGAATTGTGAACGACGTGATTTTAAATTTTTTTAAGAACTGACTGAGCGTATTGCTTTGCCAAGAGATATTCTTATTATGTTGTGAATATCGGTTATGATTAACACTGGCGCCTAGAGAATCTGTAGATTCCAGTAGATTGTCATGCCACCATACAAGAAGCTCTAAATGATGCTGAAGAAGCTGGAATTATAGAAAATTAATGAGACAAACATAAAGGTAGGTATGTCTCATATTAATTTACTGTTTACAGGCCTCGGGTTTCCCTTCCTTATGTGTGGAATTATAGAGACACAGCCAAACCAAGAAGAAATATTAGATGAGGTCGCCTTTGAATTTAATGATTATTACTAAGGTGATGTTACTCGAGACGAGTACTTTGTAGTCCATTTCGATCATAGTGAACAAAGAGAAGAACAAACAGTTAAAGTTCCGCATTGGGAAATATTACTTACTTACTTACTTAGTCGTTCCCCTTCTACCGTGAGGTGTAGAGGTTTGGAAGAGAGAGCGCCAGACCATTCTATCAGCTGTATTGGGAAATATTAAGAGACATTATTCTGGCGCATGTTAATGATTCAGGAGAAGAGTTTTCGAACAATTATTAGACCTTTTAGGTTCACAACAGGGGAATTGAACATACACGGTGTATTTCACTTTGATTCTGGATCTTATTTGAAGTGTTGTGAACCATTTTCATTGACGTTTGAATTTTGAAAGTTGAACATTTATTAAATATCAGACTGAAAATTGAGAATCTCGCTTCTACATTCAGTGAAGTTATCGATTGAGAGTTTTGAGTTTATATGTATTGTTCAGTGTAAGCGAGTGACTAAGCAGAGAGTTAAAGATTGAACTGAAATCACTAATCACGCCCTATCCAGCAATAGGTCATACTGTGGCCGTGATAGTGTGGGTTAAGGTTTTGCATTTCTTTATGTAGTGTTCGTATAGCGATTCAGATCACTGCCCTAACCAGTAGCAGTGGTTGTATGGTAATAAGAAAACATTCCTCTCCTAAAAGACTGTACATTCCTCATACCAACAGTCGATCATCGATTTCAAGATGACAGCAGTAAAATATTCAACGTCGAACTTTATTTACATAAGATAGCAAATGTTGATAAAATGATGCGCCCAACCTTCCTCTTCAGGTTGGCAGACTTGTACAACAAAATTTCAGTTGGTAATAATTTCTCTCTCTCTTATTCTCTTTCTTATTTCAGTCAGCCAAATGTCTCTAGTTGTTATTGTGGTCACAGTTTGAGAACTACTGTTGTAGAATTTTTATCTGCCATCTAATTCTTCATGCAAAACATTGTCTCTCTTATGAGCTGACTTAATTCCTACGTTCTGCTTGGTATATCTTAAGGAAACTGGCCTCACCGCCAGGGCTGATACTTTACCAAGTCTATCTTCCACTCGCTAACCTGTCAGCTTGTTTACTGAACTGCACTACTAGTAATTAGACCCATAAATGTTCAACGTACCTGGTTTTGTTTCGAAATACACACTTTTTCTCTCACTAGCATCTTGTCCTCAGAAATAAAAATGACAAAACTGTCGTACACAATTATGGCAAGAATTGCGCTTGGGCGTCTGGGCTGTAGTCGCTTTTCCATCACCACAGAAAAACTACCAAAACATTTATTGGCTTATCGACACGATATACTTCCATTCGCTGCCACCAGGGCACTAGCTGCCACTACGTTCACTTTTTCAACTCACAGCAAAACTTCCTGAATTACGCTGAGCGCGTTCCAAATCAGACTGACTAATTCCCCGTTCTAACATTTTCCGTTCACTCCTAAAATGTGTTCGCCCAACCACAACTTTCTCGTGCGTATTTTTTTTTCTTGCTCGCCCACCAAAACTTACAAGGGACGTAATTCCAAGCTATCTCCCTTTGATGATTAGACTCAAAACCATACGCTTCTCTTCAATTATTATTACAAAAACTTTACATGCAAATTTGTCCCACCACAATTTTGGACTCACTTAATATGCTTAACTCTAAACATAACTACTACATCTTCTAAGTGAAAACCATGGAGTTTCCTCCCTTTGCCTAAAGCACTCCTCCACACATATCACTTCCCTTCAACAAAGACGAACAGTATTTTAACAACTCCATTCATTTTTTTTTCAAACCATTTATCTACACACACTTACTTTTCTAAAACCAAACCACCGTTCACAATACTAACATAAAAGGCCAAGTAATTCCTGACAGTAAACCTGGGTTGAACACAAAACGAGGAACCTTCCATCTCTGGCGATTAGCTAGCGTTACCTTGAGCAAAACGGAACTGAAGGAAGACTGAACTATTTGAAGAGACATTTTATGTGGAGACTTAATATATATATGTATCTGAGACTCTTTTAAGAAAGCCGTATCTCTCCGATCCCCAAGATTGAAAGAAGAAAACTACCCTCTCTTCACCAGATCTTCCTTCCAGACTTGAAGGTTAGATTGAAGATGTGCCTCTGATCTAGCAATCAGGGCAACATCATCGGCAAATGCCAGCTCCTAAATATAGACCTGCCTCATCTTCCAGTACCCTACTGAATACTCTTTGATCCTTTCTTTACATGCTTTGATGACATCGTCCATGAGGTGTGTAACATAATTTTGGGTCGATCTCTTCTTCACTACGGCAGTAATCAGTAACATTTGTTGTACGTACTGATTACCTGGAATTTCCGGGGGATCGACACATTTAATTATCTCTTATCAAACATTTATTTGGTATTTACAACCATTTGACACTCCTTTTGGTGATAATTCATCACATTTGCTTGGCGCTTCACAGATTTGCGGAGATTAACGCAGCTAAATCCCATATGGGCCTGGTCAGTTTCGCGTTGTTTTGTTTGCTCAAGCCGAGCCAGGCGATAAAATTACTCGCTCGCAGACGGAGGCATACAGGCACTCGGCAGAAACGAATGATATAATCGTTTCCTGTCCGACTTTTACGAACAGATTACTTTAGAGAAAAGTAAGATGTTACATCTGAAACACATTGTCGAAAGAGTGTACGGACGTGTCACTTCCATATGTGACAGGGCGCCTGCTGATTTTCTTTAATACTAGGTGACTGAGGGAGGCCTAGTTATTGCCTATTCAACTTGTCAGTCTAGTTCTTCGGCTTATCTTCCAAGTGAGCTTATCTCTTCTACTGGCCCCTTGGAAATTCTTGGATGAGATGATTTGGTTCTTTTACACTCCCAGGACTAGTTCTTCCCTCCTAGATGTTATGGCGACTGGATCGTATATTGGCGTACTCTGATTGTGTTCTAATATTGTGCTGTTATTCCTGTTCTTCCACACCCTTTTAATAATCAACTCAACTTGTGTGGAGAAAGTTCAACTGATAATAAGTTTATTTACAGTACACAGGTTCCAACATTTTTCAATTGTGGATGTTTCAACAACTCCATATCATTCCATACATCCTGCCCTTAATTCACTTTATGTTCCAACCAGGTTATTATTTATTGTCTTTACTACCGACTCTTGCATATATATATATATATATATATATATATATATATATATATATATATATATATATATATAATATATATATATATATATATATATATATATATATATATATCAATATATATATATATCTATATATCTATATATATATATATATATATATATATAACTACTGCTGCTATGGCCTTCTCATACTTACTCGTCAAGTGTGTGAGAGAGCACTTAAACTTTCCCATAGTTGTTAAGTTCATCAATATCTTCTCTTTCCTCTGCTTTACTGTTCCTTGAGAGGGAGAGCATGACTTATCTCATGGGTATCAGTGTTGCAAAGAAAACCTTTATTCATTTATTCATGCCAGTGACGATACCTCGTCTTATTTACACAACAGCCTATCTGGCAATCAGCAAATTACAATGTTATTCTCTTTATACTCTCTTTAGTCGTGCTTGTTTCAAATGTTCTTTCTGGTTGCTCGCCCCTTGAAATGTGAGCATCATTAACCTCTTGGGAAAATAATTTGCCTGAAAGTCTATAAAATAGTTCAAGAGTTCTCTTACCGTTATATGCGAATTCCAGCACCTATCACATTTCCTACTATTCACCCCTATGCTAATCCTATATGTTCAGCATAGTTTGTTAACCACAAATTAAGCTATTCTCCAGAATTACTAACGCTAATAGATCTAAGTCTAGCTACTTCATCTGGGTAACCTCCTGTCAACCACAGGTTTCATTTTCTTGAGAGCCCAGCAAGGCACGTCTTGCCTCGTCAACTTTTCTGGTAGGACTAACTTCTTTTGTCCTTCAATTCATTCCCATGATCCGTTATCTGTGTTCCAGTCAATACGATTGGTCCATTGTTCAGTTCACTCACCGATCACAAACTCACGGTTGTTTCTTCGCTGGCAAGTCAGTGAGCTTCGTTCCATGACTGTTTACATCTTACTCACATTTTTCTCGTGCGTTTGTTTAGCTCTTCGTTCACTTAATCTGCAAGGGGCGCTAATATTTGTAGTTATCTCCCTTAGTAGTTTATGCTCAAAGGCTATATTCCCTTACTTCAAGCTTATTAAAACGATCGTTATGCTAATTTTATATACCACAACTGTGTACTCATAAAACTAACTAAGTGTAAACTAGCCTTATTTTTCAGAGACTCAGCTCTAAGGGATTCTCTCCCTTTCCCTCTAAGCATAAGTGCACAATCTTTTATCTCCCATCTTTAGAACAAATAGCCCTTTTCCCAAATTATTCAAATTTCCCAAACCATTTTTTTATGCACCCTTGTTTCAACAAAACCAAATTATTATCCTACCAAACCTCACGGTGACACATATATTGGAGACGTGACCTTTTGCATCACGCACAGAATTTTTCATGTCGGAATAATTTTGAATTACCCCACCTTAATATGCAGTTTTGAAACGATTGGAGGGGGTTCGAAATAAAGGAACCACCAAATTCCTGATTGGACGCCGCCTATATTCGTAACAAACAACTGCCATAAAAATCTGACACTTTAGCCAGATTAGAACACTGTGAGAATCGCTTGCCAAGACGACAACCAGACTGCCAGAGTGAGAATCAGAATTACATTTATCAGACCAGACTTTGTTGGAGCATTTTGAAGGACTTAAACAGCCCATGAAAACTCTATCATGTTAATAAGGAAAACCAGGATCTGAGGAAACTGAACACACAGAGTCAAAGTGGGAATTTATTGTTAAAGTAACGACCCCCAAGAACACTTGTAAACGGCATCTGCAAATGCCTTTGTTTCTCTGAGCAAACAGTCTGTGAACCAAGATTGGTGTAAGTTGTGCATTTTACATTCTATATTTGTCATTACTAACATGTGAACTAATATGTATTTATTGCCATGTGAATATTAATATGTAAAAATTGTTAGTGGATGTCCAAGTCATTGGAGGCTGACAACCTCAGTATCTAGAATGATGATTTCTAGAACCACCACTGCAAGAGCTGGTGGCCGCTTTATTGTTAGTTTCTTAAAGAGAACTAAACAGCATAGGTAGTCCCAAGTTCCATATGGAGCAGGGAGGGAAAGATGAAAGAAATGATCTGCATTCTAATTATAATATTTACATTTACAAACCAGTATAAATGCCTATGTAAACATATTCACTTTAAAAATAATGAAAGTTTTCAAGCTTTTCAACCGGTTTAGATGTAAATGAAAACATATTCAATCTATATTGCGAACATTTTTCAACCGGTGTAGATGTAAATAAAAACATATTCAATCTACATAGTGAACATTTTTCAACCATTGTAGATGTAAATGTAAACATATTCTTTCTATACTATTAACGTTTTCGTTTGAATGTAAAGTAAATATAAAGCTATTCAATTTAAATGTAAAGAACGTTTTCTCTCAAGGAATTAAGCTTAATTCTCATCGATGGTAACGTCTGAGGTAGATGGGATGGTGGAATAGGAAGATGGGGACACATAAGTATGTCGGGAAACTCAATAATCAGAGGGTATTCATTTCTCTTCTTTTACCATACTAGTTGGTGGTATCAGTTGATGGTACTATCTCTGGAACAAGAAGGGTACAAGTGTCCTGAAGTCGTAGCAAGATACCATCATCAGACAGGGCTTAAAGACGAGAGACAAACTACGTAGGCCCTCCCTGACATTTCTGGGAACGTGCTGTGCCCTACAACCTTGACCAGTGAGGAGCATGATCAGCGATCCAGTCTACCAAGAACCAACACATCAGAAGGAGCAGAGTTGTCACTGACAGCCAAGTAACACATAAAAGCTGCCAAGTGACCTCCTTTACAAACTACCATTATATCACACATTGATGATAATTTTCTGAAATATAATTATTTATTTTTTTAAACCCCGTTAAAACCTAGATGATTATTAAATCTGTTATTTGTATATATACAAATTTAACTTCGATTTAGTCATTTTGAATGTAGGCCTACTGCATGTTTGTCCAAGTCAACTTACTAAATACACTCTAAACAGAGCTTTACCAGAATAAGAACAATTCCACTGAGTAAATCAGGGGTGGGGACTTGAACGAGCTGAAATAAATCATTGCATAACCCTTTCTTCGCAAAAGCCGACGGATCAGATATAAGTTAATAGTGCTCCGCCCTAAGCAGCATTGTTCTTAACTTCTGAAAATATCTTGGGAAAACTCCCTTGAACTAGCAGCATCATTATCTTGCTATCTACAACTCCGCCAAGAATAATCTTGGTAGACACCTTTGAAGAACCATATTAGATACTCTTGAGTTGTGGCTACTGTTTGACCACTACTGCAAAGCAGGGGAGGTAATTCCGTGACAAGCAGTATGAAAAGATAAGGTGACAGAATACTACCCTGACTTACGCCAGTGGTGGTCCTGAACTCATCCAACTTATGGTTTGTCATTTTTAATAACTGAATTTAAAATTGTTTATGTTTTATCTGCCCAGACCTACTTTTACTTTGTTAGTGCTACATCTTTCCTGTCTAACTTCATTGTCAGCTGGTTGACTCCCTGATGTACGTACATGTTCACATATCCATGTTAATATGACTGTGCATACCCATACAATGTAATGTGTTTATTTCAAATCCATTCTCTAAACAGTTAGGCGTGAAGCTTTCATGCCTGTTTTTGAATGCCTGTTTTACTGACAGGCAATTCTGCAGGGTCGGAATTACTTCCATTTGTTTCCAGTTATTTTGTTGCGTTTAAGATATTTTTCTTTTGCGTACGCCCGCTATTACTCGAGGCGAAATCTCATGTTAGTATGTCTAACATGAGACTGATTTTTACGTGAGTATCCCTTTTTTTTTCTTGTACAGAGACAGGTGTCCCTCGCCATTCAGGCAGATACTCGCCGATTTCGGAGGTACCCAAATGTCCTAGCCCGGGTTTGATCCTGGGTCACCCGGTCGCCAGCGCAGTTTGGTAACCCCTACACCAGCGCGGCTCCCGTTTAAGATATAACTATTTTGTAGTGACAGCGAATCTGATTGTACGTTTTACGTAACATTTATATGAAGAAGCAATAAATATAATATTCAATTAATTTATGTTGATGACAATTTCTGTTTAGAACAATCCAACTTGCTGTTTGTGTTGCTTGCAAATGATAGGACGAATCTCTGAAGATTAATACCATATTATCTAGATCTATTTATATATGAGCTATTTTGTGTGATGAAAATAGATGATCTCGTGTGTTTCCCGGAGGTCTCTTGGGAGATAAAGAAAAATTAGTACTACATCTCCTCCAGGCGACAAATATGATGTTGAGCCTCAGTGGTTTGGCCATCTCATGAGAATGGAGTCGATAAATTACCACTACGCGGCTACAACAGTAGAAGATCTGGGTTCAGAGCACGGGGAAGACCAAGAGACAGATAGACAGACAACATCACAGACATCCTACAACAACATTACAGACATCCTACAACAACATCACAGACATCCTACAACAACACGGACATCCTACAACATCACAGACATCATACAACAACATCACAGACATCATACAACTACATCACAGACTTCCTACAACAACACGGACATCCTACAACATCACAGACATCCTACAACAACACGGACATCCTACAACATCACAAACATCCTACAACATCACAGACATCATACAACAACACAGACATCGTACAACAACACGGACATCCTACAACATCCCAGACATCCTACAACATTCCAGACATCCTACAACATCACAGACATCATACAACAACACGGACATCCTACAACATCCCAGACATCATACAACAACATCACAGACATCATACAACAACATCACAGACTTGCTACAACAACACGGACATCCTACAACATCACAGACATCCTACAACAACACGGACATCCTACAACATCACAGACATCCTACAACATCACAGACATCATACAACAACACAGACATCATACAACAACACGGACATCCTACAACATCACAGACATCCTATAATCACGGACATCCTACAACATCACAGACATCATACAACAACATCACAGACTTCCTACAACAACACTGACATCCTACAACATCACAGACATCCTACAATCACGGACATCCTACAACATCACAGACATCATACAACATCACAGACATCCTACAATATCACAGACATCATACAATATCACAGACATCATACAACAACATTACAGAAATCATACAACAACATCACATACATCCTACAACAACATGGACATCCTGCAACATCACAGACATCATACAACATCACAGACATCCTACAACAACACGGACATCCTACAACATCACAGACATCCTACAACAACATTACAGACATCATACAACAACATCACAGACATCCTACAACAACATCACAGACATCCTACAACAAAATCACAGACATCCTAAAACATTACAGACATCCTACAACAACATCACAGACATCCTACAACAACATCACAGACATCCTACAAATTCACAGACATCCTACAACAATACAGACATCCTACAACATCACAGACATCCTACAACAACATTGCAGACATCCTACATCATCACAGACATCCTACAACAACATCACAGACATTCTACAACAACATCACAGACATCCTACAACATCACAGACATCCTACAACAACATCGCAGACATCCTACATCATCACAGACATCCTACAACAACATCACAGACATTCTACAACAACATCACAGACATCATACAACAACACGGATATCATACAACATCACAGACAACCTACAACAACATCACAGACATCCTACAACAACATCACAGACATCCTACAACAACATCACAGACATCCTACAACAACATCACAGACATCCTACAACAACAATACAGACATCATACAACTACTTCACAGACATCCTACAACATTATTACAGACATCCTACAACAACATTACAGACATCCTACAAAAACATTACAGACATCCTTCAACAACATCACAGATATCCTACAACAACATCACAGACATCATACAACAACATTACAGACATCCTACAACAACATCACAGACATCCTACAACAACATCACAGACATCCTACAACAACATCACAAACATCCTACAACAACATTACAGACATCATACAACAACATCACATACATCCTACAACAACATTACAGACATCCTACAAAAACATCACAGACATCCTACAACAACATCACAGACATCCTACAACAACATCACAGACATCCAACAACAACATTACAGACATCCTACAACAACATCACAGACATCCTACAACAACATCACAGACATCCTACAACAACATTACAGACATCCTACAACAACATTACAGACATCCTACAACAACATTACAGACATCCTACAACAACACGGGCTCACAACAGCCAGTGCGACACATTTGGCTCAAGAACGCAAACTTCAGCTACCCACTTGACGACAATAGTGGAGCGAACAAGACAATAGTGGAGCGAACAAGACAATAGTGGAGCGAACAAGACAATAGTGGAGCGAACAAGACAATAGTGGAGCGAACAAGACAATGGTGGAGCGAACAAGACAATAGTGGAGCGAACAAGACAATAGTGGAGCAAACACGACAATAATGGAGCGAATAAGACAATAGTGGAGCGAACAAGACAATAGTGGAGCGAACAAGACAACAGTGGAGCGAACAAGACAATAGTGGAGCGAACAAGACAATAGTGGAGCGAACAAGACAATAGTGGAGCGAACAAGACAATAGTGGAGCGAACAAGACAATAGTGGAGCGAACAAGACAATAGTGGAGCGAACAAGACAATAGTGGAGCTAACAAGACAATAGTGGAGCGAACAAGACAATAGTGGAGCGAACAAGACAGTGGAGCGAACAAGACAATAGTGCAGCGAACAAGACAATAGTGGAGCGAACAAGACAATAGTGGGGAAAACAAGACAATAGTGGAGCGAACAAAACAATAGTGGAGCGAACAAGACAATAATGGAGCGAACAAGACAATAGTGGAGCAAACAAGACAGTGGAGCGAACACGACAATAGTGGAGCGAACAAGACAATAGTGGAGCGAACAAGACAATAGTGGAGCGAACAAGACAATAGTGGAGCGAACAAGACAATAGTGGAGCGAACAAGACAATAGTGGAGCGAACAAGACAAATGTAAAATAAGTAGAGTAGCAATTAGGCTAGTAATCGCATCATGTAACATAAATAGCTACGTAAATTAATACCGCAACAGCATGTCAATGTAAAGGATCCAGTTGTTGTGGCGGCTCTATGCTCCGTAGGGGGTTAAAGAGAAAATGTTGATGACGAAGATGGTTTATATTTGTTAGTTTAATTTGTCGAGAGATGTTGGTAGATGTCGGGAGCAGACTCAAAATAACTTACCCGTATATTAGGTGCATATTTGTTAGTTTAGTTTGTCGGGAGTTTATATTTGTTAGTTTAGTTTGTCGGGAGTTTATATTTGTTAGTTTAGTTTGTCGGGAGTTTATATTTGTTAGTTTAGTTTGTCGGGAGTTTATTAGTTTAGTTTGTCGCGAACCCCGTACCTTCCGTACGACAACTCCGCCTAGCTATCAAGCGAATCACACTGACCCCACGGCCGGAAGGTACGGGGTTCGAACCCTGGGTAAGCCACTCACGTCTGTTGTTTTTCTGTTGTCCAAGTGTTCTACTTCTTTATTTCTTACGAGTGCCTGAAAACATACCTTTATGTTTGTCTGATATTAATTTACTGTTTACAGGCCTCGGGTTTCCCTTCCTTATGTGTTATTTATGTGCATATTTGTTAGTTTAGTTTGTCGGGAGTTTATATTTGTTAGTTTAGTTTGTCGGGAGCAGACACAAAGTAACTTACCCATTATATTTGTTAGTTTAGTTTGTCAGGAGTAGACACAAAGTAACTTAGCCATATATTAGTTTTATATTTGTTAGTTTAATTTGTCGGGAGTTTATATTTGTTAGTTTAGTTTGTCGGGCGCAGACACGAAGTAACTTACCCATATATTAGTTTTATATTTGTTAGTTTAGTTTCTCGGGAGCAGACACAAAGTAATTTACCCATTATATTTGTTAGTTTAGTTGGTCGGGAGTAGACACAAAATAACTTACTCATTATATTTGTTAGTTTAGTTTGTCGGGAGTAGACACAAAGTAACTTACCCATATATTAGTTTTATATTTGTTAGTTTAGTTTGTTGGGAGCAGACACAAAGTAACTTACCCTTATATTAGTTTTATATTTGTTAGTTTAGTTTGTCGGGAGCAGACACAAAGTAACTTACCCATTATATTTGTTAGTTTAGTTTGTCGGGAGTAGACACAAAGTAACTTACCCATTATATTTGTTAGTTTAGTTTGTCGGGAGCAGACACAAAGTAACTTACCCATTATATTTGTTAGTTTAGTTTGTCGGGAGTAGACACAAAGTAACTTACCCATATATTAGGTGTATATTTGTTAGTTTAATTTGTCGGGAGCAGACACAAAGTAACTTACCCATATATTAGTTTTATATTTGTTAGTTTAATTTGTCGGGAGCAGACACAAAGTAACTTACCCATTATATTTGTTAGTTTAGTTTGTGGGGAGCAGACACAAATTAACTTACCCATTATATTTGTTACTTTAGTTTGTCGGGAGCAGACACAAAGTAACTTACCATTATTGTTAGTTTACATTTGTGGGGCAGCAGCGATCAAAGTTGTAACTTAGTTGGAGAGAGAATTTGTTATGTTGTTTGTCGGGAGCAGACACAAAATAAATTACTCATTATATTATGTTAGTTTAGTTTGTCGGGAGCGTGACACAAAGTAACTTACTCACTATTTTGTTAGTTTGGCTTGTGTGGCATCAGACAATTAAGTAACTTACTCATTATATTTCAAAGTTTAGTTTATCGGGAGTAGATTTCAAGTAACTTACTCAGTGTATTTGTTAGTTTAATTTGGGGAGCAAACACAAAGTAACTTACCCAGCATATTTGCTAAGATTTATTCTGTCGGGAGTATACAACCAGAGATATTTTGAACCAGTTCATATTTGTATAGTTTAACCGTTTGTCGAAGGGCATGAATGCCCAAAGTAAACTTACCAATATATATGATTTGTGTTAAAAGAATTGCGTAGGAAGGCACCGAAGTAACTTACCCATATATTAGAAGCAAGTTTAAATATGTCCAGAGGAGACACAAAGTAATAATTATATTTGTTAGTTAATAGTTTGTCGGGAGCAGACACAAAGTAACTTACCCATATATCTTGATAGTTTAAAGTTTTGTCGGGAGCACAAATTACTTATGCAGAATATATTTATGAAATGCCAGCAATCGAAGATAATTTAAATGAAACTGTCAAATTGTATTTAGAGCAATGTGTCGCTCATACACAAAGTAACTTCCTGTGTTAATTTTGAAAGTTTAGTCGTGTCGGGAGCAGACAGAAGTTTTCGATTAAATGATTTTTAGTTTGGGGAGCATGACACTTTGTAAGATATAACCAGTTAAATATTTGATGACAGTTTGTCAGATGAAAAAAGTACTTACTCACAATATTTGTTACAGTTTATTACGAATAGACACAAAGTAACTGTGGCCAGAATTGTGTTAGTTTACATTTGTCAGAAGCATTTAATACAAAGTAGACTTCCCATTAACATACTGTTTAGCCAGAAGAGACACAATGAGTTCCTTAACACTCATTATATTTGTTAGTTTAGTTTGTCGGGAGGAGACACAAATTAACATACCCATTATATTTGTTACTTTAGTTTGTCGGGAGCAGACACAAAGTAACTTACCCATTATATTTGATAGTTTAGTTTGTGGGGAGCAGACACAAAGTAACTTACTCATTATATTTGTTAGTTTAGTTTGTCGGGAGCAGACACAAAGTAACTTACTCATTATATTTGTTAGTTTAGTTTGTCGGGAGCAGACACAAAGTAACTTACTCATTATATTTGTTAGTTTAGTTTGTCGGGAGCAGACACAAAGTAACTTACCCATATATTAGGTAACCCAGCTGGAATAGAGGATCAGTGGAACTGCGACAGTGTAGACCCTTTAATATGATCTCTGGGTGACCTTCTGCAGGTCATCATCAATCACGCTGTTCACTTATTTTAAGGCAAAGGTCATAATTTTCAAGTTAACTTGATGGCTCCCTTTGTACCAAGCTCTGAATATTTTATCGCGTCTGGATTGGCCTTCCACACACCTGTCTGGCAAAGTCGAAACGTGACAACAGTAGCTCCTCGGTTCGCTGAATAATCAGGTCTGTGGACAACCTTAAATCATCTGTGCTTGCGACAGCCAGGACACCACGAATATCGTCCATGCTTCACCAATTTTTATATACTCTGCACATTTCAAGATACAGTTCATGTCTGAACAGAGTGAGGTCAAAGGGCACGACCTACTTGTGAACTAATCAATCATCTCCTAATGCCTTGTTGACTGGCTTGGACGATCATGTCTCGATGCACTTCCGGTCACCTGATGTTCTCTTTCTAATTCACTAGCCCTGTCAAACTATTACACTTCCGATTATTTTATTTTCCTGTCTTTCACCTTCTCTCTTTCTGTCACTGTTTCAGATATCACATGACATATTCAGCTTAAGTTTCTTTATAAAACATTCAGTGTCAATAAAAATCTGCTTTCTCCATTTCGCTTTTTTTTCCATTTACGGCTGTGGCTATTTCAGAACACTTTAATTGTATATTTCAAACTGCCGATTACATTTTACACATTTTTCTAGACAAATCGCATCCATCTCTCCCCCCCTTTCCCTTTCCCGGTTACGTTTCTGTTTGTTTAGTCCTTGTTCATGATTCATTTGCGCGTAATGTAGGTATCTTTTGTAGCACTGGAAAAATTTCATATTTGAATGGATAAATAATAATTTGTTTTGTAAAACGTTTCTTATTTCCGGATTGCTGATACCACTGGGCTCATATTAGATCTAGCACTCATTCCACATAGTGCATCTCAGATTAGATCTAGCACTGATTCCACATAGTGCAGCACATATTAGATCTAGCACTGAATCCACATAGTGCAGCACATATTAGATCTAGCACTGAATCCACATAGTGCAGCACATATTAGATCTAGCACTCATTCCACATATTGCAGCACATGTTAGATCTAGCACTGATTCCACATAGTGCATCACATATTAGATCTAGCACTGAATCCACATAGTGCAGCACATATTAGATCTAGCACTGAATCCACATAGTGCAGCACATTAGATCTAGCACTGAATCCACATAGTGCAGCACATATTAGATCTAGCACTCAATCCACATAGTGCAGCACATATTAGATCTAGCACTGATTCCACATAGTGCAGCTCATATTAGATCTAGCACTGATTCCACATAATAATAATAATAGCCCCTTCAGTCATAACTGACTATGGGAATGCGCCCCTGAGGTGACAGTCCTCAACTGCTTATTTTCCTGGTGCTCCTTTCGACGTTTTCTCCTCACCTCTGCTTCTTGTGTGAGCCTCTCTTCGCCCAATCTGAGGTGGCGCCGTAAATAGCATCGCCACTTTGTGCGATCGGCAGCTTCATCCTCCCATGTTGCTGGATCCATGTCCAGTGCCCTCATATCTCTCTTGCACACATCTTGCATAGTGCAGCACATATTAGATCTAGCAATGAATCCACATAGTGCAGCACATAAATATTGTGGAATTGTAATCGTGGCGACGTCAACACTATCGTCACGTTTAAAACAGAAAATACCAGTTTAATTTACAATGGCGTGTGCTAGAAGTAGGTGAGTTAGTATGACAACCAAGGACACAAATCTCAGCCACAGAATACACGTTTTAATTCACGTGGTGCGTTTGTGTTCAAATAAGGACGCACGTCAATACAAACAAACAAAAACAACAAAAGATGTTAAAAACTGAAATATAAACTCTAGAAATCACACGACATATGTCAAATATTTTGTAACCATCTTTATTTGACCTTCTTCCTCTCGTCCAACTTGTGATGTCACCAATATTGTGGTTTCTTTTTTTCCCCTGGGTTTGGCGAGGCGCGTCCCGTTCAATCTAATCGGTTATATTAAGGCGCATGTCAAAATATTTAAAAAAAAAAAACCTTAAGTTTGATAACATGAATAATTACAAGGCAGTTACAATATTGTGGTAAAAAGAGATTGTGCAATAGTCACGGACACAGCAGAGCAGACGTCAGATTCACAGATGGATAAGAACAAAAGTCTTACACAAACCTTTATCATTTTAAACAAAATACACACATAAAAACAACTAGATTCAACTGCCAATTAAACAATGACAAATTCTAGAGAACCACTCTACACACACACACACACACACACACACTACACATATATATTTTTAAAAATTTCGTTTCATTTTTCTGTCAAATGTTCCCATTAAACGCTGTTGAGAACGAACGAACGAACGAACTTACTTTATTTTCAAATGGTTGAGAATTGGGCACGCAGGCCCGTCTGACATTCTGCCCTTCCTTTCTCTCGTCTTTTATACTGATTTCATTTACTCTCACATACATTTTACCCATCAAGTCAAGTTATTCAACGTTATAAAGGTAAAATAATAGCATACTCACATTCACAGTATCTAATTATAAACATGAAATAAAGTATGTTGAAAAATACAAACTAAGTATCACCATGAAACAAAATATGTTGAAAAACACTATCATCATCATTAAACCTACATTCGATATTATATCACTTGTTCGGGAAAATAATCACATTAGGGGGGCAGATAATCAGAACTCATAAAGTAATCGAAAAGTTTACGATTGTATGAATAGGGACTGAGGTTGTTATCTTTCAGATAATGTGGAAGATAGTTCCAGAGATGAGCAGCAGAGTAAGCTAAGCTTTTCTTGAATAAGTCAAGCCTAGGCTTGGGCACTTGTATTTTGTTAAGGCGTTGACTGCGTCTTTCACTGTATTTGAACATTGGCCACAGATATGTTGGAGCATTCTGTGACAGGATTTTGTGAACAAATTTAGCTTTGTTGAACAGAAAGCGCTTTCTTAGAGATTATGGGCAGTATTTTGAGATCTTTATATAGATCTACACACTGTGCTTGGCAGTTGTCAGAAACTAGACGCACTGCACGCTTTTGTAGTGAATGGAGTCTTTTTGTGTTGGACATAGAACAACCATCCCAGATTGTGGAGCAATAGTCAAGGTTTGTTTGTATGTGAGATATATAGAACAATTTACGTTTTCTTGGCAGTTGTCAGAAACTAGACGCACTGCACGCTTTTGTAGTGAATGGAGTCTTTTTGTGTTGGACATAGAACAACCATCCCAGATTGTGGAGCAATAGTCCAGGTTTGTTTGTATGTGAGATATATAGAACAATTTACGTGCATCTTCATCTAGGAAATGTTTGATTTTAGCTAACTGGTAAACTTTATGTGCCGTTTGCTTGGTCAGTGCATGAACATGTGAGTTCCAATTTAGATGCTGGTCAACGACTATTCCTAGAGTTTTATGTTCATTAACGTTTTCAATTGGTAAGGTACCAATATAGATCTGAAGTGTTGTTTTCTCTGAATTTTGTAATTTTTGTCTAGTTGATATTAACATGCACTTTGTTTTAATTATATTAATTAGCATGCGATTTCCGATGCTCCACCTAATCAGATTGTCTGTATCTTTTTGTAACGATAGTTCGAGTGTGTTGCAACTTGTATCACTCGTGTAGACAGTACAGTCATCAGCAAATAGGTCACAGGATGCGTGCTCGACGTGTAGTGGAAGGTCATTAATGTATATGGCAAAAAGTAGAGGCCCAAGAATAGAGCCCTGAGGAACGCCGGTATTTATTACGGTTGGGTTTGAGCAAGAGTTATTGTAAGAAACTACATGTTTTCTGTCTGACAGGAATGATTTAATTATCGTCCCTAGTTGAAGGTTTACTTTTGATGTTTCTAGTTTTCTAATTAAAATAGCGTGATCTATCATATCAAATGCTTTTTTAAAGTCTACAAAAACTGCCCCACATATGTTATCGTTATTAATATTTAAGTGCCAGTTGTCAATCATCTTAGTTAGAGCTGTGTGACATGAATGTTTAGGTCTAAACCCCGACTGACTATCAATTAGCAAGCCGTTGTTAACTAAGTGTTGTAGTGTTATTTTATGTATGTGTTTTTCTAGTGGTTTGGATAGCGATGATATTAAGGAGATTGGCCTATAGTTACCAAGGTTATTATTGTCGGAAGAGCCAGGTTTTAAGAGAGGATATACCTTAGCGACTTTAAAGTGCCACGGAAAGTAACTCCGTGCGATACATTGATTGTATATGTATGTAAGCGAATCACTAATAGCTGGAGCCGCATAACGCAGTATTCGATTACTGACTCCGTCAAGTCCTGATGAGTTATTATCTTTAAGTCCTAGAAGATAGTTATATACTTCATTAACTGTCATAAACGGAATGTTGGATGGGATTGTGTTGGTACATTTGTTCTCACAAAATACTGACAGCCTGCCTAAAGTCACAAGGTGAATTTGGTATTGTAGATTTAAGACTGTTTATTTTCTGCCTGAAGGTAATTGCTGAAGTCTGTGCAAGTAAATGAAGTGTTAGGGGTTGACGAGACTGACAGATTTCGCTTGTTCGCTAAGGTGTTGATTGCTTTCCATATATCTTTACTGTTTGTTTTGTTCTGAACCAAATTTTTAAAGTAATTTCTTTTTTCACTACGAATTAAATATTGCACTTTGTTCCTCTGTGCTCTGTATGTGTTAAAGTCCTTGTTTTTGTGAGCTTGATCTCTCTGCCTCATGGCGTCTAGCACTGCTTGTGTGATCCAAGGAGATTTGACCTGTCGTTTCACACAAACTTCTTTAGTTGGTGCGTGGTTATCAAACACACAAAGAAAGATACGTGTCCAATGGGCAATGGCGTCATCGGGATCAGAAATCTGGTAAACACTGGCAAGAGGTGCAGTTCGCAAATCATGTAAAAATAGTTCACGGTTGAAATTTTTAAAACTTCTAAATTTAATACTGATATGTTTATTTCTTGGAGCTTTATATTTATTCTTTGACCACGTGCAACATATAGGATAGTGGTCACTCATCGCGACAGTAGGAACAGAGCATTCTATAATGTTTTCTGCACAGGTGACGTAGATGTGGTCAATTGTTGTGATGATGATGATGCATTTGTTACCCTGGTAGGCTGGTTGACTATTTGTTTTAGGTTGTAAGATAGTATGATGTTTTCCCACGTTTGGTTTGTGTTATGCATGTCGATGTTGAAATCGCCTAGAAGAATAATTTCTTTGGCAGTGGTAAATACTTTATCCATCATAGTGGTGAAATCTTCGTACCAGATGGCTCCTGCACTGGGATTTCTATAAAGATACCCGACTAGAAATTGTCCCTGAGTCGGTAGTTTTATTTCTAACCATATGCACTCGGTCTCTGCTGTCTCTAAATCGCTTCTGTGGCGATAACTAATAGAAGTGGAAATATATACTACTATACCTGTTTCTAGCTTTCTACTTGAGTCTCGCCGAACTGTTTTAAAGCCATTTAGGGCAATTTCATCATCTGATATTTTGTCGTTTAAACGACTTTCGGAAAGTCCAAAAACATGAAAAATTTTATTCAGAATTTGTGTAAGCTCAGGAAGTTTGCCTAATAAATGGTAAATGTTCAGGTGGCCCAGCCGTAGACCATCCTTAATTAGCCATTGTGTCTGAAAGGTATGCATTTTATTTTGGCGAGTGTTTTAAAAAGGAAAATATGTAAAAAAAAAAAAAGGTAAAGGAACCCGTTACACGCCCATTGAGGCATATTGGGAATATGGTGTTAGGCCCATATTATCTTGACCGTCGGCACACGAGGGGTGATGTGGTCGGCATCACGCCGGCCGCCTTAACCTTCCCAGAGTAGCTCTGGTACCCATTTGGGGCTGGGTCGACCCAGGAGCCGTTTGTGGCCTAAAAATTGTCCGCCTCATCTGGGGATCGAACCATAGACCACTGCGCTAGGAAGCCAGTGCACTAACCACTATGCTACCGCGGCTCCAAAAAGGAAAATAACAAAAGCAATTTTAGATACGAAACCTACGAAAATTTAAACTAATTAACGTCACCAAGTAAGTGAAAATACAAATGTTAGTACTTAACGTACGAACACTTGGTACAAGTATTGCTAAAAAATTACAATTAACTGAAATTGTCAGTAGTATATTAAAATAGTTACACAACAGTAGGCACGCACGTTTTCACACCACAACACTAAAATTCTAACAAAGTAATTAAGCAACACTGAGAGAATACGAATTAAAAAAGTAAATAAAATAAAATAAAATCTTGCAAATTATGAAAAAACTGTCGAAGGCCTGTAGCCAATGAAATTAGAGTGTTTTGAGAAAGTAACAAAGTACTTATTACTTTATGCGTCACAGTAATCAACTAATTGTTCACGGGAGAGACGGCTTTGGTCGCAGGGATTAAGTCAATAACAAGAAACAAAAAAAAAAATTAAAAAATAAAAAATGAGTGGATTCATCATCGATACTGGATGTCTCTGTCAGGTATATAGTAGGGCCCCCGTTGCACAGACATCATTAGTGCTTGGCTGAGGAATGCAGGACTGAATTGCATCAGGTATCCAAGTTCTGGGTTCCACTGAGCACGACCAGGAAGGCTACGGGAGGAAGCATGACGACTGTAGATTTCATCTGCAGTGGTTCCAACACTTGTAGGAGATTTTTGGGTCTGGGACATTGTGGCACTGCTTGTTGAACTGTCATATAATGTGTTTGTGAGGGGCTGTCTTATAGGTAGTGGAGGAAACATAACATCGTAACGTTTGGCTTCCTGGCTGTATGTGGCGTTCTGTTTGTTGTTAGGTAATTTGTTGGTTACAGAAGCGCTTCTTTGAGGAGCGGGCAAGGTGTGTTGTGCATTTTCATGAAGGGCTGATCTCATGGTAGATCGGTTTGTGTTCTTTGTGTCTGGTGGGTTGTCGTGTTGCGTTCGCTGCGGGTACTTGATGTTTTTTGCTAGGATGCTGCTACCTAGTTTTGATGTATGTATTTGATCTATGTAAAGGCGTTTCTTTGGTGCTCCAGAGTTGCTTGTGAAGAAAGGAGTGTTGTTGATATAGCCAATGTTGTTGTGTTCACAATAGTTCTGGAGTGTCTTGTTGTTGGTGTCGGCTACGCGACGTTGGAAGCCATAGCAAGGTGGAATAATGGATGACATAAAAATGGAGGTGTTAGGAAATTTTTGTTTTATTGTAGTAGTCAGTTTGGAAATCGCCGAAGGGCTAACGCTGTGTCCATTCATTATGTCGTTGATCCCTACATGTACTGTTGTTCTTGTAATGTTATGATGTATGTCGAATCTATTAATTCTATCAATTAATCTTTCAGTTCCAGCTCCAGGTATCGCTAATTCTGAGACAGTTTCCTCTTTAGTAGTAGACATCCGGTCATTGTATATGCCTTTTAGGACAGAGTCGCCAATTATAACGTGTGTTGCTTTACTACATAGTTGTTGACTCGGCTTTCGTTTTGATTCTTGCTGCCGCCATTGATTTTCCTGATGTGAATCGTCCTGAATAGTCTGGGTGTTTTCATCGGGTGGTTGTTGTGTCAGATCTGATCTGGTAGCGGCGTTAATGCCTGTTCATTTTGTACTGAACGCTGGTTAAGGGCGGTAAACCTGTTGCTTACTTTTACACTAATAGTATGTTACGGTCGCACTGTATCTTTTCTTGCTAGTTGTTATTAAAAGATTCAGCACCGTTGGACGTGAGTTTATTGGGTTGCTTGTCAATATTTCAGATATTATAATTCATCTATTCTAATTCCAGCTTTATAGTTCGATTGCAGTTTTAAGCCATTATTGTGTGATTAAATTATTATTATATTCAGTGTCGTTATTGTATATTAATTCTTCCGCAGTGTTGGTTAGATTATAGTTAGTCTTATAAATACCTGTGATAATCTGGACTGACCTTGCAAGGATTAATGACAGTCACAGCACAGAGTGAGAACTTGAATAATTCAGGCAATCAACAAGTTCCATTGACGACTGAACAATTTAATATATACTTCTGCACAATGAGCGTAACACATTACTCACACATTTAACTTGGCTTTAACATAGTCCTAAGCTCTACACAATGTTCCTCTCACAGACTTAGCTCGTCTGGGTTAACCGTTAAGTTTATAGCGTAGAAGAGTGTGCAACCAACTCCTCCTGAATCCGATCCTTAGAATTATTATCCCTTCACAATACTAGTGAGTACATTATCCGTAAATCTATAGATCCTGTCTATGTATCATTATTCAACATCTTTGGCTTGCATCGCCAGGCTTTAACTGCCGTGTATATAAGTTCAAGGTGAACGTAATCTGCTTTGTTCGCGATTCTAATCTGGACTCTACCTGGTCCTATATTCAATTTGATACGGATCCTTACGCTATTTTACACTTTCCAGTGGATCTGCCGTTCCACATATATATTTAATCAGTGGCTATGCCACATATTCTTCTTCTTCTTCTTCCTCGTTCGCCCTGAAAAGGACGGTGGTTGCGTTGTGTCTGTTTCCAACGTAGCTGTGATATCTGCACCTTTCGGTCGACATGCCACATATTCAAACACGATCCTTAAGTGGTTTTACCACACATTCCAACACTGCCATTCGGCTCAATGGCCATACATAGACTAAATGTAACTAGGCTTGACGCGTCATACATCGATTTGCGCGATTTCTGGTCTTAATTCAATTGAGGAGTTCCGTGGTGCAGGCATGCGAATGCTGCAGTCATTCACGTGTCTGCAAGCCGCGAAACAGTCCTCAACATAGGGTAAGCTTCGTGTGCACGTGTATCCTCAACTTTTTTGGTGTTACATTGGTGCTGCTTGCGGCGTTCGTTTGATATATGTTCTTTGGAGGGATCTCCAGAAGCTTCAGGTACTGTAAGAGGATGTTCCGAGTGCTGTGTTTTATAAATATATTAATGTTGAGAGAACCACTCTACACACACACTACACATCTACAAACGTTCCCATTAAACGCTGTTGAGAGAATCACTGTTCTTCCTTATTCGAAATATCTTGCCTTAGCTGTTGTCATACCATGTTCCTTTACGATTTACTTGGCGTTGTCTTTTCACCCTCCTCTAGGGCGTCGCTCTGCCGTGTGGCCAGGTCTGCTGATGTTGCAAACTAATGTTGATATCTGATTTTACTGTATCCTGATGATGTATCCATACCGCTTTAGATTCTGCCGCCCCACGCAGCTCGTACCTGGTATTGTTCCTGTCAACATTATAATCATATCATATCCCATTCTGTCTCTGATGGCCACATTCATAGATTAAATTCCATGACACCTCATCGTATATTTTGATACCGTCCTGTCCTGCGCTTTAGATAGGACCATGTTTGTTACTAGTAGCAAAGAGTTGGTATGAATATGGCATTATCAGGTATGTTTATTCTTCATGAAAATTTCAGAGTGTCTGAGCAGTGGAATCAGATGGTAAGGCACCTGTGCAAGCGCATTGTCATCTTGTTTCTACTTCTCTGTCCGCTCTATCATCTTCTATGAAGATGCTTCCTACGTGCTTGAACTCTCTGACTCGTACCTACAGCATTGTTAACATGAATGTTGAGTGACAAGGGTCATGACCTTTATTGATTCTATTTTGTATGTCTCTTCTTCTTCTTCTTTGATCCATAACCGCCAACCGTCAAAGCAGTCAGCGGCCATCACGCCTGGTGGCGTCTTGTAGGGCAGCAACAAATTGATTCCACTTTGCTCGGTCGGCGGCCATCCTTCGTACAGTGCCCCAACTGTGGTTCATTCTTTGCATCTCAGCTTCCACAGTTCTCCGCCAAGTTGTTTTTGGTCGGCCTCTCTTTCGCTTTCCCTCGGGGGTCCATAGCATAGCTGTTCTTGCGATGGTATCAGGGTCCCTTCTGAGGACATGGCCAACCCAACTCCAGCGTCTGCCAGCTATGATGGTGTGCATGTCCTCCTGGTTAATAAATTTTGTATGTAGTGACCTTCATATTGTATCTCTGACATGTTGTGCCGAGTGAGTCCATGTGTTCTTCAAATCTTTCATCTCCTTTTTAGCTTTTAACGGAAAATGGAACCATTAGTCCTGCTGACTTCATTCTAGGAAGACCACGTGAAAGTACATGCCCCATGAACAACCACATATTAGTCACCTTTTACGACATACCTGATGAAGCAGTTGTCCTTTTTTTACTTTGTCTCCTCACAGAGCCCCAGGACATACCAGGACCTAATACAGAATTCATACAATAAATCACAGAGCCCCAGGACATAATACAGAATTCATTCAATAAATCACAGAGCCCCAGGACATACCAGGACTTAATACAGAATTCATTCAATAAATCACATAGCCCCAGGACATACCAGGACCTAATACAGAATTAATTCAATAAATCAAAGAGCCCCAGGACATACCAGTACCTAATACAGAATTCATTCAATAAACCACAGAGCCCCAGGACATATCAGGACCTAATAGTAGTAATATAGAATTCATACAATTTAAAAAAAAAAGCCATCGAAAATAAAAATGGAAATAGAGATTAAAAAGTATAAAGGTGAGATGCATCTTTGTTTCTTGGAAAGAAGGCGTTTGACAAGATTCTCTGGAGCAAACTCTGGGACTGCTTGGCGAGGAAGAACATTTCAGCAACTCTGATCGAAGCTATATAGAGCTTCTACAAGACTTAAAGAAATTATGTGAGGATAGCAAATATAAATCATAAGAGTTCAGGACTACCACGTGTAAAACAGGGCGATGTTCTGTCACCTTATTTTTTTCATACTCCTGTCATACGGAAGGTTAATTGTTTTATTTGGCCCGTCTGAGTAGAGTGGATGTCGACAGATACGCGAAAAGGTATAGAAAATAGATTTTTCACAGGTGGTAGATTGAGGGAAAGATATGTCTCTAGAGTGATTAGGTTGTCTCCTCCAGCCTATCCGTACGACTGTACTTTGTTGCAAGACAGCTTTCACCTCCCTATCAAGAATAGATATGTTTCTCTACACCCACACAGTTATCTGACAAGAAGACACACACGTGAAAAACTACGGATAAATGGGTATGGGTCTGACCAACACACAAAGGTAAGTTTCTTTGTAGTTTATTATCATTTAAACTCGACAACATCAAAATATCTAAAGGAAAAGATCAAAGAGTCATTTACATGCATATGAAATAAAGCAGAAAAAGTGCACCCTCCCCGAATGGAGAAAAAAAACGTAAAATTATTAACCCAAAGGTTGAAGGTTAGCACTATATTACAGAATGAATAGTAGTGGTACTTTTTGAGACCCAGTAAAATAAACACACATTTAGACAAATGAGATATATGGATAGTTTTCCCGCAAACAAGAAAATACTCGCACACTCTTTCAAGCAGTGGCCACTCTCACACTCTTACCTAATTGCCTGGTATGGTAGGTCTGTAATACCCCTTGGTAATAGAATTACTCCATGAATATATTATCTATTTTCAGTTAATATTCTGTCACTCCAGTTTTCGCAGATCCAAACTGGCCCCAGTCCATCCCCAGAATTAGTTAGTGAAGTGAACGCCTAATCTGGTGCTTCTCCTATAAGTGTTATTACAAACAATTAAAACTGTGAGAGTTCTTGAGGTTCACTCTTTAAGGGGAAAATACTTCCAATATTGGGAAACATCTGGTTGCTAAAATTATTGTTCTTATGCTGATGATTTTTCTATTGACCAACTCTATGTTAGAGCGCAGATTCGGCACAGCGTAGCAAGCTAGAGAGATCTTCCTCTCACTGTGGCTGGTAAAAATATATATATTCTGGGTTTGGTAAGTCCAGTATTAAAAATGTATTGTCCTCCAATACTCTCTGGCGAGTGCCCGTTTACAATTGAAATCGGTGACACACAAGCCAAGAAAAGGAGAAAATAACAAATCCAAAAAAGAAAAAGACCGCTGGCCGCCCTTGTGATCAGGTCTGCGAAGAATACAAGAAACATATATATAAAAAATATGCTAATCCTATATCTACACACAGACGGGGACAAGATGATCTATTCTCCACTCAGTCAGTCCTGATTAAATTTAAAAGGCACACGGTGTTTCCTTACGCCTACAAGTTAGCAGACGCCGCTGGCGCTGAGTTTGGTCGGACTGAATTATGTTAATTCGCCCGCCCCTGCTCGCGCCGGCGTTCAGCGTACAATGTTAATTATTATTTACTCTCTCCATTCGCGCTACCTAAACAATGATCGCTTGTCATTAAATAGCTATTAAATTTTAAGTGTCTGTTAGTTCATCGCATGTTATTAAAAATAATAGACATTATAATGACAAATATGCACAAAGGAAATATAACGTGTAATCTAGACTCCCCTATCAGTCGCTTTATTGCCTATAAGTCCAGTCAGCTAAACCGTCGGGTTTATCTCTCTCCTGTAGAGATTAAGTGTCACGTCTGCCTATACTGTTAACATCATTACGGTCTAAGGTATGCGGGTGGTGTGATTTAATATTTTAATAGAATATCTGGTATGAAATAGCTACGCGTTACTTTATTTCACTTGTTTTACTAGCAGAAAAAATCTAAGTGAAGAACAAATGTTAAAAGCTATCACTTCTTAAAACATTAGCACTATTATCCTTTTTACCAGAAAATTCAGAAATGAAAATCTCAACGAACACTAGTACACAATATTCCAACAAGAAAAACTGGTTCTAGGACTGCGCTAGACTATTCAAAATTCTGACTGACAACTGATGATGGGGTTAAGAAAACGACAGTATATATATCATTGAATTTCTCTGATCTCTAATGTTGTTAATTTCGCGTAACGGTGAGACCCAAAATTCAGAAGCTATGCGTATCAAGATAAAAGACTTACGGTCGGTCGATGAGGTTTCTCGTCGTGAGTTTTCGACCGGCATCAAACGACTTTCTGTTCGACTAGCGGGTTTCTCTTTAAGAATGCCCGCTTCTGAAGATCAAAGAGCCCAGGGATTTCTAACTTCCCCTGAGTACGAACTTCAAAATGGTCTGTGTTTTTGTCTCTCCCACGTGCTTGTCTGTCTGAGAACTATTATGATTCACAGATGCTCGCGTGAGGGGACGAGGTAAACACAGCCGGATTTGCTTCCTGTTATGACTGACAGGTCACGCAGTTTGTAAACATTTCGTTAGCTCGTGTTAAAAGAAAAGAAGGCGGGACAAAATGGTACGTTGCAGAAATACAGTTTGTATATATGCCTGTTTAGCTAGCAAATCAGAGGGCAGCTATTAGGTTGCAATAAGCTGTCAGATTATACTGTAGACTCTTTTTCCATTACACGTCACAACTCCTCATGAACGATGTTGTCAAAGCGTGTAAGGAAAATACCAAAAAGTATTCAGTGGGTTACTGGAAGATGAGACAGGTTTGTATTTCAGAGCTGGAATTTGTCGACGATGCTGCCCTGATTGCTAAATCAGATGTTCAAGCCAACCTGCAAGTCTGTAAGAAAAAGCTGGAGAAGAAAGGGATGGTCATCAGCAGCTCCATAACAAAACCATGGTGATATCAATAAAGAAAAGAAGGCATCACATTAAGCTGGGAGAACTGGTCTTGGAGAAGGTCAACCAGTTTAAATACATCAGAGCTGTTATAGACTGGAAAGGAGGCATCAAAGAGGAGTTAGCAAACCGAAGAACAGCAACTGGGAGACTTTTTCAGGCCATAAATCGAGGTTTCCTTAGCAAAAGAGAAGTTAGCAGGAAGACGAAGATGGCTGTAAACCTTTCCGCCTATATTCCAGTCTTGACATATGGATGCGAGTCCTGGACAATGACTACAACCCACAGAAGACAGATCCAAACCTCAGAAATGAAGTATCTGAGGAAGGTAATTGAAGTAACAAGAAGAGACAATGGTCCGCAACTAGCCTCAAAACCCAGCCCCAACAGACCCAAGTAGAACAGGCCCAACTAAGATGGTTTGGTCATGTCTGCAAACTGGGAGAAGATCGGCTGCCACGACAAGAGTGAGAAGCCAAGAGCAAGAGATCCAAATCTTCAGGACGACCCAGAGTTTGCAGGGAAGACAACATTAGACAATCTCTGAAGGATCGAGGACTAGACTAGAACCAGGCCAGAAAGAAGACAGCCAATAGGATAGTATGGCGAGGATTCTATTGAAATTTTCCATTCCTGCCGCAGCCATCCGTTCTGAACTTTCCGAAGCATGGTTTAAGAGTCTGACAATATAACTGCACAGGTTGATGGAGTTTCAGACAACCACCTCAGTGCTGCAGTAACTGCATTTACCTCCATTCTCGTGCTGGAGGTTGTTGCCAAGCAGGCTCCACTCTGTTCAGCAACGACCCTGCCCTTTATTCTCACAAAGAAGCCCCATCCTGATTTCTCACCATGCACTACAGACCCATCAGTGTACACAATGGCGTCATCATCCCCAGCATGATCACTTATCAGCTGATTAATCTCCAGCTCTGCTTTTCCGTTGCCCCAAGATCTGCACTCTCTTCGAAGGCTAATGATGACCCGCTAATAATTTATCCAGTTCTTCCCTGACTTACTCCATTCTTCCCCTTTGGATACATTTTCAACACTGGTCAACTGACCAATCGTAGCCTCTGCCTGTGCCATCCATGACATCCCCTCTTGATTCTTGCTCCTTTGATGTCAGCTACATTCTCATGTCTTTTATCAGTGGTTACCCGCATATAGGATTTTGCCTGGGCCATCGCATAACTGGATCTAATCGAAAGCAATCCGAGCATGTATCTCATTGTCACAATGGGGGTATCCCTCGTACAGCCCAAGACTAGTCGCATCCCTTCATTTTGAATGCGTTCCAGTAGTTCACATTGTGACACTGACAGCTTAAGTATTCCTAGCCAGTACTCGATTACTGAAATCACGAGCTGATGATATAGGAGAAACAATAGTCTCTGTTCCAAGCGCGCAGCAGCCATTGTTTTTAAGTCTACCAATCCTCGCTTGCACTTCTGTATGATCAGTTCGACATGATACTTGAACGATAGCCCACGATCAAACGTTACTCCCAGATACTTCAGCCTGTCTTGCCTTTCAATGTTCTGCCCATTGAAAGTGATGTCTGGAAGGTCTGCTTTGACTATGGAATTGTTCAAAGCGCACCACATCACATAGGCCTTGTTGGGATTGACCTTTGATCCGCTTTCCTCACACCATTTAGAAACCGCCTGTAGTGTCTTTTGTATATGTAGCCGCGGGCGAAGCACATGCGATTGTAGTAACGTTTAAGAAGACTAACGATAATTTAGCAGATGACATAGAACGACAATTATTAGCACGAGTTAGGTTTTTATTTTAAATAAAAGTATGCAGCGATGTTACTGCAGTGCAAGCAGATTACTTTGACCCGCCATGTGTCAAGGTGATTAATAGATAGGTCGCACTAAGTGACTGAAAAAAGTTTGCATCAGCAGTGTGATAAATCTCGAACTGTTGAAGGGTGAGAGCCTTCCGGGCAACGCCGGGTAAAGTATCATCTGACCATCACTGTTGATATCCCAGTGAGTTATTGAGTGGTGGAAGAAGATGATAAATGTTATAATATTATGTGCGCTGATGAAATACAAATCAGCATTCGTCGGGCTTACAGGTGGCCGACCAGGTGTGTGGGGTTATAGACATCAGTAAACGCGAATGCATGTAGTTGTAACGTAAGTCAACAATAGTCACACACACCAACGCACATGTAGGAGTCAGGAAAAGGTTGAAACTCCTAATCGTTCTACACTGTTTTAATACTCCACAGTCACGAGGACATCACTAAGTACATTGTTACAAGTCACAGTACACAGCAAAAATAGGATACATCTCATGAACACCAAATCCATAGGTGGTTAAATGCATAGCATAGAAAAAATCCAAGCACACCAGCTGCATAGTACGGCAGCTCATAATGATAAAGTTTCCTGGCCCAAATTATCCCTACAGTAAAGGGGACTGCCTATATCGCAGTACAATAATGTCTGTATCGTCAGACTCAGCATAACTCATGGGAGAAAAACACCTTCCCTATAATAATAACCTGTCGACCTTCATAAATCTCCCTCATCGGAGATATCAAACATAACGGCCTATCCACGGCCCGAAAAAATCTTTAACAACGTCCATTCTGCAGAATATATATATATAAGCCTTTATATCCACGGCTTTATGAAATCTTAAGAAATATCAAAATCCCTTTCGCCAAAACAATTCTCTATATCGGGACACACTGACCATAATCGTCAGTCCCTTCTCTCAGCTATCTCAGCATTCGAATGTCACGAAAAATATCCCCCGCCTAAAAAAACGCTCAGCGCAAAAATTACCGCTGAGACGTGAGCTGAACTCATTCGAGAATATTCTCGAAAATTCTCGATCATAATTCTTTAACCAACCTAGAAGCAATCCGGACTGTATATACAAGTATTAAACTGATAAACTCCCCTTGACTACAATTAGGACTTAACCGTCTACACCGCCCCCCGGGGAAAAAATGATAAAATCATTTTTTTTTTACAAAATGCATTAAAGAAAAAAATATAGAGGTCGATAATTTACTAATCTCTACACATAAGAATTACACTATGTAAAGTCATGTTTACAACATGAACCAAAGAGGGATAAAAAATACGAGTAAAGTTCAAACGAAGTGAAGTATAGGAAAGTAAAGAGATAAGCATACGAAGTACATCAACTTCCAAGGAATATGCAGACATATGACGTATAGACTAGCCATGATATCAAAAAAATAAAAAGTGAAAAGAACAGATGAAATACAAGAGGAATGAGCAGTAAAGAAGAAAGAAAACCATGCTACAAGAATAAAGAAAACAATGATATATCAAGGAAAAACAATGCATTATATAAATGAACACCATTATAGTACATTAGCATCCATTACAAAAAACAAGGACAATCTAAATCAAAGAATAAGTAATTAGCTATCATGTAAAAAAAAATAGCCTGTTGTGCATGACAACTAAGTTAATAATGGACATCAAAATAAACAATACCGTTATACATAGCTATAGGTGACGCACAATCAAGCGTCGGGTGAGGAAAAAAAAATACCACAACCTCAGAAAAAATATCTTCTCAAAGTACCAATATCGTACACAGTTACCCCTAGCGCACAATCACGCGCCGGGCAAAGAAAAATAATACAATGCCAGAACAAATACATTCTCTCATGTCTTCATATTTCTCAAAAAGTACAATATTGAAATAAATCGTAATGATTAATCAAGTCAAAATAGTATAATCATACCCATAGTAATACGTTCATCATTTCAAAACTCAGAAGTATACGAACAATATAGTAATATAATGATGCCTAACAATGAAGCAACATTTTATCATAAAGAAATTTCATCAAATATAATACTGTCTAATACACTATATTATAGTAATATACATATACAATATAAATTCATATCTCAAATAAATTCTAAACAACATCTGGAGGTCCTAAAGATCCAGGAACATGCTGTAAGAAGCTCAACACCATCTAATGAGACGACAAACTGGTTCCACAGGAATGGCAATTCTTGCGAAAATTCCAACGGTAAACATCTCAAACATATAATAAAATAGCTAAGACTCTCATGGCACAACATTCTGTGAAAAAAAACACAAATGAAAAACTCTGTTTGGTAAAGGTAAGACTATGATATACAACAATTAATTTTAATTTATTAAATGTGGCAGTGTAAACTTCCGGCCCCTGTATGGTGATAATCAAACCTTCCTCCGTTACTCTAGAAAAGGTAACAGAGAAAGTAGTACAAACTAATTTGGAATAACAATCATATAGTGATAAAAGTGTCCAAGACAAATATCAGTGTGCAATAATGTATGGTAAAGTTATGAATATACAAGATGCCGACATCAATAGGCAAATCCATAAGATGGTAATAATGACCAAGAGTGTCATGATGGTTGACAATCTGAGGTTTTGCGCAAGACAAAGGAAATGCAGTAGACAAAGTCGTACATCTTAAAGGCTGAACTGAAGTCATAGCCTGTGTACTGGGCAAAGAAAAAAGTAAGAAAGATATAATACAGATGTAAAAGCATACAGTAGTAAACTTGGACCTACGTCGAAGTTTAAAAAGAGCGCAGTGAGTGCGAGAAAAAGTCGTAAAAGACGAAGATACCGAGCTAACCGGTCCAGCAAGAAAGCTAAAGAAACTCATAAGGTACATACAAGGGGATTGACATAAGTCTTGGGCCTGACCATGAAGGACATGTCACAGAGAGCTGAAATTTTGTATAGTGTTTATTCCTTTTCAATTTAGCCACCATCTGAATTGACACACTTCTGCCATCTCTGCTTCACCTTGAAAAGACCTTGGGAGTAGAACACCTTATTTTTCAAACAAAACCAGTCATCACATGCCAGTATAACCTCTTCATCGCTGTCAAAATGATTTCCTTTTAGCTGTTTTTTAAGATTTTGGAATAGAAAAAAGTCTGATGGAGCCAAATCTGGAGAATATGGTGGGTGTTGAAGAATTTCAATATTCAAATGGTTGGCTGCTAGCTGCACACGCCGTGCTTTGTGAGAGGGCGCGTTGTCTTGAAGCAAAGGAAGATTTTGAGTGCGCGTTATCCCTCGTTTCCTGGTCACAACCTTTCTTAGTTTTGTGAGAAGATCTGCATAGTACTGTCCATTAACTGTGTTGCCACAAGGCAGATAATCTTTCAAAAGGACACCTTTGCCGTCCCAAACAACAGTCAGCATCACTTTTCCTGCAGATTTCTGCGCCCTCGGCTTGACAGGTGTTGGGGAGCCCGGGGTTTTCCATTGCATGCTGGCAATTTTGGATTCGGGGTCATAATGGTGTACCCAAGTCTCATCTACTGTCCCCATGGTCTCCAAAAAATGTAGGTGTTTTTCCCTGAAACATCAGAAATTTTATCACAGCTCTGGCTTCCTTCTTTTCCATTGTTTTGTCAAATCTTTGGAGCAGCAGATCCGGTCAATAGGGTACATTGCGCCGTGCACCATAGCGGGAAAACTCATTGAAGAAACAAACGCGTACTTTACACGTTCAGTGCAAATATGATGAACTTTAAATGTGCCAAGTTTCATCTTCCTCCTGTGACTCCTTCATGGTCAGGCCCAAGACTTATGTCAATCCCCTTGTATATGTACTAACAATTAAGTTCGTACATGTAGTAAAGAAAACACAAGTCATCGCAGCAAAGAAGTTGCAATCAACGTGACTGGATATAGATTCAGTCGTAGCACTAAAGTTTGTGTGTGTGTCAGACAAAATCGAAGGATCTTTTTCTATAATAGTAGTTAAAGAAGAGTCAAAATTAGAGTAACGACGTACTGAAGTATGTCGCACTGGGCTAAAAGAGGCACCAAAATTAGCATGATGAACAATTGTATCATCAATACTGCAAAATTGCACAAAATTAGCAGAATGTATCACGTTAGCAGAATGTGCCTGGTGAAAAGATTTTGGCATTGTGGCGGCATTAAGATTATGTTGCCGTTCCCAAGCAGCAATTTGTACCGGCGTACAAACCTTTACACCATGTATCTGTCCGACAGTAAGGTCGGCGATAGGTGCTCTGAGTAAACATACGTGTATATAACCAGTGAAGAACGGTGTGGCAATGTGGACTATGGCAGTCGGAAAAGTCTCAACTGTCCCACCAAATGTCACACATTTCACCATTTTACCTTTTGCGTAAGATGGATGAACTAGAGACTGTCTAATCCCAACAGTTGTGCATCCAGAATCAAAAAGAACTGAGACTGGATTATTATTCACCAATCCTTTATGTAGAGTAAGAGACCCTCTTCCGTCATGCAGAAAGAGCGGGTAGAGGATGACCGCAACTCAAGGTAGTTAAAGCTGTAGGTTGGAACAAAGTTGTGCACTCCGGGCACTGAGATGCTCTCTCGAAATCGAAAGCAGAGCAACCAATAGCATTAGAGGCGCTATTATTATTGTTACCTTGATCATTAATAATCTGGGGCTCTTGTTGAGCAGAGTTAGCATGGCGATACGATCTATCATTTGGAGATCTACCGTCATATCATCAATTGTAATTGCCCTTATCTGACTCTTTCGCGGCTATTATCTCTATTGGAAGCATTGTTGTTTTCTCTATTGAAACTATTGTTCTGATTTGAATCCCAGTTAGCATAGTTGCGATTGTCGTTTCCCCTTTGATCAAAATATGGGTTTTGCTGTCTCTGAGAAAAATTATTGTAAGGTTGATAACCTCTATTGTAGTTACCTCTTCCAAAATTTCCATAATTATTGGTACCAAAATTCAGAGGACCGTTAAATTGTCTCAAATTTCTTGAAGAAGGAGAATCACTACGTGATGGACCCCATTGGTTCTGTCCAAAATTACGATTATATCTACTACCAAAATTGCGTTCAGCACTTTGAGATCTACGTCGCCAATTAGGACCATATGGTATTGCTGAAGCCACGGGTAAACCTTCTTCGACTTTAGAATTGCTAACTGTTACATTTGGATGTGCCGTGACATATTGGCGACAGTATTGTTCCATTCATATTAGGAGGTTTTCGTTCATGTAGAAAGGAAAGAAAAGATTTACTAACTGACGACATGACTTTGTCGCGAAGCAATAAGTCCATAAGGGCTTCATATGTGTGCTCCGTTTTTGAAAGTTCAACCCAACGTGAAAACGTAAGGCGAATAATTGATATAAAGTCTGAAAAATCTTTCCCTGTCTCAGGCAACAGAGTCTTAAAGCGCAGACGATAACCTTCTTCCTCCAGTTGGTATTTTTTTAATAAGGCCGCTCTGAAAACCTCTCAGTTATTCTTGTCGATACCTTCCAACATACTCATAGTATTGGAAGCTTCACCCTTAAGTAACCTCATAAGTTGTTCACAATATTGCGACTTGTCTATCTTATGAGATTCGCATGAAAGTTCAAATCTATTTAGATAGTGTAACTGTCTTTTTTTTCTTGTTGAGGTGATCACTGGCCCAAGACAGTATACATGTTGTTAGATGTGTAGTGCGAGCGTATGATGAGTTGAGTGTGGGTGCGAATGAAGACGCGAATGTGTTTAGGCTCGTATAGATGTAGATCCTGCAACCCATACTCTCACATGCAGTAATCAAGGATGCTTTGACACTGCAGGCATGTTTCAAGACATTTATTGACGGGAACACACATAA
The DNA here is from genome assembly GCA_024509875.1 of Oreohelix idahoensis. Taxonomy (NCBI): domain Eukaryota; kingdom Metazoa; phylum Mollusca; class Gastropoda; order Stylommatophora; family Oreohelicidae; genus Oreohelix; species Oreohelix idahoensis. The sequence goes on along the minus strand of JAMPIV010005885.1, from coordinate 255,679 downwards.
TATCAACAGGAACAGTCAGTGTAACAAGGTCATGCTGACCTGACATCGATAGGTATACATTTGGCATTCAAAAAGGTAAACATCAGAATAGACGTGCATGGTCAATAGCAAAGTTCTTCAATAATGACAGTTCTTAGCGTCGCCCTTGGCGTCTCTGACTAAACGCGTCAGATGCCTTAGTTACCTTGACACACAGGTGCAACTTGGCACTCCCTGCCAATTGCACATAACAGGCTGTAGTATAATAGCCGGAAGCACAGGCCTCGTCCTAACGTCGGCCGTGTACTTCTGTTAAATAGGTTATCATCAACCCTGCAGTAATACTTATTGTAGGTAGAAGTTCCGCCAATCTGCGGCTCCCACAATATATCTTCGTCACTGGATTTCTGGACAATATAAGACTAACAGTCTTGGATGGCTACCTCGAGCACAAATATATAAGTTCTGAAATGGCGGATCAGTGAGCTGCTGTTCACCCTAGGTAATCCTTTACATGTTCTGCCACCGAAAAGCGTAATAATGCATAAAGGTCGGTATTACCTGGTAAATGAATCCTCAGAACTACACAAGGAATTCTGTCGTCATCCCGACGCACAGAGATTCACTGGGGAAAACTGCCATAGCAGTTACTTCGAAGATTCTCCCCGAAAAACAATGGACTCTTGGTCCCTTCAGAGAAACAGGACCTCCCGGCTTCCCGGAAGTATATCTCACTCCCGCTTAAAAAACCTTCCCATAGGCCTACGCCCGAACTGACAACCTCTGACCCTAAAGGTCAAACACAATGAATGAATAAACAAGGGAAGACAACCCCTAATCAACCTGACATCGCAGGTAAAGACACAATTATACTTATGATACAAACATAAGCAAATAACTTGACAGATGACTCCGTCGAAAATGACAGCAACATTACTACCACCCCCCTGTAAAAAAAAAAATGCAATTTTTTTTTTTTTAATATGTTCATGAGCAAGATAGCACCAGTATCACTTCTGTGCTCATGCAAACAATGAACCTAATATCAGGTACAATAGAAGAGGGTACAAATCATCTCCCAACATAAGAGAAAATATTTCCTTTAAACCAAACAAACTAAGGGATACCATTCAAGAAACCTAAGTTGCTGGCAATACCAATCATATATCAAACATTACTAAATAATATAATCATAGCAATATACAAATGTCAATGCTATTTTAGCAACATATCACTGATGGATGGACAAAATGAAATTTGTTAAATTATCTAAACATCATCCAAATACATTTGTATTACAACATATTATGATATTAAGGACAGACCTAAGTCTGAAAATATATCAGGAAAAACTAGGACACAAGATTTAACTGGAATCATGTGGGCATCTAGACAATATGTCCGCCATCACATTATCCGAACCACGGATAGCTCGCACCGTGAAATGGAAAGGCTGAAGAGCAATAGCATAACGAGTAGATCTCGAGCTCTTCAAATCCTTACTTTGCATAGCCGTAAGAGCTTTTTGGTCGGTTTCCATAAAGAAATGCGCGCCAGAAGGAACCTTTGTAGCTTAAGAATGGACCAAACCATAGCCAACAATTCACGGTCCAAAACCGAGTAATTCCTTTCTGCCGCATTCAGCTTCCTAGAAATATACATTACAGGATGCAGAGTTCCTGAATATTCCTGCATTAGTGCCGCTCCAATGCCAGTGGAAGAGGCATCACTACGAAGGACAAAAGTCTTATCAATCGTCGGTAGTCTTAAGATAGGATGAGATGAGAACAAATTCTTAAACCTGATCCAATGAAGATTGGCATTCTTGGGACCAACGCACCATATTAGGAGAACCTTTTTTCAATAACGTTGAAAGTGGTGCCATAATGGAGGACAGATTCTCAATGAATCTTCCATAGAATTGTATCAATCCCAAGAGACTACGCACTTGCTTTTTTGTCTTCGGAACCGAGATATTTAATATCTTTGAAATGTTTTGGTCCTCTGTCTTCAACAGACCATGACCAACTCGATGACCTAGGAAGGAAATTTCACTAAACCCAACAAAAGCTTTAGAGGGTTTAGCAGTCAAACTATGCTCACGTAGAGTAGATAGCAATTCCTTCAGACCCACATAGTGTTCTTCCCAAGTATCGCTGAAAAGACAGATGTCGTCTAAATATGCAATGACATCTGCACGATCTGATAGAATTCGTCGCATCATGCGTACGAAAGTCGCTGGGGCGTTCATAAGCCCGAAAGGCATAAAATTCCATTGAAACAGACCCCTAGGTGTCGAAAAAGCAGTGAGAGGTTTGGCGTGTTCCGTCAGTGGGACTTGCCAATAACCTTTCGACAAGTCTAGTTTAGTAAAGAATTTAGCTTTAGAAAGTCTAATAAGTAGATCATCTAATAACGGCATAGGTTCAGCATCGAACTTCGTAACTTGATTTAATTTGCGATAATCAACGCAAAGACGTATGTTATTGTCTTTCTTTCGAACAATAACTATCGACGAAGAATAAGCTGAAGTGGATGGTTCAATTATTTGTAGTTGAATCATTTCATCCAATTCTTTCTCGACTTGTGCTTGAAAATGAATAGGTATTGGGTATGGTCTTACTCTGATCGGATTACGATCAGTAAGTATGATGTCATGTTCTATGACATCTGTGTGTCCAGGAATGTCGGTAAGGACATCCTGATATGATTGTAACGTAGAGGATACTTGACGTTGTTCCTCAAAAGACAAGTTGGAAGAGACTGTAACGTCTCTCCACGATTCCATTGAAGTAAGTGGAATCGCAGGAAGAGGTAAGTTCACGTCAGAAAAAATAGTTTCCTCATCCTGTATAACGGACAGGGATGAGATGTGACCATGTTGAACTGGAGAGTCGTCCGTCGCCTGGAAAATAGGCTGTAAATAGTCTGGACGTTCAATAAACTCTGTTAGCATATTTATATGGAAGGTTTTATGCCTTCCATCCACATCGACAATATAGTCGACATCAGAAATTTTCGAGACTATAGTGTATGGACCCTTCCAAGAAATGAGAAGTCTATTCTCTCTTGAGGGCAGTAAGACATATGCTTTGTCTCCAGGACAAAGTTGACGTAGGCGTCTTTTCTTATTAGCAAATCGCCTAGCTTTTTCTTTCGCAAATTCGGAAGATGAAGTTGCTAACCTGCACGATTCGATAATCTTTTCTCTAAGAGCTATAACATATTCATATGACGATTGTGTATCATCGTCAATATTATCGGAAGTTATCAAATCGTGTAACAAGGACATTGGCCCGCGCGGTTGCGCGCCAAAGACAAGTTCGAAAGGAGAAACCCTGTATGCTCGTTGGGAACCTCTCTATAGGCAAAGAGGACTGCAGGTAAAACCCTGTCCCAATCTTCAGGATGATCCTCCGTTATCTTGCCAAGTAAGTTCTTTAGTGTCCTGTTAAGACGTTCTACCAATCCATTGGACATTGGATGATAAATACTACTGAGAGACCTTTTAATGTCTAGCGTAGCCATTACCTGAGACATAACGTCCGAAATTAACTGAGTGCCGTGATCCGACAGTATTTCTCCGGGGAATCCCAGACGAGAAAATACGAGCCAAAGAGCATCAGCGATATCGACAGTTGATATGCTCTTCAGAGGAATAGCCTCTGGCCAACGCGTGCACATGTCCACGCAAGTGAGGATAAATTGGTGTCCTCTGGCTGACTTAATTTTGAACGGACCAATGATGTCTATAGCCATTTTCTGAAACGGCCGAATCGGAATATCTGCAGCCTGAATAGGAGCAGCATGTCTCGGACCCCTAGACTTGACCTCTTGACAAATTTTGCAAGATCGGCAATAAATTCGGATGTCTTTATTCACGAATGGCCAAAAGAATGACGCAAGGACTCTAGTTTTAGTTCTGGAAAAACCCATGTGTCCCGCACACTGAGAATCGTGTGCATGCCGAAGAATTAAGGCTCTCATACACTTAGGCACAAGAATTTGCGAGTGCATAGACTTGTCCGAGTGTTGTACCATTCGTACCAATATACCATTCTTCATAGTGATATACGATTTGTGATTCGTATTTTGATTGGGATCCCCTTTCTTTGCAAGAAGGAAGTATTTCTTCAAAGAAGGATCCTCTTCTTGACGTTTAACAAACGAGTCATGGGAAATCACCAAGTGCTCGTCTTGGCTATCAACTTCATTACTATTATCAGATGAAGTTGGGGGATTAAGAGCTTGAGCTCTTGTCACCACTGCATTGACCGTTTGAATGTTTCTTTCTTCCCAACTAGAAATTTGTTGCGGGGTGCATTCCTTAACCCCATGAATACGACCGATTATAAGATCCGCAATAGGATTAGGAAGAAGACATGCATGGACATCTCCTGTGAAGAAAGGAGTGTCAATCCTAATAATAGCAGTAGGATAGCTTTCCATAGTACCACCAAATGTAACACATTTGATTGTTTTTCCAGTGGCACAGCAAGGATCTATCAGAGACTCCTTAACCCCGACGGTAGTACATCCCGAATCGAAAAGTACTGAGACTAGCCTATCATTTATTAGACCTTTATGTAAGATGAGAGATCCTCTCCCATCATGCGCAACTGTAGCAGGTAGAGCAGGAAGAGGGTGACCACAACTTAGCGTAGATACAGTTGATGAGTCAAACAATGTTAAGCATTGGGGGCATTCAGTTGCTCTCCCAAAATCGAAAGCACAACCAGTGATAGCCCTAGAGTTACCACTATCATTTACTGTATTACAGGCTCCATCAAACTCTTGTTGCGCAGAGTTTGCCTGTTGGTAAGGTCTTTTTTTGTTAAACCTAGGTCTACCTCGATTATCATTTCCCCTGTAATTATTTTGACTATCATTTCCCCTGTAATTATTTCGATTATCATTTCCCCTGTAATTGTGATCATATTGCCTATTGTAATCATCATTCCGGTTTGAATCCCGGTTTCTAAATTCACCATCGTCATAATCTTGACGTCGAGAATGATTACCTCGAAAATTTGAATAGTTATTATTTGGATAGCCTTTACGAAAGTGTCTCAAATTATTACCACTAAAATTACGAGAACTACCATCTTGTCTCCACTGCATAGACGAAGAACCATCATGTGTTGGATTACTCCGCTTCTGAGTGTAATTTTGATTACTTCCCCTATTCCAATTTTGTTGAGCACCCTGAAATTTTTTTCTGAAATTAGGGCCATATGGTGTTGCCGAAGCAGCTGGCAACCCTTCTTTCACTTTAGAATTGCTAACTGTAGCATGGGGATGTGCTGTGGCATACTGACAACAGTATTCCTCCATTTCTTTTAAGTTTTTAGGCTTACGCTCATGAAGGAATGCAAGAAAAGAATCATTAACAGATGACAAAACCTTATCTCGCAATAATAAGTCCATTAGACCTTCATATGTTTTCTCAATCTGAGACAACTCAACCCATCGTGTAAATGTACGACGTATCTTTGTAACAAAATCAGAGAAATCTACTCCATTTTCTGGCAACATTGTCCTAAAACGAAGACGATAGTCTTCTTGTTTTAATTGGTATTTTTTTAGCAATGCTGCCCTGACAACATCATAATTAGTCCTCTCATGTTCGTCTATTGTCATAAGAGTAGTCACTGTGTCACCTGTAAAAAATGGCATCAGTTGTTCAACATATTTTTCCTTTTTTATGTTATGCGTATCGCACAAAAATTGGAATCTATCTAGATAATCTGCTACGTCATCCTTTAAAGGATTGAAATGAGGCAATTTAATCCTACTAACAAACTCCTTTGTCGTACTCGAAGTTGTTTGCTGAGCACCCGTACTCGCCAATTTCAATTTCTCTAACTCCAAAATTGCGAGTTTTTCATCAAGTTCCATCTTCTGTTTTCTTTCCTCATGTTCCATTTTTCTAATTTCAGCCTCAGCAGCAGCTTGAAGTTTTTTTTCCTCTGCAGCAGCTTGAAGTTTTTTTTCCTCTGCAGCAGCTTGAGCTTGAATTTTTTTGTCTTCCATTTCCATCTGGAATTTTCTTTCATCAGCTTGAGCTTTTCTCTCCTCAGCCTCTCTTTGATACCTTCTTTCTTCAAGTTCTAATCTTCTATTCTCAGCTTCTAGCTTCTTTAGTTCAGCTTCTGCTTTCAATTTAATTTCCTCTTTTTGTTTCTTTTCTTCTGACTTTAATGCAATGGCGAATTGAGCAGATGAATATTCTTCCAATTCTTTACCAGACTTACCAAGGGTCAACCCTTGCTGGATGAAGAAATCCAATGTAGACATTCTGTCTAATGAGATCAGAAACCTGAAAAAAAAATTAAATAAATTACCTTATCCCACTTCAATGGGAGACAAGTCTGAAATGCTAGACTTGTATACTCACTTCACTTTATTTTACTGTCTTAGTCTTAGACAAAGACTTTGTATGTTCCTCTTGTTTATAATGTACCCAAAAAATCACTTGAGTACCTGTGGGAAAAAAAAAATTCCCTTATATCCCACTCACTATGGGCACAAGTCTTTTTTTATAAAGAACTTGAATATGTATTTACCTTGTCTCAATCTTTGTAGATAACAAGTCTTTTATCAAAGAACTTGTATAAATATCTTATATAATATTATTTAACAAACTCTATATGAAGAGTCTACCTTATCAATAATATCAAAACATGACCAAGTATGTGTATGTAGACTGTGCATGACAGTAATGTAGTACAACCAAAAAAAAAAAAAAAATACAAAGACAAAAATACAAAACAATACAAATGGCAACACTGTTTTAACCAAAAATGTGTAGAGAAATACACAAGAAAGGAGAGACCTACAGAATACAAACAAAACAAATCGACAATCAAAACTGAAAAACAGACAAAATATTACAAAAACAACGTTAAGTACAATTACATCACAGCTAACATCAATAGCGACCAATTGTCACTAGCAAATTTCCAAATTAAGAAAATTTGCACCTACAGACCGCTTACAGTAAGCCTCGATCAAGTGGCACATTTACCGTAAGACCCACCAACCGAAAAACCCGCAGAAAAATACACCAAAAACAGTAGAAGTGACATAAACATATAGCAATCAATTTCAATGTGTTGCAGAACAAGTTCAGTCACAGCTGAAACTAAAATAAATTTCTTGCTCCTTGCGAACACAGAAACGAAATGTCAAACGCGCACTGAACGTCAAATCCACTGTAACATAAAGTGGTATTCACGAACCAAAGTTACTATGACCTTCTCAAATTAGGGCTTGCACATTGAATGTTTACAATTTCACGTACTGTTTACAGACACTTGACCTCCAACAATGTAGCTTGAATGCTCTGACCTAGAAAAGTCTGTTGTTGAATGAAACGTGTCACAACCCGCAGTACTGTTTACAATAGGAACCCGCCTTCTATGCAGTTATGGTCCACGTAGCAAATGCCTAGTAGTTCACTTCAGTACTTGTCTTGTTATGCTTTATGTAGCATTATAATATAAATGCTCGTACTGTTTATTTGTGTCAACCGTTGATGACCTATATCTGTCCTGTTGTAGCCAAAACTTGCAAGTGTAGAATTAGCGTTGTGTGTTACGGCTGTCCCGTGTGTAGCTTAGACCCACAGATCAGAAGTGTAATGTGTACTTGTCCTTCTTGTAACTTTCTCGACAAAACTGGAGACATCATACATGTAACAGCCAACCAGGAATGTAAATTTCTGGATCCATAAATGTCAACAATAATGTCAAATGCTCGCTCTGTTCTTTTTAAACCCACAGATCTGGTCCATCAGAAATGTAAGTTTCTAGGCCACATTGGCGACAAGAAATGTATCATAAGAGCCCACGTAACTGGTCCACCAGAAATGTAACTGTCTTTTTTTTCTTGTTGAGGTGATCACTGGCCCAAGACAGTATACATGTTGTTAGATGTGTAGTGCGAGCGTATGATGAGTTGAGTGTGGGTGCGAATGAAGACGCGAATGTGTTTAGGCTCGTATAGATGTAGATCCTGCAACCCATACTCTCACATGCAGTAATCAAGGATGCTTTGACACTGCAGGCATGTTTCAAGACATTTATTGACGGGAACACACATAATATCAACAGGAACAGTCAGTGTAACAAGGTCATGCTGACCTGACATCGATAGGTATACATTTGGCATTCAAAAAGGTAAACATCAGAATAGACGTGCATGGTCAATAGCAAACTTCTTCAATAATGACAGTTCGTAGCGTCGCCCTTGGCGTCTCTGACTAAACGCGTCAGATGCCTTAGTTACCTTGACACACAGGTGCAACTTGGCACTCCCTGCCAATTGCACATAACAGGCTGTAGTATAATAGCCGGAAGCACAGGCCTCGTCCTAACGTCGGCCGTGTACTTCTGTTAAATAGGTTATCATCAACCCTGCAGTAATACTTATTGTAGGTAGAAGTTCCGCCAATCTGCGGCTCCCACAATATATCTTCGTCACTGGATTTCTGGACAATATAAGACTAACAGTCTTGGATGGCTACCTCGAGCACAAATATATAAGTTCTGAAATGGCGGATCAGTGAGCTGCTGTTCACCCTAGGTAATCCTTTACATGTTCTGCCACCGAAAAGCGTAATAATGCATAAAGGTCGGTATTACCTGGTAAATGAATCCTCAGAACTACACAAGGAATTCTGTCGTCATCCCGACGCACAGAGATTCACTGGGGAAAACTGCCATAGCAGTTACTTCGAAGATTCTCCCCGAAAAACAATGGACTCTTGGTCCCTTCAGAGAAACAGGACCTCCCGGCTTCCCGGAAGTATATCTCACTCCCGCTTAAAAAACCTTCCCATAGGCCTACGCCGAACTGTCAACCTCTGACCCTAAAGGTCTGTTTTCTCTCTTCAGCTTCTAATTTCTTCTCTTCCATTTGCATTTGGATTTTTCTATCTTCAGCTTCTCTTTGCTGTTGAATTTTTCTCTCTTCAGCTTCTAATTTTTGTTTTTCCATTTCCATTTGCAATTTTTTCTTTTCTGCCTGCATTTGCAATCTCCTATCTTCAGCCTCCATTTTCTGTTTCTCAGCCTCTATTCTCTGTTTCTCCATTTCCATTAGTAATTTATGTTTCTTTTCTTCTGACTTCTGCTCCTTGGCATATTCTGCAAGTGCGAATTCTCTTCATCAGTAGTTATATTAAGGGATTTCCCTTGCTCAATGAAATAATCCAAAGTAGACATTATGCTGGATTATATGAGATAAACACCTTGTGTAAATACATTACTTGAGAAACTCACTTTATCCCTACTCAGTGGGTGCCAAGTCCTTGCTCAAGAACTTGTATAATTACCTTAACTATTAATAATTTAATTAATCACCTATATATCTATTGTGCATTATAATATTGACAGTGTATGACAAAATGGATACTACAAACAAGAAAGACAAAGACAAGATATAAAGAACAACTGACAACGTTCGCAGGAATCAACTAAAGTAAAAAATAAAACTAAAGTGAAAAATATAGCAAAACTTGCAACGACACCTGCGAATAGTATACAATACAAGTGACAAAACAGTGTTTAAACGAATAAAACTCAAAGATAGAAAGGGGAGGAAGACACTCACAAACAAATTAACCAAGAACTAAAGAACAGAGGAAAATATAACGAAAACAACACTAAGGCATATCGTCACAGCTAAACAATAATAAAGATGACTGAATTCGGCGTAAACAGAGTATGCCCAGAATTATGTCATGGGATCTTTTACGAACGAACTTAGACATACAGTCCCTATAGAACGCTTTTGTAGGCCCTCGGTGAAGTGGGATATCCTACAAAAGTCTCCGCCCAACCTGCCGGCTGAAATATGAAATATATAACATATATAATAAAAAAAAACAAGGATCTAATAAAGGAAGGCTTAATTACAACACACAGAGGCACAGTTTACAAACAAATAGCTACTTATCTTTAGTAGGAAAAAATCCTGGACTCCGAAGCAAAGATGTACACAGCTAATACAATCCGAAGAAATCCGCTGGCGATCGATGTCAGAACTCCAAGGTAACAGCGGCAATGATGTACATAGATAATCCCGTGTGAAGAAGTCCGCAGGTGATCATCACTGGAACTCCGCGGTAACGGCCCACAAGAAGAAGTACAGCAACACCGGAACTCTTGACTTGAAACTTGAGCTTGTAAGATAATATCCTTCAATCAGTTGATAACACCCCAAAATGCTGGCTCACCACTGATAAATCTCGAACTGTTGAAGGGTGAGAGCCTTCCGGGCAACGCCGGGTAAAGTATGATCTGACCATCACTGTTGATATCCCAGTGAGTTATTGAGTGGTGGAAGAAGATGATAAATGTTATAATATTATGTGCGCTGATGAAGTACAAATCAGCATTCGTTGGGCTTACAGGTGGCCGACCAGGTGTGTGGGGTTATAGACATCAGTAAACGCGAATGCACGTAGTTCTAACGTAAGTCAACAATAGTCACACACACACCAACGCACATGTAGGAGTCAGGAAAAGGTTCTAATCGTTCTACACTGTTTTAATACTCCACAGTCACGAGGACATCACTAAGTACATTGTTACAAGTCACAGTACACAGCAAAAATAGGATACATCTCGTGAACACCAAATCCATAGGTGGTTAAATGCATAGCATAGAAAAAATCCAAGCACACCAGCTGCATAGTACGGCAGCTCATAATGATAAAGTTTCCTGGCCCAAATTATCCCTACAGTAAAGGGGACTGCCTATATCGCAGTACAATAATGTCTGTATCGTCAGACTCAGCATAACTCATGGGAGAAAAACACCTTCCCTATAATAATAACCTGTCGACCTTCATAAATCTCCCTCATCGGAGATATCAAACGCTGAGACGTGAGCTGAACTCATTCTAGAATATTCTCGAAAATTCTCGATCATAATTCTTTAACCAACCTAGAAGCAACTCAAGGGAGATAACAGCAATCTGGACTGTATATACAAGTATTAAACTGATAAACTCCCCTCGACTACAATTAGGACTTAACACAGTGGTTCTCAAAATATATAGGTAAGGTCCCTATTTAAAGTGGATGCTAGTTACTACAATAAATTTAGAAGCATTCATACGCACTTGAAATGATAAAATAACAGTCAGCAAGAATTGAATAAAATAGGATGTCTATCAGCAGACAGAGCATCACGTGAGAACCGTTAACAAAATGTAGAATTATAAAAACTAAGATCACGTTGATCAAAGGAGCAGCAGAGAGAGAGAAATCGTTCAGCGAGATAGAGACAGCAGTGCCGTAGCAAGCAGAGCAACATTTTAGACTCCAATCTTCAAAATTTTAGAGATAGAAACAGAAATAAGAAAAAGATCTCTCTAACACTCTTAGACAGCAAATCTTCAACATCAAACACTACGTCTTCGGTGCAAGTTTTCCTAACAAAGGAGAGGTAACAAGTATCTATCTATCTATATATATATATATATATATATATATATATAATTAGTTGTGCCTACTTAAACATAATGCTGAAAAACAAAAATCTAGTGAAAGACTATGTTTGTATAGTCACAGTTTCGCTGATAACGTAGACCTTCACGTCAGAATAAAGATACCATTACAGCTGTGCCTGAAAGAGAAAGTTTGCCAGCTTATCAAATCTTAAAGAGATCTTATAAATGTTTGATGCCAAAGATATCGAATAGAGGAGAACCACTGTAGCTACATTTTTCCGACGTTGAGACAGTAATAAAGTTATTCTTCACAAATAACTTGGTGTAGACGTCGAGTAAGAAATAACGACAAGACTGACTATGATCTTATGAGAATTAATCCAACTATGTATTACGCTATTGTGAAATTGCAAACATTGTGAAAAAGAAAAACTGGAGAAAACATTTTCAAGAAATGTGGACTTTTTAAAAACATTACATGTATTTCTGTTGTGACGTGAAAGAAATACATGTGGTTAAGTTTCATTATGTGTAGATAGTGTTGGTGAACGTTTGTGTTGTGAAGATCTTCTACATTGACTAAGTTTGTCATCAGTAGGCTGCTCAGAAAAGAACCTGAAAAAATGAGGTTTCCCATTGCCTCAAAATACCTGTGGCCATAACCATCTCAGGTGTTAACCTGACACAATCTGATCTACCACAAAACTATACGATCATGCAAGAAAAACACATAATAAGATAGAGTACAACAAAGGAACTTATTACTGAAAGAATAAAGTCGTTAACAAAGACTAATACCTGATCCACTAACGAACACACCTGATGGACAAATCTTCTATTCTACTAACCCAACCAGACAGTTAAAACAACAGACTACAGGGCCACATATGCCTTGGACCATTTCCTGTCTGCATGAGCCAGTTCTGTACATGAGTAAGTCATATGCAAAAGTTAATGTTCGTCCCACTCCTGTTGGTTGAAAGGTTGCTACGTTTGCTGTGTAGATGTTAAACAGCACTGGTGATAGTGGAGAACCCTGGGGTAGTCCTGGGCATTGGTTCTGATGTCCAAGTTCCCAAGCGAAATGCGACTGATCTTTCCATTAAGGCAGCTGCTATCCACCATGTTATCCAAAGGTTTAAACCACATGATGTTATACAGTCTATTAGGGTTGCAAAGTCCCCACTGTTATAAGCATCCTCTTGGTCAATTGCCACAGCCACCGTTTCTCTTTTACCCTGGAATCCCTCGTACACATCTGATAAGGGTGGATTTAGGCGGACGTCAAATTACCACCCCTATCGACACCAGGTATTAAAGTGCAAGATGTAGGTGTCTTCTCTGGTTTATGATGTTGCTGTGTATATTGTAGTAGAATAGTTCTCAGAGTACAACACAGGCAACATGATGTGTAGAGTCAAAGAAATGGTAACTTCGCTTTACGTTTTATACCATTTATTGCACGCCACAAAACAGTCATGATATATATGTCATCACCAACATAGTTCAACGAAGTACGCATTCAAAATAATATTAGCTGATAGTCATGTAGAATCCAATACTCAATATTCATCTTGTAAACAAATAGCTTCCGTATATTCGATATCATAAAGTTCTGGTTCGTGAAGCTGTATAAATAATATATAGCACAGATCTGGGTACCTAAAGTTCATACATATAAATTCTGCAACAGTGTCAGCTGCAGATCATCAATGTTCATAGATAATAATAAATACTCCCTTCCTGATGCTAGCAGATCAGATGTATATAATAAGTCCATTTATCGTCTGCACGTGAATAGCATACATGAAGTACAGGTCAACCCGACCTTTATAACATTCCTAAGTCTAACCATCTGACTTGGACGTGATCTCTGATATAACGAATCCTGGAACACAGACAATAGTCTTGTTGGTCTAGAGCGACCCATATATGTAACTAGTTCAGGTATAAAGATACCGGTGGCGAAATCCTAATCAAAGTACCTCTCCATTTTTGAATCACACAGGCGAGCAAAGAGCGACAAAAATGACGAACTTCTAGATGATAGCGTAAAGTTCACTACAAGAGGAATTACCTTTTTTCGAAATCAACCACTGAACATATGCCACCAGGCAGGCTTGAATAACACTGGGAAATAGTCTAGTTAGCTAACTAACTCACAAAGACAATGTATTTCCCTCAGAAAAATCACAAGACGCAGATTGCGTCCGCTCGCTGCTCAGACCATTTCTTAACTCCCCGCTGCGCGGAAACCACAATCGAACTCTCCAAGTCTAGACATGCGCAGAACGCATCTACCTGAGTATCAATTCACACAAGACGATTCTAAGAACATACGAGATAAAAGACATACACTATCGCTCCTTTTATGGTCATGAACAGAAAACCTTAAGACAGGTTTCAGACATCTACAACAGTTGACTGATACTACCAAATAAGGAGATATGGTCACGCTTCGTTCAAGAAATTATAGACCGAACGTGTCTCGACCCAAGAGGAGGTAAACTCATAAAAAATAGTAGTCTCAAAATCTCGAGTTATGTCGCTTTGACTGTAAAATAATATAATACACATTTCAGTCAAAAAATGATCATACAAAGACTTTTTACGACAAAATGATTATACAAAGACTTTGGGGAAAAAAATGATCTGTGCGTAACAACATCGTACGTAAATGTTCCAGCAATTACCCCATGTTGTTTTCATAGGCCTATAGCCAGGGCTGGATTGAGGCTAACTGATACCCTAAGCACAACCCAACAATAATGCTCCCCTTGACCTTCCATTGCTCAACTGACAAGACATTAAGACAATAAGAGCTGTAGGTGAAATAAGAGATTGACAAGACATTAAGACTCAATAAGAGCTGAAGCTGAAATAAGAGATTGAAAAATTCAGTTTTCGTCCAGTCCAGACCCCACAACTATATTAAATAAAAACTTTTTTTTTAAATTTTTAATTTTATTTAAGACCAAATAGAGTGAGCAATATAAGAAAATTAAGAAAATTATTTACTTATAACAAGGGACACACGGCAGATAAAGGGCAATTAAAAAAACTTGGACTAAAGTCGAATGTGGCAGTGAAAGAGTCAGATAAGGGCAATTACAAAAACTTCGACTAAAATGTGGCAGTGAAAAAGTCAGATAAGGACAACTACAAAAACGTCGACTAAAGTCGAATATGGCAGTGAAAGAGTCAGATAAGGGCAATTACAAAAACATCGACTAAAGTCGAATGTGGCAGTGAAAGAGTCAGATAAGGGCAATTACAAAAACATCGACTAAAGTCGAATGTGGCAGTGAAAGAATCAGATAAGGGCAATTACAAAAACATTGACTAAAGTCGAATGTGGCAGTGAAAGAGTCAGATAAGGGCAATTACAAAAAACATCGACTAAAGTCGAATGTGGCAGTGAAAGAGTCAGATAAGGGCAACTACAAACACATCGACTTAAGTCGAATGTGGCAGTGAAAGAGTTAAGTGTTAAAGGGCATGGTAGCTAGGGGAAAAAAACTCTGTGGTTTCCCCCCACTCTTCCCTTAGTGCTCTAAGCACGTGCTTATTTTGCTTAATGGTTAATCCAGCCCTGCCTATAGCTACCCAGGGTATCAGGAACGATGTGTGCATTATCGAGGTGGCTCATTACTTGTCTTGCAACTATCTTTTCAAGTAATTTACCATAGACATTAGTAGTGTGATAATTCGATAGCTGCTGAGCAGTCTGAGGTCTTTGCCAGTTTTAGGAAGTAGTCGAAGGTAACTGTTTAGCCAGTCTTCCGGCACCTCAGGATTCCTTTTTGGCTGGTATTGAAATCGCTCACCATATTTATAATGGTTGTGTCGTCGAGCTGTTTAATGTGATGGTTAACCATCAGGACCTGGAACACTGTTTCTGCTGGTTTTCAATGTGTATACCACGTCCTCTTCAGAGATGAGATCGAAGTATATCTGCCCCTTAGGCATTTTCGTAGCAAAAGTTAGATATTAGATACAGTTTCATGGAATCGCTTTCTTTTGTGGAAAAGCTGCAAATAACGTAGATTCTTTCTTGTTGTTCCAAACTGCATCTTCCCAAGGAGCATTATGTTATAAGTGCAAATGAAAAAAATGTATAAACTAAAGAAATCTTTCAGCATTGCTCATGAACGCCTAAAACGTACGCGCAACAAAGCGTCATCATCTAACAAAACAAACATGGCGGCTAATGTTAACTTGGAAATTAAGCATCACTACTGATCGATAAATTAACAGGTGGCGATTACTCAAGGTAACAATTAATATCACGTTCTTAAATCAAAGGAAATACGTATCATAGCATATTAATCCAGAATCGCATGGTAAATCAACAAACAGAAATCAGTCAAATATTTACTTTGATAGATGGTATTACTGGCGGTAACTCAAATCTCTGATTAACAAATACTAAGCTTCATGTGAGTCCTTCAAACTGCATTACAATTATTCGTGATTATACTTAAGTAAATAAAGTTCTATCAAAACATTTTCGGCATACCACCTTCAACAAGTAGCAAGTAGATTACTGATACAACTGATGAGGAATTAATCAAGTCGTTACAATAAATTATATCCCATGATTTCGTGAAATTTTTATTCGTGGAAGGAAAAGAAAACCAGAATTACATTTTACGTATTTCCGAAATATAAAACAGCCACTTCAGTCGCAAAAGCTTGACAAGAAATGCAGCTCTTAAAACAAATGCCACGTTGTCTCATGGTTCGCCAAAATGCCTTCATCGGTGCTTGAATTAATCAAACAGAGTGATATCACATCCCGACCACGCCAAGTCCCTGCTACTGGAAACGTTAGTGCCTGTCGCATTATTCTAACTTTCCCAGGAAATTCTTCCTCTTGTACAGAAATATTGTTCAACTTTGATGACATACATGGAGCCGTTTCAGATATGTCAGGGACAGAAGGAACGAAAGCTTTCTCGACCATAGAGAATCTTTATGAATTATCCAATAGTATTACACAATCTGGTAGTTCAATGAAGTCGGAGCCAATCGTTTGTAGCGAAAAATGCATCAATGATGGCAATGATCAGGAAACTGTGTATATTGGCCTAGACCATGAACGAACTGCAGTTAGAAACAAAATACGAAAGAAATCAGACAGGTTGATTCGAACATTACCTATTTTGGCACGATTTTCCAAACGTTTGCTAAATTTAAGAACCAAAAGATGTCCTGATAAACATGGGAAAAAAGGGGAATTTGAAAGGGGAGATTTTGGAGAAATTAGTCCCTCAAACACTTGTGGGGATGAGAGAGATACAACCCCAAGACAGAAGCTAGATGAGATAACACGACCCCCCTCATCTAGAACATCTTTTACTTTTCTAAAATCCAAGGCGCCATCTTGGATTAATCAAGCACGCTATACAAAAAAGTCATCAGAAAGAAAGAAAGAAAAACAAACAATACATCCTTCGCGGAAATCAAAATCAGGGGGAAGTAACTTCCGACACAAACTTGAAAGTTTTTATGGCTGCGAAAGTGAGAACAAAAATGTCTACAATAAAGTTAACGTGTCGGCAGATCAACTTGAAGTGGGTTCTTTATCCTTACAAAGAGAGCAGACATGGAGACGTAGCGCTCATGAAGATATCCGCACCACAAATAGTTACGAGAGGCCCGTTAGTCATAAATATGCGGAAGAAAATCTACAGGAAGAATATCAGTGTAGAAGCATACAAGCCAGTGTTGATTATCAACCATCAGAAGATAAAACATCGGTTGTATCAGAATTTTTGCCAGAGTTGACAAGCATGAGTTCTCCTCAGCATTTACTGGCTCCAGTTCAACGTCCTCCTTCACAGACCAATTTCAGAACTAAAGGTCATGGCACTATAGACAAAATGTTCGTGGACGTCATGAAAAGTCTATTAACACAAGAGAATCATGAAGTTACACACGCATCTTCAGCTTTAAGTGATCAGGACAAGAAGCATGGCTTTATGACAGGAACCAGGCAAACAACCGGACATGCGCGGTCAGAACCAATTACGGTCTCTGATGTAAATAAGAATAATAATCCAAACACTTTGAGTGTCTCTGGTAAGTACAGACTCTCTGAATCCACGATAGATGGTCCGTTTTCCGAGGGTGTTACGAGTTCTTGCGTAATTTCCAAGTTGAATGTCCAGATTAAAACACGTGATTCTGATAGAGCAAATGCCTGTTGTGTTTCAAAAAGCCAATCTGCCAGTCCCGATAGCAACAACAGCCATTACTGCTATGCCGAAAGCCAAGATGCATGTTCCAAGCCAATGGTCTTCTTGGACGCGGCATCTTCATCAGATGAATCGGGCACAGAATCTTTTGGCTTAAATGAAGATCTCATTTCTGAAGCTGATAAGGGATTTTACCTAAAGGAATGCGAAAGCAAAACCCCTTTTGTGCAGGGGACAGAAATGTCATTGCAAGGGTGGTTGCCCGCCAACACGAACCCAAGCACGTCAGAGGAGAAGCCAAAGGGAAGGGCAAAGATGAAAATGGCAAGAAAGATTACGTTAATGAAGAAGACAAGTCTGCTAGCGAGAGAGATATTTCAAGAGTTGTAGATGACGCCACTGTGATTGCCGAGTCCTCAAAACTACATCGAATCTTCTCAAAAAGCGCAGGTAAACCAGATTCTGAACAGAACGTTAATGCGATGAATCTTCAGGAGCCAGAAGCAACAAATCACTCAGAAATGGTAGCGTTATTAGGAAAAAACACGGACGAGAAAGCGCATTCAAGTAAGTTTGAAGAGGTTCTAGAAAATGTATCCGAGTTCGACGAAATCGAAACGCCAAATAAAGATATTCCTACCGGCCCCACAATTTCAACGGACAAGGTTCTGCTGCTTTTTCCTCTAGTTGCACCAGAAACACGAAAACACTGCATGACATTCGCCGCTTCATGTCTTGGGAAACTTGGGAAAGCAAAGTCAGCCATATCAAAAGCCAGATCTAGATCTCTGAGCCCTGTCAATATGAGGGCCAAGATAAAAGGCTTGTTTGTTAGGGACCCGAAAACTCAGGCAGTGGCTAGCAAGTCATGCTCAATTTCAGGGGAGATAAGAGACTCAAGGTCAGTGAGCGTACCTGTGAATGACGGCAGCTTCAGTGAAATTAGCCGAGTATTTCCGGAATCTGAGGTGAACAAGGTATGCATCATTTCTAAAGAACCGTGTGATACGTCTGCTGCCTCGGGCATTGAAGTAAATGATTCAAAAATGACAAAACATCTGAGGCAGCTGTCAAGAATTAATCTGTTTCGTCGCCAGATATCATCTTTACTGACCAAGAAACAAGAGGGTCATCATTTAACTGAGTCTAGTTTGGACAAGCTGTCTGACAATAGTCATGAATACATTAAACATTATTTAGCCGGAAGTAAACTCCATATTAAAGTCGCCTTAAAAAGGAAAGGGTCTTCAATTAATTGTGCTACCGGGCAGCAAGATTGTGTCATTGACGATGATTCCAAAAACTTTGAAAGAGATAAGAAAAGTGGTCCATCTCGGGCATACAGATTTCATCCAATAGATAAATACAAAGGGGTAGAAGAAGGTCAGTCTGTTTCTACCACGGTTTCAGTGATAAGATCTCCTGTTCTAGAGTCTATAGCAGAAGTAGATTCCTTTTCTGAAGAATCTGCGGCAAGTGTACAAGGAGAAGATGGAAGGTTAATGGAAAATGACAATTTACTGGCAAATGTATTTGACTCCACGGTTGCTTCGTTCGTCAATGAAGCAAAGGCAGTGCTGGCTAGTGATATCATCGGCAGCAATCAAATACATGAGAGAAAGCTCAATCTTCAGTTCAGTTCTTCTAACGAAGATTGCAAGAGAGATTCAGAAGACGTCTTTTCGCTTTACGACGACGCTTCCTCGCCGCCTCCAATGAAAACGCACAGTCTGATGAGTGCGCGTGAGAGTGCTCACACAGAGTTTGGCGTAACCGCAGTCATGAGTTTTATTTCTCAGGAAGTCAGCATGAAGCGATATCCTAGCTGTTCTAATCTGACTAACCTTCACGACGACGATTTTTCTGTTTCGTCGATGAAAACTTCAGAACCAGAAATTCACAATGTTATTGAGCACGGTTTTGGCGAAGAATCGCTTACATTACATACGAATTTAGAAATATTCGAGCAGCCGAATGCGTCTGGGCCTGGTGCCTGCAGACAATCAGATATAAATGAAAAATGCAGCAGCAGTGTGCCTGTCGGTTCTGGATGCTGTGAACTTTGGCAAACTGAACGATTACCAAGCGTTCTCACAAATAAGGAGTCGAATTTCTTACATCCGCCAAATTCATCGCAAATTAAAGTACTAGAATCGTGCATCAGATTAAATACAATGACTTCTCTTTCGGAATCAACCTCTGGTTTCGGAAGTAGCAATAACACCGAGACTAATGGCGTTAAGCCGGAATCCTTGCCGAACAGAAACACTGCGATACCGAAACTTACAGAAATAACTACATTACTATCTACTTCACAGATAATTAGTGATACACTGTACATGGATTTTTCTCCTGGCACAAGTTTCATGGACCCTGAAGAGATGGTTACTGCACACCTCATTGAAGATTATGTGCTACCATCGCCACCGAATCACAGCCTCAGTGAGAGCAACAGTGGAATTTGCATTCATGATCCCAAACAAGATGTAAACGCTACTTCAGACGATCTTTCACAGCATACTTATAAGTGTGAGGTCCAGACGGCGTCAAACTTGGCAACAGTATTCAAGGTCAATGACTGCAGAGACAGGTTGAAAATCTTACGATCTGCTCTCATTCAGGACTACAATCAGCTCGATACTGACATGTCTTCTGGAGAGGTATACAGCAACAGACTGCCCAAAGCATGCTCACTAGAAGGGAGACAATTGCTGAATGACAGTGAGCAAACATCTTTGACCAGCACTTGTAATGACCTCCCCTACCAGGCTAAGAGGACTGTAATTTCTGAACAATGTACTGAGAACTTAAAACTGAACGAACCCAGAGTTGATGTACGCCTGGAAGGTGTTGACATTTCCCGTGATCTTACACTTAAAGACAAAACGAGCGGGAATAATCTTACACAAACTAAGGAAATTGACGATGTGAGTGCGGAAACACACGGCTTATTGCCGAAGATGAATCTCAGAACATCACAAGATGGCCCCACACAGGAGTCGTGCTCAGAAAATGCACTTAATGTTGCCAGAAAGAGTGCTAACCTATTCAAGATAAATACTGTTGAAGAAGATAAAGGGAAACATAATCAGAGCAAGTTGTCTCCTCCAAAGTGCCTTCTCGAATATGAAATGGACAATTTTCTTGATGAGTCCGGTGAGAGCCTGTGCAAGTCGCATCAGCCACTGATAGCGTCTGATTCTTTCACATCATGCAATGGAGAATGCTCCGAGACGAAAAATAAAGGAAAGTTTGGCCAAATACACTACAGTAACCTACTTTGTGTCAAACACCATGAAACTGCTTGCTTCAGATGGGAGGAATTCGGTGTTGACGAAGATCTCACTGATAAACAATGTATGCGTGTGTTTACCCCTGTACGTGACACACTTAATGAAACTGGAATCATTTGTGACAATGATGCAGATAACATGTTTAACACACGCCATGACAAGCCAGGGCGTGAACCGATGGGACAAGTTAAATGTGACCAAGACGTCCCTTTTAGCACCGATGACAACCAATTGTGCAGACAAATCAAAGCTGAAACCTTCCTCGACACTTGTAATTCGTGTCTCTCCGATGAGGATTCTGAAGACACTGTTGTTAGTGATAAATGCAGCTCGTCAGCTGAACAGCTTATTGATAGTAACACTTCCCCTTCAGTCCACATCACGACAAGCAATAAAGAAATCGCGGAAGTCGGCGCTAAAAGTAGTTTACTAAGATGTGCGGATTCCAGAAAGACGAGAATTAAGTCGGCGTCAACGTTAGCTAACACCCTCAAAACAAAGAAATCTAATTCATTCAGCTTAAACACACGCATCAATTCTACATTATCAGCTGATCTTCGAAAGTCAAAAATAGCTGCAGCTCCACCCCATATTGTGCGCGGTTTAAATCAGTTTAAATACTCGAGCCAGACAAAAGTCCAACATATAGCGTAAGACCTGTCAGAGACACTGCCACGAGCTCTAAGTCCAGCAAGACTGGTGAGCCAATGAAACGAGTTCCTGAAAATAACGAAGCAGACAAATCAGATACACTAACTACATGTGAGATGAGGCAATTTCAAGATTCAGATCTCATCAAGATAAGCAGCTCTGATCACAAGAGTAGCAGTCCCAAATCTGGAAACGTCTCGAGTAAATCTAATTCCTCAGTCAAGGACGACGATATAAGCGATGTCGCTCAAAGGATCGAAGTGGATGACAAGAAGCACTCTTCTTTCGAGGCTTCAGTCAATATTTCTCAATCATGCACGAGTGTGGAAATTAGTGGATTGGACCTGAAAAACACGACGTCAGAGGATAACTGTCTGGCTGTAAGTATACAAACACCGTTGTCTCAGACAGAACACACGAAGGTATCTCAGACTTTGTACACACCGTGCAGCACCGTGTCCATGTCTGTGTGCTCTGGTTATGCTGCAGGAAGGCAAGACACGATTTCTTCAATCAGAAATGATCACCAGAATATGGTAAGCAAGCTTAAGCAGAGACTACGCTGGTATGGACACGGTGCAACTAAAGGATACGACTTTGTCAGCCGTTCCCAGCACCACCTGCAACGATGCGATCAATTGATACGGAGGTCAGCTGAAATCATCAAGAGGTCACGAGAAATGACCTGCAATTCTCAGCGGCAATTGGAATACACAGCTGAGATAATGAATCTTAAAAAAATATAAAGCGGTTAGTGACTTCAAATAAAGGAGAGGTTTTAGCTTTTACTGAAGATGTATGTATACACATACCACATTCTAATGTCTCTATAATTGTTTATTTACAACAGCAAAATGGAAACTTGCATTTACATTTATAGTATTTATAAATTGTTAAAAGTTTTTTGGGAAAATTTTACATATTTCATATAACTTTGTTTTTAAATTTACACAAAATCTCTTTTTCCCCCATAATCACATTTCCCCCTCATATCTGGTTTCGGACGAAGAATGTTTAAAAATTGTGATATTAAACTGTGTTTATTTTGTTAAACAAAAGTTCACATTTGCGCACAATTACTTTGCTGTAAGCTTTTCATGACCTGCACCAGATCATGCTTAAAATTGACTGCGCCTGATGAATCTCTTGTCCTTATCGTACGTAACACTCTCTCAGTTCCCACCCTCTGGTTTTACTGTCAGCATCTTCGCTCCTATGACTACCATTCTGAAGAGGAATCTAATGTATTGCAGCTTTTCTAGGATTTATATTTAGCGTCGCTTGATGAGAGTCCGACATATTTCATTGTCGCGTTTAATCATTACCTTTCAAATCCACGTGAAGCATAGGACATCAACAAGTCCACGTCAAGCCTTTATGACCTGTGCCATCCATTTAAGAGATTTCCATATACATTTTTTAACCATTTTAAGTTTGTATTCGATTACCTTGTCCACATATATTGGTGTCTCCATCTATTTCTTTTACCACGGGTATTCAAGGCGAAGGACTGCCTTGTTATGTCATCAAGTAGTTTCTTCAATGCGTCTCCTATTCAATGCCACTTTTTTATTTGTTTTTCCGACCATAATTTTGACATTGGTGATCTTGCTATAGCATGTCATCTTGCCATTCCATGTCATTTTGCCATTCCATGTCATCTTGCCATTCCATGTCATCTTGTTATACCATGTCATCTTGCTATACCATGTCATCTTGCTATACCATGTCATCTTGCCATTACATGTATCTTGCCATTACATGTATCTTGCCATTACATGTGATATTACAATACCATGTCATCTTGCCATACCAGATCATCTTGTCATACGATGTGATCTTGCCATTACATGTGATCTTACCATACCATGTCATCTTGCCATTACATGTCATCTTACCATATCATGTCATTTTGCCATACCATTTTAATGCTTCTATTCTACACAAGTATCTAGTTTCTGACAGTCTGTGACTTCTTGATTGGCGTTTTTGTTTAAAATCTCCTTGTTTCAGAAGTCATACAATACGTCACAAATCATTAACAACATCCTTGTTTCAGAAGTCATACAATACGTCACAAATCATTAACAACAAATAAGACACCTACAGGTATCAGTAACTACAAAGATAACACCCTCGCGCATCACTATTTACAACCAAAAAAAAAACCACACATCATTAAATAAAACAAAATACCACAACACGTCACTAAATACAAAAACAACACCTTTACGTTTCACTCAATCAAAAAAAAAAGTAACACCTTCAAGCATTACTAAATAATAAATCACAAATTCAGGCGTCACTAAATTAAAAAAAAAAACCATCACATATCACTAAATACAAAAATAACACCATCACATCACTAAATACAAAAATGACACCAACACACATCACTAAATACAAAAATAACACCTTCGCTCATCACTAAATACAAAAATAACACCTTCGCTCATCACTAAATACAAAAATAACACCATCACACATCACTAAATACAAAAATAACACCATCATACATCACTAAATACAAAAATAACACCATCATCATCATCTCATCTCAACCCGTAACCCGTCATGGGTCGTAGGGGTGCCATGGTGGAAGCATCAGCAGACAGGGTCCTCCACTGCTCTCTATTCTCAGCAATGCGTACAAGTGTGGAAAAACCGTGCCCTGCCCATTCTTTGATGTTATCAGCCCAGGATTTTCTTTGCCTTCCTCTTCTCCGTTTACCTTCGACTGTTCCCTGGAGGATCGTTTTCGAAAGGGAGTCATGACGAGTTACATGCCCAAACCAGGCAAGCTTTCGACGTTTCACTACTGACAAAAGTGGTTCTTGGTGGCCTGCATAGGTGTTTATCTTCTCTCTAACATAGACATTTGTTTTGTGCTCTTTATAGCAAATGTGCAAAATTCTTCTATAACATTTATGCTCGAAAACCTGAATCCTTCGCTCCGTATCTGCAGTGAGTGTCCAGCTCTCACACCCATATAAGAGAATAGATAATACAAGTGATTTGTATAATTTGATCTTCACAGGAAAACTGATGTTACTTTTCCAGATCACATTCAGTCTTGTCATGGCAGCTGAGGCCATCTCAAGTCTTGTCTTGATTTCTTTCCTTGATCTCCCATCACTACATATAGTGGACCCGAGATATTTAAAGGTGTTAACTTCTTCTAACTTTTGCCCATTTAATGTAATGTTGGTCGGAACATGTTTTTTATGGCTATTCACCAATATCTTGCTTTTTTCTATATTAATTTCCATCCCATATGTTCTTGTTACTTTCTCCAGTCTAGAGGTAAGGTCTTGAAGTTCTGATTCTGTTCCAGCTATCAGATCGATATCATCAGCAAAACGTAGATTGCAAAGAGGTCGGCCTCCAATTGATATGGTTGCCGACATCTTTGCACCATCATACATCACTTAATACAAAAATAACACCATCACACATCACTAAATACAAAAATGACATCATCATACATCACTAAATACAAAAATAACACCATCATACATCACTTAATACAAAAATAACACCATCACACATCACTAAATACAAAAATAACACCATCACACATCACTAAATACAAAAAAAAACACCGTCGTACATCATAAAAACATACCCTCGCGTATCAAAAACTATAAACAAGGCACCAACATAAAACATCGTCCGCCAACAATTTGCATGTCTATGAAATTTTACTCCATATTTTGAAGCCTTTAAATGTTCTTTACGTATCACTTAGTTTAAACCAGCGTTGTCCAACTGCGGTCCCGCGGGCCATGTGTGGCTCTCGTAAAATTCTTTTTGTGGCCCGCACTCATACAAAAAAATTTCTTTTATTATATGCTATAATTAATAATTTTGAGATTAGACTCAAAACTTCCGCTGCAAAGCAATGTTTTACTGCCTGCAGACAGCATCCGACATCGTTCGACTGGCACCAGTGGCGTACTAAGGGGTCCGGGGGGTGGCGGTCCGCCCCGGGTGACAGCCAGAAGGGGGGTGCCATTGGACACTTTTATGATAGTACTTACTGTTAAAAATGTACGTGCCCTTCTGTTTCTTTGTGGGGGAGTGGGTGCCAAAGGTAGTATCCGCCCCGGGTGTCAAATACTTTGAGTACGCCTCTGACTGGCACTGATATCGAGACTCTTGTTATAGAAAATGCACACACCCCAAACTTCCCACTAGGTCAGAATAAAGCTCAAATTATTTGAATAGAAAGTCAATGCTAAATGTCATTTTGATTGTCTTTTATTTTTAATTTGCCACTCTTCCATTTTCATCCATTTGTCACTGAGCTTTTATTTTAAATATTTTTTCTTTAAATCATGAATAGCCGGTGAACTTTCTTTTTTTGGTTTATGGACCACTCTGGTTTAAACTGATTTGAAACAGACAACTGAATCCATGTACTAGATTTCTTTGACTTAATCTATCTACGGCTTCTCCAGCATTTGTACATTTGTGGATTAAACTTTCAACGACAGGGTTTTTATGACTTAACACTTTTTTAAAGTCTAGTTTGCTATATCGGTGATGTGAACGATAATGACCTTAAATAAATGTTAGTTTGCCACATCGGTGGGATGAACGATTATAACATTTTAAAAAAGTAATTATAGTTTGTCACATTAGTGTGGTATACTATTATGACATTTTTTAAACAGTCTAGTTTGTCACATTGGTGTGGTGAACTATAATGACATTTTTTAAAACGTCTAGTTTGTCACATCGATATGGTAAACTGTTAGGACATTTTTTTTAAGTCTAATTTGTCACATTGGTGTGTTGAACTATTTTGACATTTAAAAAGTCTAAGTTCCAACATGCGCGTGGTAAACGATTATGACATTTACAAAAAATTATAGTTTGCCACAATGGTGTGGTGAACTATAATGACATTTTAAAAAAAGTCTAGTTAGTCACATCGATGTGGTAAACTTTTATGACAATTATTAAAAAGGTCTAATTTGTCACATTGGTGTGATGAACTATTATGACATTTAAAAAGTCTAGTTTGGCACATCCGCATGGTACACGATTATGAAATTTACAAAACATCGGTGTGGTGAACGGTTTAAGTATTTAAAAAGTCTAGTTTGCCACATCGGTGGGGTGAACGGTTTAAGAATTTAAAAAGTCTAGTTTGCCACATCGGTGTGGTGAACAGTTTAAGTATTTAAAAAGTCTAGTTTGCCACATCGGTGGGGGGAACGGTTTAAGAATTTAAAAAGTCTAGTTTGCCACATCGGTGTGGTGAACGGTTTAAGTATTTAAAAAGTCTAGTTTGCCACATCGGTGGGGTGAACGGTTTAAGAATTTAAAAAGTCTAGTTTGCCACATCGGTGGGGTGAACGGTTTAAGAATTTAAAAAGTCTAGTTTGCCGCATCGGTGTGGTGAACGGTTTAAGTATTTAAAAAGTCTAGTTTGCCACATCGGTGTGGTGAACGGTTTAAGTATTTAAAAAGTCTAGTTTGCCACATCGGTGTGGTGAACGGTTTAAGTATTTAAAAAGTCTAGTTTGCCACATCGGTGGGGTGAACGGTTTAAGTATTTAAAAAGTCTAGTTTGCCACATCGGTGGGGTGAACGGTTTAAGTATTTTAAAAGTCTAGTTTGCCACATCGGTGTGGTGAACGGTTTAAGTATTTAAAAAGTCTAGTTTGCCACATCGGTGTGGTGAATGGTTTAAGTATTTAAAAAATCTAGTTTGCCACATCGGTGGGGTGAACGGTTTAAGTATTTAAAAAGTCTATTTTGCCACATCGGTGGGGGTGAACGGTTTAAGTATTTAAAAAGTCTAGTTTGCCACATCGGTGGGGTGAACGGTTTAAGTATTTAAAAAGTCTAGTTTGCCACATCGGTGGGGTGGACGGTTTAAGTATTTAAAAAGTCTAGTTTGCCACATCGGTGGGGTGAACGGTTTAAGTATTTAAAAAGTCTAGTTTGCCACATTGGTGTGGTGAACGGTTTAAGTATTTAAAAAGTCTAGTTTGCCACATCGGTGTGGTGAACGGTTTAAGTATTTAAAAAGTCTAGTTTGCCACATCAGTGGGGTGAACGGTTTAAGTATTTAAAAAGTCTAGTTTGCCACATCGGTGGGGTGAACGGTTTAAGTATTTAAAAAGTCTAGTTTGCCACATCGGTGGGGTGAACGGTTTAAATATTTAAAAAGTCTAGTTTGCCACATCGGTGGGGTGAATGGTTTAAGTATTTAAAAAGTCTAGTTTGCCACATCGGTGTGGTGAACAGTTTAAGTATTTAAAAAGTCTAGTTTGTCACATCGGTGTGATGAACGGTTTAAGTATTTAAAAAGTCTAGTTTGCCACATCGATGTGTGTCACGGATTGCCTCCCCTTTGCTCTGTAGTAGTGGTCCACCATTGGCCAAAACCTTGAGTATCTAACGTGGGTCTGCAAAGGTGTCTACCTTCGCACAAGATCACTCTTTGCAGAGTTGTAGATAGAAGGATAAGGATGCTTCTACCTCGAGGGAGTTTTCACAAGATATTCAGAAAGCAAGAACAATGCTGAATGAGTCCCAGCAATGTTAACTTCCGTATCTGCCGTCAACTTTTGTGAAGGATTGTCTTATAATTAGCTCGTTAAAGCCCCCCAGCTAATGTAATTCAGCAAAATCTTAATTCGGTAGCTCTGTTTTAAGTGTATTTAAAAAATTGACTGAGACATACGGGTGCCGTACATTCAAAATGATTAAATCAACGTTAAATTTGTATATAAACAAATGACAAATTTAATAATCAATTATGTTTAACAATTTTTAATTGAATATTTCTTTTATAAAAGTACTCATCACAGGGTGGTGTTATGGTTTTCAAAAAAGGACAGTTCACTTGGCAGCTTTTAAGTTTTACTTAGCTGCCAATAGTTTGATGGTTTCTGCTCCAGCTGATGTTTGGTTCTTTGCATATAGATGACTGGTTCAATCGTCACTGGTCAAGTCTGAAAGTTGTGACACGTTCCAAGAAGTATCAAGGAGTAATCACAAAGCTGGTCCAGCGTCTCTAAGACACGTCTGATGATGGTGTCTAGTGTCGACTTTATGCCACTTGTACTCTCACTTGTTCCAGAGATAGTACCCTCAATTGGTACCACAGACTAATGTCACAAAAGAAGAGAACAAATATCCTCATGAGTATTACGTTTTCCTGACACACACTCATGTGCCCCCTCTTTTTATTTCACAATCCCATCTACCTCAGAACTTTACCCTCTCTGAGAATTAATATTAATCCCGGTGAGTGGAAAACTTTCATTACATTTAAACTGAATAGGTTTACATTTACTTCTACATTGGTTGAAAAGGTTACCAATATAATAATTATGTACATTATTTCTCTCATCATTCACTCCCTGCTCCTTATGGAACTTGGGACTACTAGTGCTTTTGGTTCTCTATAAGAAACCCGCATGGTTTATGAAATCATCATTTTATATGCTGAAGTTGCCAGCCTCGTATGACTTGGACATCCACTAGCAGTTTTCACATATTAATATTCATATGTCAATATATACATATTTTTTCACGTGTTAATAATGTAAAATATAGAATTATAAATGTACAAATCATCCCAAATTGTCTTTGGAATCACAGACTGGCGTCTGACTCAGAGAAATAGTTAAGGCAACTTGTTTGAGATGCCTCTTGCACGTGTTCTATGGTGTTACTTTACAATAAGCTCCCACACTGATTTCGTGTTCAGATTATTAGGATTCCGGTTTTCCGTGTTAATAAAGGTAGAGTTTTCCTGGGATATATATGTCCTCAAGATACTCAAACAAGGTCCGGTCCGATAATTGGAATTCTGATCTTATTCTTTACTCTGGCTGTCTGGTTGGTCTCTTGACGAGTTGAATTTCACAGTGCGTTACCCCAGCTAAAGTGTCACGTTATATTACAACTTTCGTCCCACGCACGTTGTTGTTTGCTATTAGACCAGGCTCCAATCAGAAATGTTGTTATGTTTACAGCTTGAATGCCGGCCAATAGTTTCAATCATGCGTGTTTTTATGAGGTCTATTAAAAAAATTTCCACCTAGGAAAATTCTGCGTGTTATTTAAAAGGTCACTTTCCAAATATGGAATTGTTATATCCGTCGATTCGCTGTAATGATTGCACTACAACTCCCTACATTATCACAAATAATGTCTTCGTAACACTTCTGTCCAGAAGCTATTTTAACATTCCGTCTTTCAGGTGCATGTCTATAATATCTCCGCAGACGGATAATTTATCTCCCCGTCCTTGTGCAAACACCGACCCTCGTTTAACCATCTGGGCTGTGACTCTTCATGACAGTAATTAGTGAATCACAATAGCCATATCAGCGCTAAGTAAACTTGCTGGGCGTACGTCTTGTTAATCCGTCGCTCTCAGTTTTTGGTACACGAGAATGTTACCAACATGACTGTCGGTCAGTATTGCATCACCCTGCTACTCTCTCAGCAGGTTTGGTGTGGTGTGGTGTGGTTTTTAAGGACTATCTTCATTGCACATGGACAACGCCTTCAGTGCTCCGATCTCCTCCCTTAGATCACACAAGGAGAGTTGATACAGGTATTTGGGTGATGGTAACCCACTTTGAATTTATTACGCGTGAACATATTGAGATGCCATCAATGTAAGGTGCCTAGCACTTAAAGCAATTATATTGACCGCGATGTTATAGGGTTGACTAGGGATAGTCATGACGTAGTTAGTTGATAGGCTGGGGCATGGCAACGCGATTCCTTTACCCTTGATTAGACTGACTTTGAAGAAGTCAGATGTGTTTCACTTCGCGGTCGAAGTTTATGCATTCTACGCAGTGTTTCCTCTGGGATTATAAGGCATGGGTCAGCCTTCATTATGTAGTGATGAAAGAATAAGTCATCCGGAGCTGGATAAGTATTTTGCATAAATATTTGACAACTGTAAGAAACATTTTACAACTAGAAAAAAACATGTGAAGAAATATTTGACAACTAGAAAAAACATTTGAAGAAATATTTGACAACTGGAAAAAAAGTTTGAAGAAATATTTTACAACTTGAAAAACATTTGAAGAAATATTTGACAACTGGAAGAAAACATTTGCATAAATATTTGACAACTGTAAGAAATATTTGACAACTGTTAGAAATATTTGACAACTGTAAAAAACATTTGACACATGCAAGAAATATTCAAAGAAATATTTGGCACCTGCAAAAATAACAAAATTAAAAACAGGTTAATAGATATTTACCTACAGGTTGGAACACTTGAGCAGGACTGGGAGAAAATTTTGGGACCATCTTTGGTGAATGGAAGAAAAATTTTCACTAAAGTTTGAAAATCGCCAGACAAAAAAGTAGATAACCGTTTGATAACTGGAACAAATACTTAGTTACATTTCAGCAAGTCTTGTAAAAGCTCTGTATAGCTTGGATCAGAGTTGCTGGAATGTTCTTCCTCGCCAAGCAGTCTCAAAGTTTGCTCCAGGTAGCCTTGTCAAACGCCTTCTCTAGATCAAAGAAACCTTTTTTTTTGTTCATTATTTTGCCTTTTCCTAGCGAGGCGCGTTCCTTTCAACCTATTTGGTTATATCAGAGCGCATTTACCATCCAAAAATATAAGTTAACTCTGTTGACTGCTAACTTGATCAGCGTTGATAGATACGAAGTCCTGAAAAGAACCAACATTATCTATCTGATAGCATAAAGCCCTAAATAGGACTCACCAGCTACGCCAATGCCCGAGCTAGTAGTCAATGGTTGCTTGACTGTTATACAAAGATGAGTCCCACTTTTATACTCAAGGGCTTTTTCACTCAGCTGCCTGAATGTGAAGATAAGGTCCTAAATAGACAACATGTATAACAAGAACACAAATTAATATATATGGATCGGTATGGCGGGAAAGTGAAGGACTAATAATAATACATATTAATGATACAAAATAAACAGGGACTTCAATATCATCCTGAACACCTCAAGCTTTCATGCCATCCTCACACTTTTTCGAACAATATAACAGGTATTAGGGGGGCTACCATTTTAGGACAAAAGAAAAAAAAGCACACATGCACATCCAAACAATTTGAACATTTTAATTTACTCTATTTACTATAGTACATGAGGTATGATGTCAATACAGTATTAAGGTATCGACAATTGAACATGTTATCTGGAACCAGATGCATGATATATCTTAACTATAACCCATTGTCATGGAACCAGAGACACGATATATCTTAACTATAACCCATTGTCATGGAACCAGAGACACGATATATCTTAACTATAACCCATTGTCATGGAACCAGAGACACGATATATCTTAACTATAACCCATTGTCATGGAACCAGAAGCGTGATATATCTTAGCTATAACCCATTGTCATGGAACCAGAAGCACGATATATCTTAACTATAACCCATTGTCATGGAACCAGAGGCATGATATATCTTAACTATAACCCATTGTCATGGAACCAGATGCACGATATATCTTAACTATAACCCATTGTCATGGAACCAGATGCACGATATATCTTAACTATAACCCATTGTCATGGAACCAGATGCACGATATATCTTAACTATAACCCATTGTCATGGAACCAGAGACGTGATATATCTTAACTATAACCCATTGTCTTGGAACCAGATGCATGATATATCTTAATTATAACCCATTGTCATGGAACCAGAGATGCGATATATCTTAACTATAACCCATTGTCATGGAACCAGAGAAACGATATATATTAACTATAACCCATTGTCATGGAACCAGAGACATGATATATCTTAACTATAACCCATTGTCATGGAACCAGAGACACGATATATTTTAACTATAACCCATTGTCATGGAACCAGAGACACGATATATCTTAACTATAACCAATTGTTTGCTGTATACCGCTCCACCTGTGTCCCAGTCTTGACATATGGATGCGAGTCATGGGCAATGACTACAACCCATTGTCAAAACCAGATGCCAGTAACCCATTGTCATGGAACCAGAGACACGATATATCTTAACTATAACCCATTGTCATGGAACCAGAGACACGATATATCTTAACTATAACCCATTGTCATGGAACCAGAGACACGATATATCTTAACTAAACCAGAGGCATGATATATCTTAACTTTGGAACCAGAGACACGATATATCTTAACTATAACCAATTGTTTGCTGTATACCGCTCCACCTGTGTCCCAGTCTTGACATATGGATGCGAGTCATGGGCAATGACTACAACCCACAAAAGCCAGATCCAAACCTCAGAAATGAGGTATCTGAGGAAGGTGGTTGAAGTAACAAGAAGAGACATGGTCCGCAACCAGACGATACGTCAAGGCCTAAAATCCCACCAGCTGCAGACCCAAATAGAACAGTCCCAACTAAGGTGGTTTGGCCATGTCTGCAGAATGGGAGAAGATCGGCTACCACGACAAGCATGGGAAACAAAGAGCCAGGGATCCAGACCTCCAGGACGACCCAGAGTCTGCTGGGAGGACAACATTAGACAGTCTTTGAAGGACCGAGCACTAGAATCGAACAAGGCCAGGAAGAAGACAGCTGATAGAATAGTCTGGCGCTCTCTCTTCCAAACCTCTACACCTCACGGTAGAAGGGGAACGACTAAGTAAGTATAACCCATTGTCATGGAACCAGAGACACGATATATCTTAACTATAACCCATTGTCATGGAACCAGATGCACGATATATCTTAACTATAACCCATTGTCATGGAACCAGATGCACGATATATCTTAACTATAACCCATTGTCATGGAACCAGAGACACGATGTATCTTAACTATAACAATTGTCATGGAACCAGATGCACGATATATCTTAACTATAACCCATTGTCATGGAACCAGATGCACGATATATCTTAACTATAACCCATTGTCATGGAACCAGATGCACAATATATCTTAACTATAACCCATTGTCATGGAACCAGAGACACGATGTATCTTAACTATAACCCATTGTCATCATCTTTTTCCTTTCCGATCCCTTTGAAGCTTGCAGCTACCACTGCAGGTGGCCCCGCAGGAAGCCTGCACAAAGTTACATGCTCTAGCAATGGTTGTTTATGTGGTAATGTATTTTACGTGATGATGTTGCCAGCACAATATATATCCTAATTATAACCCATCAGAGATTGAACGGGATATTTTTCTTCATTAATATAAAAAAAGAACAATGGAAAATCTTATATTAGTCACCTTGTACGACATGCATGAATAACCCATCAGAGGTAGGTTGAATTAGAGCACGGATTCTTTGCATCGAGCTAAGCTAACTTTAACTAGTTCCACAGTTTTGTTTATTCTTCTTTTTTTTCGTTTCGTTGGATTATTTACTTTCTTGTTTCAGTATTTCTTTTAGATTTTACGGTTTTCTTGTATTGTTATTGTTCTTTTTTTCTCTCATCACTGTTGTTGTTTACCTTTTTCCATCTGCTTGTATCACCCATTTGTTGTATATTTCTCATCATCGTATAGTTTTGTAGTACCTATATGTAATTTTTGTCTTTGTCACCTGTTTGTGGCTGACGAAGGGTAAAACCCGAAACGTCCCTTGTCTCATGTGAACTGTTATTTGTAAAACTGATTCAATACCGTTTTATTAGTTTATAAACTTGAATTAGAGATCCTCTAGGTCGAATGAGATATGTTTAAAAAAGACAAACTCGTGCTTCGTATTTTCAATAACATAAAGTACACAATTGTGATAAATTTTACAACCGATCTGTTTACAAATGGAGGAACTAAACGTGTAAATTAGTGTTAAAGATTGTATAATAACTTTTGTGAGAGTACATTATTGTCCTAATTATCAAGAAATTAATAAACTTTTAGTCAGAGTTTTATATTATGTGTATGGAAGATGTCAGTGAGATTAGTAAACTTAATAGGGGCCTACATGTTAAGACTTTCAAATTAAACCCTTCACTTCGTCGGAACAGTGATTTGAGTTCGTGATGTCTTGACCTACAACCTACAAGTGTTAGACTCAGCAAATTGCAGAAATAAACATGTCGGGGAAAATAGTGTCATTGTGGGTCAAAGCAGAACCTTTTAGCTACGGCACAATTCATGTTGCTCCCCATCCTCGTCTGAACAGCACAGTAAGTAAATTAAGCATGTCAAGACTTGACCAAGTCAACACGGTAGAAATTAAAAACAGTGAGAGATGTGTTTGATTTCGCCCAAATGTATATCGATGCGGAGTCCAGATAATTCGCCCACATGGTAACGACCCGAAATAAGAATTCAGAGATGCAGTAAAAAGGGGTTAGGATTAGGAATGCTGATCCTAACAACATACGCGGTGTAATTGGCGACCGTATCAATAGACATTTGGGCGAAATGGTACATGGTGCCTCTGTTCTTCATTTCTGCCAACAAAACTTTCTGGTACTGGTAATAAAATCTAATTCATCCTTCAGCTCCCAGAGAAGTATAGGCTTTCAACAAACTTAGGCCGAAGTTTTCCCATCATCCCTTGCTACAAGGTCAAGGTCATTCTTTGACTTCTTCATCCCCTTCATTGTTTATCTCCAGTTGTCTTTTCCTTGTTTTCTTTAGTCCCCTCTACCCCTCTTACCCAGGGGACCCCCAGATCAAGGACTGCCTAGTGATGCTGTCAACAGGTTTCCTCAATGTGTGTCCTATCTGCCATCAACAGGTTTCCTCAATGTGTGTCCTATCTGCCATCAACAGGTTTCCTCAATGTGTGTCCTATCTGCCATCAACAGGTTTCCTCAATGTGTGTCCTATCAACAGGTTTCCTCAATGTGTGTCCTATCAACAGGTTTCCTCAATGTGTGTCCTATCTGCTATCAACAGGTTTCCTCAGTGTGTGTCCTATCAACAGGTTTCCTCAATGTGTGTCCTATCAACAGGTTTCCTCAATGTGTGTCCTATCTGCCATCAACAGGTTTCCTCAATGTGTGTCCTATCAACAGGTTTCCTCAATGTGTGTCCTATCAACAGGTTTCCTCAATGTGTGTCCTATCTGCCATCAACAGGTTTCCTCAATGTGTGTCCTATCAACAGGTTTCCTCAATGTGTGTCCTATCAACAGGTTTCCTCAATGTGTGTCCTATCTGCCATCAACAGGTTTCCTCAATGTGTGTCCTATCTGCCATCAACAGGTTTCCTCAATGTGTGTCCTATCAACAGGTTTCCTCAATGTGTGTCCTATCAACAGGTTTCCTCAATGTGTGTCCTATCTGCTATCAACAGGTTTCCTCAGTGTGTGTCCTATCTGCCATCAACAGGTTTCCTCAATGTGTGTCCTATCTGCCATCAACAGGTTTCCTCAATGTGTGTCCTATCTGCCATCAACAGGTTTCCTCAGTGTGTGTCCTATCTGCCATCAACAGGTTTCCTCAATGTGTGTCCTATCTGCCATCAACACGTTTCCTCAATGTGTGTCCTATCAATCCCCAGCATCTTCTTCTCATCTCTTGTTCCACTGGTTCTTGCCAGGGGTCGTCCACATGTGACATCACATATGACATCCCATATGACATCACATATGACATCACATGATTTTAGCCATTTTTAATCCCTTCGCCCCCACCCCCGTCACACTTTGTCACAAAAACACGGACCCCCCCCCCCCTTTGTGGGAAATCAGGAATTTCCCCCCCCCCCCCCCCCCATTTTAAAACAGATAGTGTTTAATTCTAACTGGAGCAGAGTCTGAGCACAGAAAACCTTGCCTGCTCCACTGCTGCAGTTTTATATATTTTATTTTCAATCCAAAATAAATGATAAACAGGAAATAAAACATTTAATAGGTGTCTTTTATTCAGAACCCGAATTACTAATTTTTTGGGGGTTTTTTTGATATTTTAGCCAGTACATTTTTGGGGTTAACTGAAGAGTTCCAGAAGACTGGCTAAATACCTTAAATTACCAGTCTGGAAAAAAAAGGTAATAAAAGGAAATGTGACGCACACATAGGTATGTCACTACTATGTCACACTTTAAAATTATATGCAAAAATATCTGAGCAAAGAATAAGTCACATCGTTGACCCATGGCTGAGAAGGACCATATTTGGATTCAGGGAAGGAATTGGATGTACTGATGCTTTGTTCACCTTAAGACAGTTAAGCAAAAATAACCATAGAATATGACATTGATCTAATAATAATAGCCCCTTCAGTCATAACTGACTATGGTAATGTGTCCCTGAAGTGACAGCCCTCAGCTGCTTATTTTCCTGGTATTCCTTGCAATGTTGTCTCCTCTCATTTACTTGCCAGTGAGGGCTTTTCTTTGCTCAATCTGAGGTGGTGCCGTAGAGAGCATCGCCACTTGGTGCAATCAGCAGCCTCATCCTCCCAGGTTGCTGGATTTATGTCCAGTGCCCTCATGTCTCTCTTGCACACATTTTTTAACCTCAGCTGCAGTCGCCCAACTGTTCTTTTGCCATCAGCCAGTTGTCCGTAGAAGATATCTTTCGGGATGCGACCATCTTCCATGAGGCGGACATGACCATGTCAGCGTAGTCTGCGCTGTTTAAGCTAAACCAGTTAAATGATATCATAGTTATTCTGATATTTCAGCTGCAGTTATAATAATAATAACAAAAGTGGTCCACAAGAAAGTTGTATACAATTGGTTGATAACAGTAGATTATGAAGAATGAGATTATAAAATCTTATAGCGACTGAAGACGCAGCACGAGAGATGAATGCAGTCAGCGACTCATAGCTGGACTGCTTGCATCAGCGTCAGCAAACCAGAGCTAACCAAGACCCTACTCCACCTCCAAGTGGTGGTCCTGGAAACAGGCTGCATCACTGCAGTCTGGCTGAGAGAGTAGGGATCGAAGAGGGAAGGCAAACCCGGTCCCAAAAAGTGCCATGCGGAAGTCGGATGTGTCAGGCCGAAAGGCGCAAATATCGCAGCTTCGCTGTAAACGGCGACACAACACAACCGTCTTTTTCAGGATGAAAGAGGAAGAAGAAGAAAAAGAAATCTTACGTGCTCTGATATCATTTATGAAAGAAGCCATTGGCACTTTTATTTTTGTGACATCACTTTTATTTAACACCCCCCCCCCCCACTTTGTCACAAAATTTTGGATCCCCCCTAGCTGCATTAACATCATATGTGGACGACCCCTCATCAGTTCCACTTCACTGATCTTGTCATACCACTTCACTGATCTTGTCATACCACTTCACTGATCTTATCATACCACTTCAAGTTTTCTGTTCTACCACGGCGCACCCGTTTTTGAAGCCTCTAGTTTTTTGGTTGTTGTTTTTGTTATCCATGCTTCAGAGCAATACAATAGGATTGACTTGACATTTGAATTGAAAATTCAAATTTTTGTGTTGGACTTGATTTCTCTTGATCTCGATATATTTCCCAATGCAATGAAAGCCCCTCGATCCTTTTGTATTCTTATGTTGGTATCATTGTCTGTTCCTCCAACTGTGTCAGTGTTGTTGCTAAGATATATGTATGATTCTACATCTTGTAGAGGTGTTTCTTCCAATACAGTTTTGCTATCATTTCATGCACTTAATCTCATTATCTTAGATTTCTCCCGTATTTTCGGAACCACTTGCTGTGATCTCTCATCAAGTATTTTCATTTTGTCTTGCATCTGATTACAGTTATGGGACAGAAGTGCCAGATATCAGCAAAATCTAGATCATCGAGCTGCAGTGACAGCAAATGTGGTTAGATCTAGATGGGTTTCTTATGTGTAAGAACTATTTACTGCTACTATTTTTGTTAGGTGGCTTTTGGCAGATTGGGGATTAGTAAGACTGATATGTGCTTTTTTTCAGAATATACGAAAGATTGTCATTTATTCCAAAAACAAAGGCAGCGCTGGATTTCCAAGACTAAGGTAATATGTTTAATCTTTAATAGAGCTTACAAGTATCTATGATCACAGTGTTTAAGTTTCTTCTTCTTCTTTGATCCTTAGCCGCCGACTGTCAAAGCAGTCAGTGGCCATCACGCCTGGTGGTGATTTGTAAGGCAGGAACAAACTGCTTCCACTTTGTTCGATCAGTGGCCACCCTTCATACAGTACCCCAGCTGTGGTTCATTCTTTGCATCTAGGTCTCCACAGTTCTCCACCAAGTTGTTTTTGGCCGGCCTCTCTTTCGCTTTCCTTTGGGGGTCTATAGTATAGCTGTTCTTGTGATGGCATCAGGGTCTCTTCTGAGGATGTGCCCAACCCAACTCCAATGTCTGCCAGCTATGACAGGCCTTGTTTAAGTTTGGACAATTAAAATTAATTAAGCATTGATAGAACTCAGTTTTTAGTGCATTTCCTTCAGTTCAGATAAAACAAAACAGATAGAGATGGATAATAAGCTGTAGGCAAATAGCAATAAAGGCATTAACAGAAGGGTAGAAGTTGGGATTTAGTTTCTGCATCATAAAGAAAACAGTAAACCCCTAATAGCCAGAGAAGTGACTGTAAAATAAAAGATCGGTGAATACAATAGAAACAAATGAAATACAAAAAACAAACTCCGTGTTTACAAGTCAGACATTGTCTTCATTCTACTGTGTTGATCAGATAGTTTGAAAGCAAGCACAGAGTAAAGAAAGGATAACTGGTAAAGGGAGTTTGAAGGTTGCTGTCTAAGACGAATCTTTCAAATTTTATCAGAGTTGTGTACTTGAAAACAGATAGCAATCAATTACAAAAGACAATTGAAATCTGAATATAACACAAAACTGAAAATAAAACAACATTAATATACCCTAATTATAACCGACAATTAGGTTGAACAGGGTAGACCAAGATGTTGGATGAGCGGAGGATGTGACGCTCCGCTTTTACCAGCCCTCTCTCCACCCATCACCTTTATATAAAAACTTGTAAAAAGTTTAAAAAACAAGTACACAATACCAATAAAAACCTTACAAAGTAAAAAAAAAAAATTTTACACAAGAGTATTTGTAAATACAGGAAATAAACAGTTTAAAAGTAGTTAAAAAAAAAAAAATAAATGTTAAAGAGGAAAAAACTTACCTAAAAACACCTGTACAAACTGCATGTATAGCTGTACACTGACAAAAATAAAAAATTCCTGTACAAATTATCTCTTTCCTCTACAAGTTGACAGGTATGCAGTGTTTTGGCTTTGTAGGTTTTTACTAGTGGAAGGGAACTAGCTTTTTCTTCATAATCATCCACTCCCCAAGGAGCATAGGCCTTCAACAAACACATGCCAAGTCCTTCTGTCACGTGCCATCATCTCAAGTTCTTTCCACGTTTTCCTCATCATTTTCACCTCTGTATCCAGCTCTCTTCTCCATGTGCTTCTTGGTCTACCTCTGCCTCTCTTGCCCTGGGGGTTCCAGAACAAGGACTGCCTTGTAATGCTATCAATAGGTTTCCTCAGTGCGTCCAATCCATCGCCATCGTCTTCTTCTCATCTCTTGTTCCACTGGCTCTTGTCTGGTTCTTGTCATCTCTTGTTCCACTGGCACTTGTCTAGTTCTTGTCATCTCTTGTTCCACTGGCACTTGTCTAGTTCTTGTCATCTCTTGTTCCACTGGCACTTGTCTAGTTCTTGTCATCTCTTGTTCCACTGGCTCTTGTCTGGTTCTTGTCATCTCTTGTTCCACTGGCTCTTGTCTAGTTCTTGTCATCTCTTGTTCCACTGGCTGTTGTCTGGTTCTTGTCATCAATGTGGAACTGATGACAAGATGACAAGGGAACTAGCAACATAAGCTAAAACCACAGATCAGATGAAGTGGCATCTCCACTTGGACGTTTGACTGCAATAGACCTCTAGCATTTTGTGTCTCTTGCATTGATGGCACACTCTGTTAGACTATTTCTTGTCTTGATGCTATCTCTCCACTTGTAGCATTGTCTTCCTCTTGCATGCTTGCCTTCAAATGTTTTCATATATACGAGGTAGCTTCAATAAGTTCCAGGAATTTGTGTATTGAAATAGAAATAAGTAACAATACAATTATTTACACTACATTCCCTTCAAAATAGTTCCCTTCGGCAACTACACACTTTTGCCAATGTCCATACAGCTGTTGGAAACATTCCTGGAACCCATTCTTTGACACCTCTCTCAGCTGCTTTGTCGCATTGGTGATAACGTCCTCAGCATCCTTGAATCTCTGCCCTTTCAGTGCCGATTTTAGGCGAGGGAACAAGAAAAAAATCAGGCGGTGCCAGGTCGGGAGAATATGGAGGATGTTCCAGGGCAGTCACATTGTGCGTTGCAAGGTACTGCTTCACCAGTAGGGATCGATGTGCAGGCGCATTGTCATGCAGCAGAACCCAACTGTTTGTTCTCCATTTTTCTGGGCGTTTCCTTCTGATTGCATCTCTTAGACGATGGAAGATATCAACGTACATTTCCTTGTTAACCGTTCGGCCTTCAGGAATGAATTCATGGTAGACAATACCCTGGGAATAAAAAAAAACTTCCAACATAACTTTTCCTTTGCTCTCGTCAAAACGAAATTTCTGTGTCCGGGGAGATGAGGGTGATTTCCATTCATAGGACTGACATTTTGTCTGAGGATCGTACAAAAAACACCACGTCTCGTCTCCTGTGATTATGTTATTGAGAAAATTGCTATCTTGATCAGCCACAGTGATTAGGTCTCCTGCCAGTCTCAATCTCATTTCTTTCTGTTCAGGAGATAACATTTTGGGAACCATCTGTTGACAAACATGGTGCATGTGCAGTTCATTGTGGAGAATACTTTGGCAACTTCCAACTGATATTCCAACTTCTGAGGCTATTTTCTCTACACTAAGTCTTCTGTCAACATGAACAACGTTCTGAACACGCTCAGTGTTTTCATTGGTTATCAAGGTAGGCAGTCGTCCGCTACGTGGATCATCATCGACACTAACACGACCTTCACGGAAACGCTTGTGCCACTCAAAAACTTGTGATTTCTTCATTGCGGTATCACCATATGCTTTCTTAAGCAAGGTTACTGTCTCTGAGGGTGACTTCTCAAGCAAAACACAAAATTTGACATTTGTACATTGTTCAATCGAGGACATTTTCAACTCTGATGATGCTACGTGCACACCACACAAACAAACTTCTGTAACTTCTGTTTGAGAGTACATGTGAAGGTTACATCAGCCATGTCATTTCCTCAAGGTCACTACCAACTTATAAAACTATAATCTCCATGACATAATCTTACTTACTTACTTAGTCGTTCCCTTTCTACTGTGAGGTGTAGAGGTTTGGAAGAGAGAGCGCCAGACCATTCTATCAGCTGTCTTCTTCCTGGCCTGGTTCCATTCTAGTCCTCGGTCCTTCAAAGATTGTCTAATGTTGTCCTCCCAGCGAACTCTGGGTCGTCCTGGAGGTCTGGATCCCTGGCTCTTTGTTTCCCATGCTT
Organism: Oreohelix idahoensis; assembly: GCA_024509875.1. NCBI lineage: Eukaryota > Metazoa > Mollusca > Gastropoda > Stylommatophora > Oreohelicidae > Oreohelix > Oreohelix idahoensis. The sequence goes on along the minus strand of JAMPIV010005885.1, from coordinate 213,675 downwards.
GTCGTGGTAGCCGATCTTCTCCCATTCTGCAGACATGGCCAAACCATCTTAGTTGGGACTGTTCTATTTGGGTCTGCAGTGAATGGGATTTCAGGCCTTGACATATCGTCTGGTTGCGGACCATGTCTCTTCTTGTTACTTCAACCACTTTCCTCAGATACCTCATTTCTGAGGTTTGGATCTGGCTTTTGTGGGTTGTAGTCATTGCCCACGACTCGCATCCATATGTCAAAACTGGGACATAGGTGGAGCGGTATACAGCCATCTTCGTTTTCTTACCAACCTCTTTCTTGCTGAGGAATCCACGATTTATGGCCTGAAAAAGTCTCCCAGCCGCTGCTTTTCGAGTGGCCAACTCTTCTTTGATGCCTCCCTTTCGGTCTATAATAGCTCCGAGATATTTAAAGTGGTCGACCTGCTCCAGGACTGTCGTAGATTTTTGATAGGAGAATTTAAGACTTGGGTTGGTCCCTTCTGAATAGAGTGGAATGAGTGAGAGTCACAGTGTGAGTTAGTAAAGGAAATAGATACCACAAGTGAGATGATAGAATAGTGATAGAGGCTGTCTCTGAGATGCGAGAAAATCTTCTCTCTCTCTCTCTCCTATCTTCTACGACAGATTTTTAAGCAGTCAGACAGTCTACCACATATACATATATTACATATATTATATCTACTCACGGGCACGCACATACACGTGACGACGGTTACACACACAGACGTGGGAAATCTATAACAATGATTATATAAATATTTAGAACGAGCTGACCAGCACACTGATTTAATTTATGGGTAAGTTTATTTATCATTATTAAACTTACGACACAACATATAAATTTTACATCAAAAGAAAACACATACAAATAGTCATAAAAATCAAGAAAATGCTACAAGGATGATAGCCCCGTTATGCCCTTAACTCTAGGTTTAGCCCACAGCCCCGTTAGGATGACAGATGATGGCCCAAAGAATTAGAGATGCATATGGTTAGGGTCTAATATTGTCCCTTTTCTAGAAGGTAAGAACTGACTTATGACAGCAGTATCTATTCTAAAGGAACAATTACATTAAGCAGCAAATCTTTCTTCAGGAAAAATTACAAAAAAAGAATGAATGCATTAAACCAACGAACATCCTTCCGTCACTTTCACTCGGTTCTCTCACCCTTACCTAAAACTTGATGTTGTTCACCGTCTGGCGCAACCTTAGGACACTTCTCTACAGTGAATCTGGATTCTTTGGATAAAGCGAATCCCAGCTCTACAAATACAGGTTTTCTTCCACTGTTTTCGGGGAGCGTTCGCTTCACCAGTTAAACTTTAGATTTACTTTTAATGTCACTATGATCAGGTTTGATAAGCAAGTTTAAACGGGCACACAGAGTTCCGAAAAAAAAAACACGTGGATTCCCTTAAGTTGGAAAAGATGACCAGTGGACAACTGCTCTCAACAGATAGTCTTGGTTCACTATCCACTCTTTCAATAGTGTTGGAAATGTAAATGTTAGTTCTTGCAATTATTCTCGCCGCCAGGCAGCATATACATTTAAATTTGTGGAGCAATATGAACTGGCTCAAAAGCCCAATATATATTTCTAATCTTTAGGAACCGTTTGTGGGATTTGTATTACTGTCTATCTCTGATGGCATATGCACTGTCAGACGAGTGTTACTTGAAAAAAAAAAAACCCCACGTGGTTAAAGATAGGAAATGTCTATGCTTCTCACAAGTATGTCCTTTTTACTAAACGCTGGAAAGTTGGGTACCACCGTTTCACTATATAAAAGAAAGAACACATATCAAATCATTTACATATATGTACTCATTATAACTTACATTTTAAATAGCACGCCTACAGCTTGACTTATATTTAAAACTTCCCGTAACGTAAGTTATATAAAAACAATCATCAGGAATTTAGGAATATCTTCGTATTCCGTCACTATTCACTGATGTAGCATCTAGCATTTATAAGTTTGTTATTAAAACAGTTTCGACTGAGTATTTAACAGTTAAATTAAACTTATTTCAGCTACTTGTTTAGTAAGCTAAAAATATAATTTATTTTGTATTTCCACTGCAACTCGACGATTTAAAGAAATAACAAACTATCAAAATATTCACTCTGCACACAGAACTAGTTTAAAATGGAATCGGCGATTTAACACTAAATCACTTCACAAAACTAGATATCTATTATATATAATATTAATATACCTCAACCACAGAATTACTAAGAACGTTAAACCACTTCGACCAAACTAAGGCCATCTCTATTTACAGAGATTATTTAGAAATCGAACGAAGGTTGTTCTAGTCTAACTGCAAAGGTACTGAGTGAAATGAAATAGTTTCAAACGTGGGTTAATATTTTAAACCAGACAAAGGATGAACTATTATTTCGTAGAACGAAATGCTCTCCCCTTTCCGGCTTAAACGATACGTTTCACACCTAACATGTCGTAACTGCCACCACTGACCAAGATGTACGCGTGTCAGTTTCAAATCTCAGACAACCTGTCTCCAATGCAGGGCAGTTTTCACACTACAGCTGACCATGGCCCACAGTGAGCGCCGTGTCAGTTTGGGGATTTTTCAGACAAATGTCTGAATACTGACCGGTGCAGATGTAAAGTATCACACCTCACCGGGACTTATGCCGAGAAGAAACTCGCGCGCTCGGTGAGAATGTAGGCGATTGTCTACGTCTTATGTTCAGCGAACCGACTTATCACGCCTTCTGACGCCCTGCAGCCCTGACATCTACGTAATATCGTCCTAGCGCGATTCTCAGTTTTGAGAAAGAAACAGGTAAAGTTTAAAAATACTGAAGAAAATATTTTTCGCAACCGAGTGATGCAAAAAATACAGGAAAAACAAGTATGGAAAGAATATAAATGAAAGGATTAGGGTGAGAGAATAGGAAGAAGATGTAGGTAATTTAATGACATAAAGACCTACGTGACAGGACGTCCCCCCTTAAGATATGGAAGCACTCCATGTCTACGTTATGGAATTAAATTTCCTATAACCGTAGCTTCGGGGTGTCTGTCTTCTTCCCTCTCGTCTTCCCCCTCCATCTCTCTCCAATTCCTACTCAAGTCTACTCCCCAAAGTTTCCTTCCTCTGGAATGTCTCCCATGCGCGCTTGAAAGAGCGTCGCCGCTTCTGACATTTTTGAAAGATTTTCTGTGATAGCGGTGGAATATCCCTGCCACTATCATCATCTTCGTCAGCTCTGGCGATCGTCAGGAGATGGTCGGAGGTTGGCACTGGTCTTTCCAAGTATCTCTTTAAGAGATTTAAATGGAAAACCTTCTCCTTTCCTTGAATAGAGATCTGGTAGTTAGCCTTAGAAATCTTTTTCAGGACGGTAAACGGCCCTTGCCATCCGATCTTCAGTTGGTTGTTCTCGGTAGGGAGTAACACCAAAACTTTCTCTCCTGTTTCCAGTTCTCTCTCTTTTGCGACTTTCCTGTATCGGTTAGCGTGCTTTGTGCGAGCTCGCTTAAAGTTAGTCGTTGCTAGGTCCCACCCTAGTTTCAACCTTTCCTTTAAAACCGACACATATTTACTGGCTGAGACAACTGTCTCATCCGCCTTCTCGTCTGTCAGAGACTGAAGTAAGGCTTCAAGCGGGCCCTTAATGGGTCTGCCGAATAAGAGTGTAGCTGGCGGAAATCCTGTGGAAGTATGAGGAGATTCTCTGTAGCCAAATAATGCTGCAGGAATACAGAGATCCCAATCTTCAGGTTTCACTTGTGCCAGCTTACTTAGCATCATGGTGAGGTTTCCATTTGCACGCTCCACGAGCCCATTTCCGGCCGGAGTATATGGCTTAGTGTGGATGTGTTGGGTCCTCAAGATCTTCACGATCTCATCCATCAACAGGTTTCGGTATGGGGATCCGTTATCCGTCAACACTTGCTGAGGGAAACCCAACCGAGTGAAAATCTGCACGAGGGCTTCTGCGACATGCTTGGCATCTGCGCATGTTAGCGGTATAGCTTCTGCCCATAAAGTGCATGTATCGACTAAGGTCAGGATAAACCTGTTCCTTCTTTTAGTCCTCTCGAAAGGCCCTAAAATGTCGATCACAACCCGTTCGAATGGTGTACCCACTATTGGCATTTCACCCAAAGAGACTGGGGGTGCCCGTTGCTTGGGTGGCACACGTTGGCACTGGGCACAGGATTTGACATATCTGATAATATCAGTATTTACTCCTGGCCACCAATAATGAGTGGTTATCCTTTGGTTTGTGGCGTTCTGTCCCATATGTCCGCTGAAGGGAAGAGAGTGCCCCATTTCTAGGATTTGGCTTCTGTACTGTTTCGGTACTAGGAGCTGGTTGTAACCTTGGTCAGGCTTGCCCGTTCTCCGATAAAGTACGCCATCCTCAGAAAAAATGTCCCCGTGCTGTTTGGGTTCCTTAGCCATGGGCAGTTTCCTAAAGCAGGGTGCCAAAGTAGGGTCCTTGTATTGCGCTTCTTTAAGTTCCATGGGTAACAAATTAGGCGCAGGCTCCCGTTCCTTCTTGGTTTGCCCTCTTGTAGTTACTGCTGCCACAATCGGCTCTTCTGGTTTCCCAATACACACGTATCTCCCGCCAAGTATGACTGGGTAGATGGGATCATCCATCACAGCCGCTTTGATCACGCCTCTGACAAAGTCAGAGTGTATCTCCACCAATGCAATGGGAAGCGCTGTAGGTGCATCACTCTTACGAACTCCACAAAGTTTGACGGTCTCTCCTGTCTCTTGACCGGGTTTAACCAGCTTTCTGGCAACAATGCAATCGTAAGAAAGCCCCGTGTCAAATAAGCAAGAAGTTTTAGAACCGTTCAAAGTAACAGTACCTCGCGTTGAGGGTCTATCCCCAACAGGTTGGGAATCACTGTCAACAATTCCGCCTTGCGAGACTGTCATCAAGCATCCGATGCGTTTCGGCTCGGTGTGCTCGGTCTGATCATATGTCCCGTGCTCAGGGTTTCTCCCTTTGCCACCTTGTCCTTTCTGGCTACGCTGCCATGTAGGGCGGTCGGGTTGATCAGACTGTTTGGGGTGGTTGGGGTACTTGTTCTTGTAGAACTTGGATTTTTCAGGAGGGGGGTTTTGAGGTCCAGTTTCTCTGTGGTTATTTAGGTTAGAAGCCTGAGAAGATTGCTCTAGGTTATGTTTTCGAAAATGCTCCTCTGTCGGTTTCCGCTTTGTGGCCGGTAGTTCAGCCAGCGCATTATGGTAACGCTCAGACTTTTCTAAAATGTCTTCAAGTTTTTCCGCCCCTTGCTCAGCTAGAAATCTCCGGGTATCAGCAGACAAAGTGTTCTTTATTTGTTCTGTTAAAACAAATTCCTCAAGACCTTCATAGGTAGAGGGGAGCTGCGAGAGCTCAAGGCACTTTGTCAAATATCCCTTTAGACGGGAAGAGAACTGGTGAAAAGATTCAGAACTCTCCTTCCTGCTGTTGCGAAACAGTTGCAAAAATTTGCGAGCGTTCATTTCAAAGCGCTCCAGTAACGCTTTCTTCAACAGATCATAGTTGTCTTGTTGGCTGCTTTCCAGTTTGGCGTAAACATCATACGCAGAACTTTTCAAAGCCTGGGAAAGCTTCATGTTCCAACGCGACCTCTCTAACCGTACAGAGTTGCAATTTTCTCAAATTTTTCTAGCCAAGTGTCAATCTTCTCATTTGGACAAGGGAAAGATTCTAGCGGAAAAGACATAGCAGTGAGGTGAAGAGATTGACTGTTAGAAGGATCAGTTAAGGAGGAATGAGGAGAAGATTCTCCATTGCTGGAGGTAGAGGCAGTACCACGACTTTGGAATTCTAGAGTTTTAAGAGCTAACTCATGCTGTCTCTCTTCTCTCTCCTTCTCATGTTGTCTCTCCTTCTCTCTTTCCTCATGCTGTCTCTCCTTCTCTTTTTCCTCATGCTGCATCCTGCGAATTTCCATTTCCTCGTCCATTTTCTTCTGCTGCAAAGCTTCAGCTGCTTTCCTCTCCGCATCGTATCTCTCAAGTTCGTCTCTGACAAATGCTTTCGCTTCCTCTCCTTCCAGTCCCTCCTCTCTCGCTTCGTCCCTGAGGAGTTGTCTAAGCTTTGCCCTCTCGGCCATATTTTGTCAGTAACTGAGACTAGTGGAGAAAGAAAAAAGAAAAAAAGATACACTGGTTCCTACCACTTACGAGAAAAAAATTTCCAAAAATTCAAAAGATGATATCCTTAACCCTGGGATACCTCCTCCAAAAATAAAATCTAACTATCGCTGCTATTATCGGCAATAAAGCACCTAATGCAAAACACGACTACGCCAACTAAATGGTAGTTAAGATTACTTCTGAAAAATAAGTTGCTACAGTGGAAAAGCAAAATAATTATTGCAAAAATTTAAAGAGAAAAATAATCCCTTAATTTGTAAATCCACTATAAGTTTACCCCTGAAGACAGTTAGGGTGAGGGAGGCAATTAATCTGGACAAATAGTCCGAAACGCACTCCTTAGCTTTTGCTCAAACACCTACTTCTTCAAAACCCAGTGAATGTTATACACTCACCACTTTACCAGCGTTTAGTATTACAAAATCAGTAATTAACATATATTCCGACAATCAACCTGTAACTCAAATGTATATTATTCAAAATGCTGTGGAAAAAAACTTATCAGTTTGTGTGGTCAGCACGCCCAAAAAACAGATCGTTAGTCTAGGGGATAATTATTTTTAAAAGATACAAAACTCACAAGACATCACACTCTTACTCTATATCAGAATAAAGAATCTTACAGACAAAATCCAGATAGACGAGTCCACATTAGTCGTACTCGTCTTCCTATTCTAAGTTCAAAAACCGGAAACGAGTCACCATTTGTCGTACTCGTCTTCCTATTCTAAGTTCAAAAATCCTACGGACGAGAACCCATTTGTCGTAGATTTTTAGATAGGAGAATTTAAGACTTGGGTTGGTCCCTTCTGAATAGAGTGGAATGAGTGAGAGTCACAGTGTGAGTTAGTAAAGGAAATAGATACCACAAGTGAGATGATAGAATAGTGATAGAGGCTGTCTCTGAGATGCGAGAAAATCTTCTCTCTCTCTCTCTCTCTCCTATCTTCTACGACAGATTTTTAAGCAGTCAGACAGTCTACCACATATACATATATTACATATATTATTATATCTACTCACGGGCACGCACATACACGTGACGACGGTTACACACACAGACGTGGGAAATCTATAACAATGATTATATAAATATTTAGAACGAGCTGACCAGCACACTGATTTAATTTATGGGTAAGTTTATTTATCATTATTAAACTTACGACACAACATATAAATTTTACATCAAAAGAAAACATATACAAATAGTCATAAAAAAATCAAGAAAATGCTACAAGGATGATAGCCCCGTTATGCCCTTAACTCTAGGTTTAGCCCACAGCCCCGTTAGGATGACAGATGATGGCCCAAAGAATTAGAGATGCATATGGTTAGGGTCTAATATTGTCCCTTTTCTAGAAGGTAAGAACTGACTTATGACAGCAGTATCTATTCTAAAGGAACAATTACATTAAGCAGCAAATCTTTCTTCAGGAAAAAATTTACAAAAAAAAGAATGAATGCATTAAACCAACGAACATCCTTCCGTCACTTTCACTCGGTTCTCTCACCCTTACCTAAAACTTGATGTTGTTCACCGTCTGGCGCAACCTTAGGACACTTCTCTACAGTGAATCTGGATTCTTTGGATAAAGCGAATCCCAGCTCTACAAATACAGGTTTTCTTCCACTGTTTTCGGGGAGCGTTCGCTTCACCAGTTAAACTTTAGATTTACTTTTAATGTCACTATGATCAGGTTTGATAAGCAAGTTTAAACGGGCACACAGAGTTCCGAAAAAAAACACACGTGGATTCCCTTAAGTTGGAAAAGATGACCAGTGGACAACTGCTCTCAACAGATAGTCTTGGTTCACTATCCACTCTTTCAATAGTGTTGGAAATGTAAATGTTAGTTCTTGCAATTATTCTCGCCGCCAGGCAGCATATACATTTAAATTTGTGGAGCAATATGAACTGGCTCAAAAGCCCAATATATATTTCTAATCTTTAGGAACCGTTTGTGGGATTTGTATTACTGTCTATCTCTGATGGCATATGCACTGTCAGACGAGTGTTACTTGAAAAAAAAAAACCCCACGTGGTTAAAGATAGGAAATGTCTATGCTTCTCACAAGTATGTCCTTTTTTACTAAACGCTGGAAAGTTGGGTACCACCGTTTCACTATATAAAAGAAAGAACACATATCAAATCATTTACATATATGTACTCATTATAACTTACATTTTAAATAGCACGCCTACAGCTTGACTTATATTTAAAACTTCCCGTAACGTAAGTTATATAAAAACAATCATCAGGAATTTAGGAATATCTTCGTATTCCGTCACTATTCACTGATGTAGCATCTAGCATTTATAAGTTTGTTATTAAAACAGTTTCGACTGAGTATTTAACAGTTAAATTAAACTTATTTCAGCTACTTGTTTAGTAAGCTAAAAATATAATTTATTTTGTATTTCCACTGCAACTCGACGATTTAAAGAAATAACAAACTATCAAAATATTCACTCTGCACACAGAACTAGTTTAAAATGGAATCGGCGATTTAACACTAAATCACTTCACAAAACTAGATATCTATTATATATAATATTAATATACCTCAACCACAGAATTACTAAGAACGTTAAACCACTTCGACCAAACTAAGGCCATCTCTATTTACAGAGATTATTTAGAAATCGAACGAAGGTTGTTCTAGTCTAACTGCAAAGGTACTGAGTGAAATGAAATAGTTTCAAACGTGGGTTAATATTTTAAACCAGACAAAGGATGAACTATTATTTCGTAGAACGAAATGCTCTCCCCTTTCCGGCTTAAACGATACGTTTCACACCTAACATGTCGTAACTGCCACCACTGACCAAGATGTACGCGTGTCAGTTTCAAATCTCAGACAACCTGTCTCCAATGCAGGGCAGTTTTCACACTACAGCTGACCATGGCCCACAGTGAGCGCCGTGTCAGTTTGGGGATTTTTCAGACAAATGTCTGAATACTGACCGGTGCAGATGTAAAGTATCACACCTCACCGGGACTTATGCCGAGAAGAAACTCGCGCGCTCGGTGAGAATGTAGACTATTGTCTACGTCCTATGTTCAGCGAACCGACTTATCACGCCTTCTGACGCCCTGCAGCCCTGACATCTACGTAATATCGTCCTAGCGCGATTCTCAGTTTTGAGAAAGAAACAGGTAAAGTTTAAAAATACTGAAGAAAATATTTTTCGCAACCGAGTGATGCAAAAAATACAGGAAAAACAAGTATGGAAAGAATATAAATGAAAGGATTAGGGTGAGAGAATAGGAAGAAGATGTAGGTAATTTAATGACATAAAGACCTACGTGACCTGTCTCATCTTCCAGTACCCCACTGAATACTTTCTTGTTCTCTCCTTATATGCCTTGATGACATCGTCCATGAGGAGTATGAAAAGATAAGGTGACAGGATATCACCTTGTCTTACACCAGTGGTGGTCCTGAACTCTTCTGACTTATGGTTTGCTGTCCTCACATAATTTCTGCAAGACTTGTAGAAGCTCTGTATAGCATGAATCAGATTTTCTGGAATATTCTTCCTTGCCAAACAGTCCCAAAGTTTGCTCCAGGGGACTCTGTCAAACGCCTTTTCCAGATCTATGAAACAAAGATGGATCTCACTCTTATACTCAAGGGCCTTTTCACTCAACTGTCTGAGTGTGAAGATTAGGTCTTGAGTACTTCGGTTTGCTCGGAATCCGCACTGGACCTCATCCAATTGTGGCTCAGCTAGGCGTCGGAGTCTCTGCTCTAGGACATGACATAATCACTCATTCAAACATGAGTCGGCTATTCCGGGAACTTTTTGAAGCTACCTCATATATGGTTTTCAGCAAAGTATTCTGTGTCTTTGTATGTCCAAAATGTTTTGTCTAATTTTGATCTCTTTCACTAATTCTCTTTTCATTCCTATTATCTGAGGACTTTTCTTTGTTTGTTTTCTTCTATCTCCATGAGATGTGCCCAATTTTTCCTTCTATCCAGATTCCAAGTGCCTCAATTATTTCATCCTCTGTAATATTCAATGTCCATGTTTCTATGCCATACCGTAATAGAGAGTATGTATAACACTCGATGACTCTCATTTTGAATTTGTTAGTGATTTGTTTGGATGTTAGCATCTGTCTTACGTTGTTGAATGTAGTTTGGTCATATCTGTTTTATTTTTTACTTCTATCAACATAAAGCATTGTAATTAATACCTTCGTTTACAGACTTAGATGGAAGTGGCTAAGATGCCTGTAGTGAGAATCCATGGAAACAGCTATCTTCATAGGATTCTAAGCTGTAACCCTACTGGAAAAATTTGGAAGTCAAGGTTAATAATGACTGTAGGAGGGATGGAAGATTATGGAAAGATCATGTCAGGCAGTGTTTCCATAGGGACTCTCCTCCATGCGGGGCTTGTCTAGTTTTGCTCGTTGCACCAACAAATATAAGTCTAAACTGTTGCTATAAAAAAATGAGCAACATAAACAAACAGTTGTTCAGAGAACAAAACTTAGCATCAATCAGTCAATCCTTTAATGTTTAATTGTTTGTATTTCTTTGGGTAAACAGCCTGCAGACAAGGTCTGTCCAGGCATATTTTTTCCCTAGGATTATTTACTGAGTCTGACTTCTGTCACGTCATTCTTCTATATTGTTCTCAGTCTCGTGTATGAACCAACGATGTCGGAGTTGTGGAGTCATTCATTTTTTAGTGGAGTTGGAGTTGTTAAAAAATGTTCCAACTCTGAATTTTAAGTCAGGCAGATTCATGTTTGATCTAAGTCAAGGCAGATCCATGTTTGATCTAAGTCGAGGCAGATCCACATTTGATCTAAGTCAAGGCAGATCCATGTTTGATCTAAGTCAAGGCAGATCCACGTTTGATCCATGCAAGACTTAAGTCAAGGCAGATCCACGTTTGATCTAAGTCAAGGCAGATCCACGTTTGATCTAAGTCAAGGCAGATCCACGTTTGATCTAAGTCAAGGCAGATCCATGTTTGATCTAAGTCAAGGCAGATCCATGTTTGATCTAAGTCAAGGCAGATCCACATTTGATCTAAGTCAAGGCAGATCCACATTTGATCCATGCAAGACTTAAGTCAAGGCAGATCCACGTTTGATCCATGCAAGGAAGAGGAGCCGTTAAAAATTTGAAATAACATTTTAAAGTAGAACTCCTAAAACCACTTTCATGTTAAAGTACATCCAGTTTTTACATAACGTAGGAAAATTTCATTTGCTTCTGATCATAGATAAAGTTTTTATCACAATTGGAAATTTATTGGTACATTTAGAAAAAAGCAGACAAGAAATGAAAATAAACTAGACACTGTCAACTTTCCCGTCATTGAACTCCATACTGAGTTTCCCTTTCAGTCATTGCTGACCATAGAAACGCGCCTCCAAGACAGTATCTCAGCCGACGCGAGGTTGGGCACTTGGGTAAAGAGGTCAAGCTGTTGCCCTTGCAGCATGATCCACAAAGCTGATGAATCCAGATGAACAGCATAGCCGATACAGTCTGGCACCAGAACATATATATACACAATACCTCATGTCCATATGTGTGATGTGCCAAGTGTATAATTGTATGCCATAATTCTTGTTTAAAAAACTGTAGTCGGACTTCTAATATTTCTGGAGTTGGAGTCGGAAAAAATTGTGTGGCTTACTCCACAACCCTGGTACGAACAAGCTTCTTGTTTACTTCACAACCCTGGTACAAACAAGCTTCTTGTTTACTCCACAACCCTGGTACAAACAAGCTTCTTGTTTACTCCACAACCCTCATATGAACAAGCTTCTTGTGTACTCCACAACCATGGTACGAACAAGCTTCTTGCTTACTTCACAACCCTGGTACAAACAAGCTTCTTGCTTACTTCACAACCCTGGTACGAACAAGCTTCTTGCTTACTTCACAACCCTGGTACAAACAAGCTTCTTGCTTACTTCACAACCCTGGTACAAACAAGCTTCTTGCTTACTCCACAACCCTGGTACAAACAAGCTTCTTGCTTACTCCACAACCCTGGTACGAACAAGCTTCTTGTTTACTCCACAACCCTGGTATGAACAAGGTTCTTGTTTACTCCATGACCCTGGTACGAACAAGCTTCTTGTTTACTCCACAACCCTGGTATGAACAAGCTTCTTGCTTACTTCACAACCCTGGTACGAACAAGCTTCTTGCTTACTTCACAACCCTGTTATGAACAAGCTTCTTGCTTACTCCACAACCCTGGTATGAACAAGCTTCTTGCTTACTTCACAACCCTGGTACGAACAAGCTTCTTGCTTACTTCACAGCCCTGTTACGAACAAGCTTCTTGCTTACCTCACAACCGTGGTACGAACAAGCTTCTTGCTTACTCCACAACCCTGGTACAAACAAGCCTCTTGCTTACTCCACAACCCTGGTACAAACAAGCTTCTTGCTTACTTCACAACCCTGGCACGATCAAGCTTCTTGCTTACTCCACAACCCTGGTATGAACAAGCTTCTTGCTTACTCCACAACCCTGGTATGAACAAGCTTCTTGCTTACTCCACAACCCTGGTATGAACAAGCTTCTTGCTTACTCCACAACCCTGGTACAAACAAGCTTCTTGCTTACTTCACAACCCTGGTACGAACAAGCTTCTTGCTTACTTCACAACCCTGGTACAAACAAGCTTCTTGCTTACTTCACAACCCTGGTACGAACAAGCTTCTTGCTTACTTCACAACCCTGGTACAAACAAGCTTCTTGCTTACTCCACAACCCTGGTATGAACAAGCTTCTTGCTTACTCCACAACCCTGGTACAAACAAGCTTCTTGCTTACTTCACAACCCTGGTACGAACAAGCTTCTTGCTTACTTCACAACCCTGGTACAAACCCAGGTAAAACAAGCTTCTTGCTAAGCTTCTTGCTTACTCCACATCCCTGGTACGAACAAGCTTCTTGCTTACTTCACAACCCTGGTATGAACAAGCTTCTTGCTTACTTCACAACCCTGGTACGAACAAGCTTCTTGCTTACTTCACAACCCTGGTACGAACAAGCTTCTTGCTTACTTCACAACCCTGGTACGAACAAGCTTCTTGCTTACTTCACAACCCTGGTATGAACAAGCTTCTTGCTTACCTCACAACCCTGGTATGAACAAGCTTCTTGCTTACTTCACAACCCTGGTACGATCAAGCTTCTTGCTTATTCCACAACCCTGGTACGAACAAGCTTCTTGCTTACTCCACATCCCTGGTACGAACAAGTTTCTTACTTACTTCACAACCCTGGTATGAACAAGCTTCTTGCTTACTCCACAACCCTGGTACGAACAAGCTTCTTGCTTACTCCACAACCCTGGTATGAACAAGCTTCTTGCTTACTTCACAACCCTGGTACGAACAAGCTTCTTGCTTACTTCACAACCCTGGTACGAACAAGCTTCTTGCTTACTTCACAACCCTGGTACGAACAAGCTTCTTGCTTACTTCACAACCCTAGTACGAACAAGCTTCTTGCTTACTTCACAACCCTCGTACGAATAAGCTTCTTATGTCTGTTTAGATTTTTGGTGCTACAGCTTCTTTTTTTTGTCTTGATTGTGGAGCATCATTTCATTTGTTGCCAGTGTTTATACAGGTAAAGTTTCTTGATCGTGGAGCATCATTTCATTTGTTGCCAGTGTTTATACAGGTAAAGTTTCTTGATCGTGGAGCATCATTTCATTTGTTGCCAGTGTTTATACAGGTAAAGTTTCTTGATTGTGGAGAATCATTTCATTTGTTACCAGTTTTTATACAGGTAAAGTTTCTTGAATGTCATTGTATTGAAGCTTGTGTGACCTTGACAGTTTCTACAAAGAAAGCAGCCACCATTTTTGGTTCAACAACATCCTATGATGGAGGTAGTAGACTTAGTCTTTGGTCTCATGTCCTGGAGTCACATAACACAGCTGAGCTTACACAAACAAACTGTACTACAACAAATTTGGTCTCATGTCCTGGAGTCACATGACACAGTAGAGCTTACACAAACAAACTGTACTACAACAAATTTGGTCTCATATCCTGTAGTCACATGACACAGCTGAGCTTACACAAACAAACTGTACTACAACAAATTTGGTCTCATGTCCTCGAGTCACGTGACACAGCTAAGCTTACACAAACAAACTGTACTACAACAAACAGAAAACAATAGTGAAAAAGAGTGAACAATGGTTTCTAGTTTTTTATGAGGTCGGGTGATTTGTTCCTCTCCTTACTGCCTTTGTCTTCCCTAACTCAAGAGCAGAGTCAGGTATCCATTTACAGCTGGTAGACTGGGTCATACAACAAGATATTTAACTCAGAAACCAGGCAACTTTGCTATGAGAGGCAAGTGCCCTAACTACTCTACTAATGAAACATTGTAAAACAGACGTCATGGCCATTTTTTCTTATGTTTACTTTTTACTGCAGATTTACAGGAGGAACCTTCATTATTGACACATGTTGTACAACAACACAAGCCCCCTTCATTATTGACACATGTTGTACAACAACACAAGCCCCTTCATTATTGATACATGTTGTACAACAACACAAGACCCTTCATTATTGATACATGTTGTACAACAACACAAGCCCCCTTCATTATTGACACATGTTGTTCAACAACACAAGCCCCCTTCATTATTGACACATGTTGTACAACAACACAAGCCCCTTCATTATTGACACATGTTGTACAACAACACAAGCCCCCTTCATTATTGACACATGTTGTTCAACAACACAAGCCCCCTTCATTATTGATACATGTTGTACAACAACACAAGCCCCTTCATTATTGATACATATTGTACAACAACACAAGCATGGTAGCATTAACAGAAAATACGAGACAATATTTTCTTTGCTTTTTCAGTTATGCCATTTGGCAACACATAGCATGTAACAAGCTTCATTTATCAGAGGACCTGGCATGGATGTAAGTGACCCTTGTATGTTTGACTCTAAAATACTTGATGTTTCGTGACTTTACAATGCATTTGTTTGGCTGAATTTTATGTGATTTTATGCCAAACTCAGATATTGAACTGAAAAAAAAATTATAATAGTGTAAAATAATTTGCTGAAAATATCATTGTTATCATGAAATCAGTGTCTGTAAATTCAGTTTCACTTTCAAACTTAATTTTTTTTTAATGCTATATATATATAAAAAAATTTTTCCAACCTTTATATTGTACCTCATCTTTCAACTCAATTTACCATACTGGCCACAGCTTTTTTGTTTTTAGTAGACTTTCAGCGGCAATTCTAAAGCACTCGTTTGAGTAAGTTCCTTATTTTTTGGTTTAAAGATCTTAATAGTTCTTTTGTGGGAGGTAATACTATTCACTAGTATGTGTTGACCTGACATTTAAGTGTTTACATATCGTCAATTATATTTCTCTCTAAGAGTTTGCTGCTATGATTTACGAATAGGATCCGTCCACAGATATATACAATTTCTCTAAGTTTTAACTGTTTACCGTGGATAGCAGAAATAAATAATAAACTTCGAGCGAAACTCTTCTTCCAGCTATTAACATAATTTTATTAACTGCTAGAACCCGTTCTAAGCATAGTTTAACCAACTAAGGGTTCAAGTGGATTATGAAGGGAAGGTAATCGTGAATGTGTTGAACAATTAATTTCGATTGCAACGCTTGATTAAGTGGATACTTGGTTTGACTCTTAGGAGAGAATTATCTTTTCCTATTTTTCGGTGACAGAGTACAATATGCGTGTGAAACGTTTTAGGAATTGATCTGTGACGGGTTGTGAGTGAATGTGAATAACGCGCAGCGAGTCTGCACATGTGTTTCACTCCTGACGACCGGCGATTATCTCTGCTCGCTAACTCGATCCCGCGCGAATCTGCGATGCGTCGAGAACCGCGCAGCCAGCACAATCAGTCTCTGCCAGAGCGTGGAGTTGGCTATCTATAGTATCATGAGACGAGGGTCTCCGCCGATGTCACGCCAGTATATCACCAGAGCGCGCTGTTAGCGCATCATCTGTGTACGATCGGAGGTGTCGTGGATCGATTCGGGAGGAGATCAGTTACTGGGACTAGGTGGAGACTCTCCATTACTGAGAGGAAGACATAGCAACCTCGCGCAACTTTGATACAGAACTCTTTCCACGAGACATCTTCACATGATCACGCCACATGAGCTCTCACACTGCGACCTCTAACTACTGCATACATGATACACGCTCTTTCAGAGCCGTACTCTTCTCCACTCGTGCCACAGTCACATAGCGAGACACACACTCTGTGATACGCACAATTGACAGTATTCACTATATAGACAGTCCACGTCTCTCTATCGCTCACATCGTATCTTGTGCCGAGATGGTCACCGTATCTTCAGCGCGTCCCTCTCTGCGGCAACACGTCACTGGTCTGCACTATTCCTTCCCCGATGCTATCGGAGCTGGCGAACGTTACTGATCGAGCAGGTCGTGATGCATACCTGTTCAAGATGTAGCGGTGAGTGCATCTGAGCAGCGCCGGCGATTCGCTCTCATCTTGTCTCTCTAATGTCGAGGCGACGGTGCGCCGTACCTCTAGTGTCTGAAGCCTTGCTAAGTGCACATCGCCCGTCGGAGCTGCTCTAGAGTGCGACGGATACAGTTGGCGCTAAGGGTCTCACACGAAGCTAGAGGAGGAGACTACGACTCTTTGTAATCTGTACGTTCGTATATGTATGACGGAACGAGAGGAAGGTGAGTCACTAGTAACGAAACACCTTGGCACACATGTAGACTAATCGTTAGGTTCTAGTGCTGAAACCAAAGAAAACTTGATCTTAAAGAGATTCACATTAGAACAGTTTCCTCGCAGGAGCTATAGGCAGGGGTATATCAGTGTCGCGAAGTGCAGATGTTTCACACATGATGACATCTGATTACTTGAGGCGGGAGTGTTCACAGTGTTTAGGATCTTCGGTATCATTGCAGACTCTAAGGTGGACACAGACGGATCGAGAAGCAAATAACTGAAGTATGTGTGGATGTGAGCATTTCATTAGCGACACAGGAGGCTTAGAGAATCGAATGCAGAGTCACTGAGGCTACGATCAGATAGTGAGAGAGTTGGAGTAGATATCGTTATACTGTGACATAACCTCAGAGTCTTGTGTTTGATATATTCATTGATGACAACTATCGGGGGATCCTTAGCTTGTTTTGTTCATGGGACTCACGCACACATGCTAAGAAAGGTGAGGAAACATGATTAAGGTGATCGTTCTTTGTGGTACGTTTTTGAAATAGAACTTGGAGTTGCGGGGAGAATCAGGGACGGTGCGACGACACGGATGCGTTTCTCAGACTACATAGCTATCTATACTGTTGCAGTACACTGGTAGCACCACTTAATAGCTGGCAGCACAATCGACATGTTAGTAGAGCGTTTGAAATACTGACACACGGAAAGTGAGAGGTGACGATCAGATCTCTATATAGATTCTAGGGTCACAAAGTGTGTTGGGGGCGGTGTACTTGTACAGCAATTAGACAAGGTGTAACAAGATCTTAAATTTATAGTGCGAGTGCATTAGGACGCCCATATACATGAGGATATATACTGTGATAGGTTGAAATATAATACTAGATTCTTAACTTGTTGTATAGCATATTCTTCGGGCGTGGGGTCTGAGGGGGACCTTTAATGACTACATACGACTTTACCAATTGTCTTAGCTACCAGAGGGTAGAGAGCACAGTTGGGTAGAGGGGGTGTGGTGGGGGGGAAACGTATGTGTGGGGGCACTTGAACTTGACTCTCATCTTAGATAGACGATAGATACATCATTATAGGAGGAAATCTAGGGATCTTGGTCTAGTGATGTTCATTGTGGTACGGTGAGCCACTCTCGTCTGCGGGAGAGATAGAGGACAATCACACAGGTCAAAGTGACTGCATAGGGCAGTCTATATCTTGATGTGGGTAAATGTTCCAGTAGCAGTATATGTGTGAAGCGATCTGGGACTCAGAGAGAGTTGAGACGGACCTGGAGTCTGGAGCGCGGTAAATGATTCGGATATGAGCTCGGTTATGTTGTGACAGAGGACACGAGGGTGAGTGTTATTGCACTGTGTGTACTGGTATGCGCATGTTGAGCAATCTCCTTATGGTGGGTATTTAGCGGAGTAGATGGGACTTATGTGGAGTTCTCTACTTTGGTCACATATGAGAATCTCTTGGGTAGAGAGAAAATTCTGAGTTTTGTATGATGTGGATTACAGAGGGAGGAGATGCAGCGTTGTGGGGGATATAACGAGTGAGGGTGAGGGAGTCGATGGGAGATATTACAGTATAGCACGACAGGGGGGGTGTGAGTAAGCATGTGACGACGGGTAGAGTGAGCAGTGACTGTGGGGAGAAGCACAGCTGGTCTAATAGTTCTTGAGGGTGTTAGATGACGAATGAGATGAACACATACAGGTGACAACTGGTGAGACTCGATAAGGCGATACGTACCACACACACAATTGAGACACACAGATATTGTGACTGTTAGGGTTTGTGATGTTTGTTAGGGTGCACTGGCATTCTCTGAAGCGTCTGTAGAGAATGTGTAGCAAATGTGGAGAGTGACACATTGATATCACACATACAGGGGAGAGACAGAGAGAGCACTACGTACAAGCACACTGAGTGTCTCTGTATCTGACGAGTCTGGATTATGCTCGGAGATCACAGCACTGTCACATCTACGAGTGTTTTCTAGTGGAGAGTGTCTATATGTCAGGGTGCACTCTAGGGTGATTGTAGAAAGTATTGTAGTACTTACTGACTGGAATATGTTGAGATACAACGAGTTGAGAGGAACACAGGAATCTGTGATGACACTGTCTCGGCGGACTGGTATATGCTTTTACTTAGGCGGTGGGTGAGTGAACTGAGAACAGTCAGTGTATTATCTACTGTGAAGGTAGAGATGGTTCCCACGTTACATATTCTCTTCTCTAGCATATGTGATAGAAGGGCGGGAGAATATTATCTGGTTACACAACACACTATCTAGTCTATCTTATAGTTGTGGTGTGTTAAGTATATGGGGATGTGTGATACTGATTTATCTGTTGAATCGATGTTGTGGGGTATGAACTACTGCGATAATATGTTGTGGGGCGGCAGATCTGAGTAGGTTGGAGCTATAGTGTACAGGTTTTTTGTGTGGGGTTGGATAGAATATGATATCTATCTCAGATGTGCGACATTTAGTCCTGTGTTTTAATAAATAGGACTGTTTTGAAAAATTGGGCAAGAGACAACAACGTACGCAGAGTAACGTACATTGGGATATTTGGAGTAAGGATTAATTGAATTGTAACGCAGGGAAATTGCCCCCAGAATTTTTAAGGGTGCAGGAGGGGGCAGGAAGGATTAAATTTGATTTTGTTCGTAAGATGGTTTTGTTTTTTGTTGTTTTTGTTTTATTGTGTGTAGTTGAATTTTTTTTTGTTCATTGTATACATATATATGAGGGACATGAATTCGGGATGAGTAGGTTTGGATCTGTACTGTTCACCGGACTGGTTTCTCGGTATTAGTCGCTATTAACGCAGCTAGTAGTCGAGCGAGTGCGAGAGAGACGTTGCGTGCGCGTGTAGCAAGCTGAGAGATGATTGTGTGGTGTACATCTGGTAGACATCGAGTGAGGACTACATCTATGATGTCTTTGCGGAGGGAACAGAGAGTGACGGACGGGTACAGGGGTGACAAGTGATGGGACGGAGGAATATGTGTAGACTTGAGTATGGAAGTGGACTACTCTATGGAGTTGTTTATGTAGGCGGGTGAGATAGTGGTATAGGAGTGTTTAAATTGTCGTGAGTTATCATGTAAGGGAGTGGAAGTTCTGGTGGTTTGGGGTGAGGCACGAGCGTGGACCAGGATATTGAAGTGGGACCAACACAGATGAGTAGGTAGGTGGGAGATGTGGTCAGCACTATTGATCTAGTATGATAGTCTTAGTGGAATGTGGGTTGTTGTGTATGTGGGTGAAAAAGAGTTAACGGGACAGTAAACAGTGGTGGAAATAAATTTGGGGGTGGGGTGGGGGGATGGGTGTGTGGGTGTTTTGGATTTTTAACACTGTGAGTAGCGTTTGTGTGAGACAATACGTGGAAGGAAAGTTGGCGATTGGATGGGTGTAGATTTGTCACGATTGGGGGATTCATAGACATAGACTTTTATGGGGCTGCGTATTGGAGCTGTGGGGTGGGGGGTTTTGGGGGGGGGGTGAATTATTTAGATGGGTTATTTTTATGTAGTAAGTGGTAGGGGTATTTGTGTGATAGTGGTATCTTTTATAATAGTCCAGTTTATATTATTGTTTGACATATTTGGTGTGAGGACACTATTGGTAGTTGCTACTATATTCTCACTATGGGTCTGTACATGAGAGTGGGGCATATGGGTGGGTATTTATAGGAGTTATTTGGGAAGGGCATATGAGGTTGTTCTTTTTATAGTGAATAGGTGGAAGTTTTAGTAATGGTTATAGGTTAGAGTATTTGTGTAGGGAGTTAGGTTTTCATTCATTATGGATGGTAATATAAAATAAATTGTAAAGAGGGAAAGTATTGAGGATGGTTGTGTGGGAGATAATTATGTTATCCGTGAGATTAGATAGGTATGGAAAGATCTTTTTATAATTGGGAGAAATGGTGAAAGATTGTCTTATGTACGGGTTTACAGGGGAGCTTGATAGGGAATGAAATATGAGGGTTGGGTTTTGATGCCAGTGGAAACAATCAGATTGTAGGGGTGGAAGTGAGTGTGAAATGGATGATTAGTTAAATTATATGAGGTTGTTGATATGTTGAATAAGTATTTTGGTAAAGTATGGTGGTTATGGTATTGTCAATATGAATGGGTTGAGTATGTTATATGTAGTACTGGTATGTATGTAAATGGGAGTGAAAGAATAAAACGTGGTTGGTAGGGTGTTGTTATGTAAATGAATATCATAGGGTGGTTGTTTTGTATGGGGTGTTGAGATTTGGTGGGTGAGTAGTGTATTTTGTTGATGGGGGGGGGACAGTCCATTGCCCCCTAAATGGTTTTTGATTTAAGATATTTGGATTTGGAGGGGTGGGGGGTTATGGCCTCCTCAGGATTTTAAGGGGATGGGTAGTTATTGTGTAGGGGGCTGTTTTTCTTATTACGAGTGTGGGGGAGGGTATAGGGGTTGGATATGAGATAGGTTTAGAAACGTTTGTAGATGTAAATGGTAAAGTTAGGAGGGGGTGTTGGTGATAGGTATATATTGAATATATGGGGAGTTTTTTTAGATGGAGTGTATAAAGATGGAAGATAGGGGTAGGTTTTGTATTGTACAGAGGGGTAGTATGAGGATTGGGTGATCAGGGGATGGATATGTTACTTGGATGGTATATCTGGGTATTGGGGAGAGGGGGGTTTTATTTTATTAAGGGAGTTGTTTATATTATGTAGTGGCTTAGGGGGGTATTTGATGGCAGGGTCGGATTTGGGAATAATTGGTATGTTTGAATGTGGTAGTTTGGGTGGGAGGTTTAAGGGCTATAGGGTGGGATTTTTATGGGGAGGGGGGTAAGGGGATAGATGTTGGGGGTATAGTTGAGGTGATAGGTAAAGAAATGGTTTGTGAGGTGAGGGGTAAAATAGTGTTAAAAGAGATTTTGGTGAGGGTTTTTTGGATGCCAGATTATAATCAGTTGTTATTAGTAATAAAGGATTTTTGTTTATTTTGGACCAGGTGTTGTTTAGAACGGGGGAGTGGAATTTCTGGATATATGTGGGACAGCATAAAATTAAAGGTAGGTTTTAAGGTTGAATTTGTGTTTGTTAGAATTGGGTTAATTACGGTAAACTTAGCGTGAGGTTGAGGAGTTTTTGTGGGTTTTATTAGTTGTGTAACTTATATGTAGAATCTATTTTATCAAAAATTTTTGCTGGGGTTTTTAAGTGATTTTACGGTTGGAGTTATGAGTAGTATGTTATATTTGGTTTTTTTTTGGAGTGGTTATGGGATGATTGATGTTTTTTAT
This sequence comes from Oreohelix idahoensis, assembly GCA_024509875.1. Taxonomy (NCBI): domain Eukaryota; kingdom Metazoa; phylum Mollusca; class Gastropoda; order Stylommatophora; family Oreohelicidae; genus Oreohelix; species Oreohelix idahoensis. The sequence continues at coordinate 191,445 of JAMPIV010005885.1, read as the reverse complement.
GTATGTTTGGGAAAGGATGGGTGTGTTAATTTTATTTAGAGGTGGGGGATTTGTTTACGGAGGGGGGGAAAAGGTTGAGTTGAGTGTTTTTATTTTTTGTGGTTGGTTGTTGATTAGGTTGTGGGATGTCTGGTTGGGGGGTGAATATAGGGTGGGCGATATTCTACTTGATTATATGTGGGAGAGTGTTGTGTAGAGGGTTGTTATTTGGGTGTAGTGGATTTGGATATGTGTGAGCATGGTATGTATTGAGTTGATTTGTAATTAGTGGGTTAGTTATGTTGGGAGAGTTGAATGATGTTTTGGCCGTTAGGGGAGGGTTAAATGGTTATTGTAGTTGGATTTGTTGAGTTTTTGGTTGTGGGTTTATGTTAGATGGCTATTTTGTTTGTGTAGGGCTATTAAATTTTTAACTTAGTTATATCGTGGGGAGTCATTTATGGTGGGGGGTTTATGGTTCATTTAATGGGGGTTTAATATTTGGTGTGGATAATTTGGGATGGAAAAGGTGGATTAGAGAGTTATGTTTAAGATGTGTGGGGGGGTGTATTAGAAATGAAATGGATGTATATTAGGGTGAGGTTATAGTTGATAAGTTAGTTGGGGGGTATTTTAGGAGTTTGTTGATAGTTTAGTTGGTTTTGAAATGGGTATCATGGGGTAGGTTATGCATTAGATTGATGGAAGGAGCTGTGAGTTATTGTGAACGGAGATTTGTGAGGTGAGAGATGTGACACATGTATGAATATAGTTGAGTTTGGTGTTGGTTGTCAAAGAAAATTGTGGTGTGGTGTTTGGGTTTTGGTAATGTTTTTGGGGGTGGGGGGTTTGGGTATGTTTTGGGTTTTTGGTTGGGGGTGGGTTATAAAGATAATTGGAAGGTGAGAGGTGGTTTGACATTAGGTGTTTTTTTAGAGGGAGGGGTGTTGTGGTTTTGGTGTGGGTATGAATTATGTAGTAGTGGTGGGGTGTTAACTGGGTTTTGTGGGTTGTTATGGGTATGTTGTATTGATAAATTTTGTGTGGGGGTGTTGTGGGTGGTATAATTCGTTGGGTTGTGGAGGTTTGATATAGTTTAGGTGTTTTTGGGTGGAGTTGGGTAGTGGATGTTGTGTTGGGGGGGGGGTTTTTTTGTTTTTTGGTGGAGGAGTGGGGTTTGAATGGGGTGTGTTTGGGGTTGGGGGGGAAATTTGTATGGGGTGGTATGAGGGGGTGTTTTTATTTGTGTTATTGGAGTTTGGGGGATTTTGTGTTGTTTTGATATGTTGGTTTGGGGGTGGTGGGGATGTGAGTTTTTATTGTATTGTGAGAGTATGTTAGGAATGAGTTTGGGGTGGGGTATTGTTTGGGTGGGGGGTATTGGGGGTTTTTGTGATGGTGGGTTTGGTGAGTTGGGGGGTATGTTGGAAGGTTTTTGTTTTTTGTGTTTTATTGTTTAGGGTGTTGGGGTGGTGGGTATTTGTAGGTTTTTGTTTTTTGGAGAGGGGTTGGGGGGTGGTTGGAGGGTAATGGGGGTTAGGTGGATATTTGGAGGGGGGGGTGGAGGTATAATTATTTTTAGGTGGGGTTAGTGCAGGAGTGGTTATTGGAGTATGATGGGTGGTTGGGGGGTTTGTGGGGGGAGAGGGTTTTAGTGAGGAGTTTTGGATTTGTTATTAAGGGATTGAAATGAGATGAGAGTGTATATTAGGGGGGGGTTGGTGGGTTTTGAGGTGGGGGGTATGTAGTTTAGGTGTATTTAGGGATGGGGAATAGTGGGTAGTTGAGGGGGATGTGAGTTTGGTTGGATTAGGTGAAGATTGTATGAGGATTGAGTTGATAGATGGGTGGGGTTTTGGTAAGGAATTATATGATGGTTTGGGGGGTATATGTAGGGTTGGTATTATTTATTGTGGTGGGATGGGTTAGGGTAGATGTAAAGGTTTGGTTATTTAGTTGGGTATTGGTAAATTTGTGTAGGGATGGATGTAAATTTGGGTTGTTATGGGTGAATAGGTAGGGTTTGGGTGGATGTATTTGGGGTGGTTGATTAGGTGGGGTTGGATAAGGGATTATGGTTGGTTTTTCTAGGTGATTTGAAATTGGTAATAGGGGTGTTGGGTAATGGTTATGATATGTGATGGTTGGGGTTTGGATTTGTTGTAGGGGTTGGGTTAGAGGATTAGTGAGGATTTTTTAAATTTATATGGAGGCTGTATTGAATGGTGATTGTGGTGGGTTTGTATGGATTGTAATTTAAATGTTAATGTGAATGGGGGTTATGTTTATGGAGGGGAGATTGGATTTGATTTAGAGTGTGTTTGATGGGGTGGATGGGGGGATGGTGATTTGGTGGTTAATATTTAGAAGGATGTATGAGTAGGGTTATGGTGGGGAGAGGGGGGTTTAATGGGGTTTTTAAGAATAGGGTTGATTAGTTAGGGATGGAATGGTAGTTTGTGGGGATAGTGGGGGTGGGTGAATGGGAGGGGTAATGGTAGGGTGATTAGGATTTTAGGGGATGAATATGGATTACCTGTGGTAGTATATATTGAGTGGGGGGGAGTGGGGTTGTAAGTAGGGTTTAGTAATGGTGGGGTAGTAGGTTGGGAGTTGAGAATGGGTAAAAATTAGTTTGGGGGTAGGGAGGGATGGTCGGTAAAATAGTGGGGGGGTTAGAAAGGGAATGATTTGGGGGGTTTAATGAAGAATGGAGATTAGAAAATTGGAGAGATTAGGTTTTAGGGGAATGGTGGGGGGATGAGGTGGGGAGTATGGAGTTAGTGGAAGGGGAGGGATAGGGTTATGGATAGGGGTGAGGATGGTGGGGGATTAAGTGGGGTGGAGTGGGGGAGGAAATGTAAGGGAGAGGATAGGGGATTTAAAGGGGGAAAAAAAGGGGGGGGTTGGAGGTAGAGGGGGTTTTTGGGGGTAAAAATTGGAAGGGGGGGGTTGTGATGTAATAAATATTGTGGAGGTATTGAGGTTGAAGATTGGTGAAAATAGTGGTGGGGGGGATTATATATGTTAGGAGGAATTGGGGGTTGGTGAAAGGGATGTATTGGGGGTTAGAAATATGGGGTTATGATTAATACATCTTAGTGAAGGTATATGGGAGGTTGGGGGTTATGTTGAATTTATTGGTTGGGATGTTGTGGACAAGGATGGGTTGGGGGTGGAAAATTGAGGGAAGTGTATGGATGGAGGTGGGGAGGGTAAGAGGTTTTGAGGGGGCGTATGGGAGTTTTGGGGGGGGGAGGTGATTAGGTGGGGGGGGAGGAAATGATTAGAGTTTAAATATGTAATGGAGTTGTTGGGTGAATTGGTGGGTTTTTTTTGTTTTGTTTGTGGGAAAGGTTTTTGGTTGAGGTGTATATGGGTGAAATAGAATGAGATAGGGGTAAGTAAATTTGGTATGATTGTATGTATTAGGTGGGTGATTTTGGATGGTGGTGGAATTGTTTGGTTATTTTTGGATAATATTGGGGGTTAAGGAAAGGTTGGGGGTTGTATGGGTTTTTTAGTTTGAAGGAGTGTAGAGAGATGAAGAAGTTTTTGGGATTAGTAATATAAGTGATTTTGAATTATGTTTGAATATAGGTTTAATTTGTGTGAATATGATTTGGTGGTGTTATAATGAGGATATGTACTATGTGGGCAACAGATGAGTATAAATACCTCGAAGAACACATGCCTTCATCCCGCCAGTGATACAGTGTTCAAAGTGCCAGGGATTTTCTCACACAAGGAACACGTGCAGAAAAGAGACGGTCTGTAGATACTGTGCGGGCAGCCACGAATACAAAGACTGCCCAAAGGCCAAAAAAGACCAAGACTACAAAGCACCAAATAACAATAGAAAATGTACCAACTGCCTCGGAAAGCACGGAGCACGATACCGAGGATGTCCCGAATACCAACAAACAAGGCAAATAATTACAGTTGCCATTGGAAAAGGAGTATCGTACCAAGAGGCAAAAAACACACTGAAGGCAAGTACTCTAGGTGATAGGCGCCAAGACAGCCTAACGGAACAAGTCAGACGGCTCACGACTGAAGTGAGAGATTTGAAACAACAACTGCGAAAGGAGAGAGAAAACCGCCAGGTATTCAAATATGGGAAAACCAACACGCCCTTTAAGAGTTAAACCATCAGAATCAAATCAGCATACAAGAAGTTACAAACTGTCAGAATCAAATCAGCATACAAGAAGTTACAAACTGTCAGAATCAAATCAGCATACAAGAAGTTACAAACTGTCAGAATCAAATCAGCATACAAGAAGTTACAAACTGTCAGAATCAAATCAGCATACAAGAAGTTACAAACTGTCAGAATCAAATCAGCATACAAGAAGTTACAAACTGTCAGAATCAAATCAGCAAACAAGAAGTTACAAACTGTCAGAATCAAATCAGCATACAAGAAGTTACAAACTTTCAGAATCAAATCAGCAAACAAGAAGTTACAAACCGTCAGAATCAAATCAGCATACACGAAGTTACAAACTGTCAGAATCAAATCAGCATACAAGAAGTTACAAACCATCAGAATCAAATCAGCAAACCAGAAGTTACAAACTTTCAGAATCAAATCAGCATACAAGAAGTTACCATCAGAATCAAATCAGCATACAAGAAGTTACAAACCATCAGAATCAAATCAGCATACAAGAAGTTACAAACTGTCAGAATCAAATCAGCATACAAGAAGTTACAAACTTTCAGAATCAAATCAGCATACAAGAAGTTACAAACTTTCAGAATCAAATCAGCATACAAGAAGTTACAAACCGTCAGAATCAAATCAGCAAACAAGAAGTTACAAACTTTCAGAATCAAATCAGCATACAAGAAGTTACAAACCATCAGAATCAAATCAGCATACAAGAAGTTACAAACTGTCAGAATCAAATCAGCATACAAGAAGTTACAAACCGTCAGAATCAAATCAGCATACAAGAAGTTACAAACCGTCAGAATCAAATCAGCAAACAAGAAGTTACAAACTTTCAGAATCAAATCAGCATACAAGAAGTTACAAACCATCAGAATCAAATCAGCATACAAGAAGTTACAGACCTTCAGAAATGAAAGATGTTTTCAGAATAAAAGAATTACAGTAATGTGATAGGATTACCATGAGTAACTTGGTGGATAGAACCAGGCAAATACAGGTAAACACAAGTAAACTCAAGTAAACACAAGTAAACTCAAGTAAACACAAGTAAACATAAGTAAACAAGTAAACTCAAGTAAACACAAGAGGTGTGGGACAGATTTTGGCACTAGATAAAACAGACAATGAGAAAGACCTGATGCTAATGACATGTCAAGGTCATTATTGTGCTGGAATCCCCAGGATATAATAAATAGGGGAAGATATGCAAATATGTAATCCAAGTCTTCCTGTCACATGACATCAGCATCAGGTCTTTCTCATTATTTTCATTTCTTTCTCCAGTTCTCTTCTCTATGTTTTGTTTGTTTGTCTGTCTCTGCTTCTTTTTCCCTGGAGATGCCAGAACAAGGACTGTCTGGTAATATTGTTTGTTGAAGTTTTTGTGCCTTAAAGTTCCATTGGGTTGCATCATCATCATCAGTTGCCATCTCCACAACGAAGGTTGGCTGTAATGGATCTCCAACGTTGCAAACCTCCTAATGTGAGCATGCACCCCTTCACCTACCATGCACAGCTTTCATCAACAGTTTAACATAACCTTAACTTGTATGCTCAGATGGCCTAGCTCGTCAAGTTCTGTGGTGACCTGTGAACTAGACGGGAGATCAACACCAAGAGGTGGAACAATGAAGGTAGGTGTTAAACCTTTTCCAAGCTTGCTACCAAAAATCATATAGTTGTTATTTCCCTTAGCATATTTATGTCACAAACTCTGCCACCAGTTGCTCAACATTCACCAACAATATTGCCCTTGCTACACCTAAGCCCAACCATTTTTGTTGTTGTTAATTACAAGTTGAATTATATAACATGTTTGATTTAGCTTGCGATGTACATTAAAAAAAAATGATACCCCTAAATTCGATTAATGAAAAACAGAGACCTGAGTGTGATTTTTGAATGGAGACCTGAATGTGATTTCTGAATGGAGACCTCAATGGGATTTATGAATGGAGACCTGATTGTAATTTATGAATGGAGACCTGATTGTAATTTATGAATGGAGACCTGAATGTGATTTCTGAATAGAGACCTGAATGGGATTTATGAATGGAGACCTGATTGTAATTTATGAATGGAGACCTGATTGTAATTTATGAATGGAGACCTGAATGTGATTTCTGAATGGAGACCTGAATGTGATTTCTGAATGGAGACCTGAATGTGATTTCTAAATGGAGACCTGATTGTAATTTATGAATGGAGACCTGATTGTAATTTATGAATGGAGACCTGAATGCGATTTATGAATGGAGACCTGAATGCGATTTCTGAATGGAGACCTGAATGTGATTTATGAATGGAGACCTGATTGTAATTTACAAATGGAGATCTGATTGTAATTTATGAATGGAGACCTGAATGTGATTTATGAATGGAGACCTGAATGTGATTTATGGAGATCGTAGGCCTGAATGTGATTTATGAAGATCATAGACCTGAATGGGATTTATGAAGATCATTGACCTGAATGAGATTTATGAAAAGAGACCTGAATGTGATTTATAAATAGAGTCATAAATGTGATTTATGAATGGAGACCTAAATGGGATTTATGAAGAACATAGACCTGATTGTGATTTATGAAGATCATAGACCTGAATGTGTTTTATGAGGAATGTAGACCTGAATGTGATTTATGAAGAATATAAACCTGAATGTGATTTAAGAACAATGACCTGAATGTGATTTATGAAGATTGTAGACCTGAATGTGATTTAAGATGATTGTCGACCTAAATGTGATTTATGAAGATTGTAGACCTGAATGAGATTTAAGAACAATGGCCTGAATGTGATTTATGAAGATTGTAGACCTGAATATGATTTAAGAACAATAACCTGAATGTGATTTATGAAGATTGTAGACCTGAATGTGATTTATGAAGATTGTAGACCTGAATGTGATTTATGAAGATTGTAGACCTGAATGTGATTTATGCAGATTGTAGACATGAATGTGATTTATGAAGATTGTCGACCTGAATGTGATTTAAGAACCATGACCTGAATGTGATTTATGAAGATTGTAGACCTGAATGTGATTTAAGAACCATGACCTGAATGTGATTTATGAAGATTGTAGACCTGAATGTGATTTATGAAGATTGTAGACCTGAATTTGATTTAAGAACAATGGCCTGAATGTGATTTATGAAGATTGTAGACCTGAATTTGATTTATGAAGATTGTAGACCTGAATGTGATTTATGAAGATTGTAGACTTGAATGTGATTTATGAAGATTGTAGACCTGAATGTGATTTATGAAGATTGTCGACCTAAATGTGATTTATGAAGAATGTAGACCTGAATATGATTTAAGAACAGATACCTGAATGTAATTTATGAAGAATGTAGACCTGAATGTGAATTATGAAGAATGTAGACCTGAATTTAATTTATGAAGAATGTAGACCTGAATGTAATTTATGAAGAATGTAGACCTGAATGTAATTTATGAAGAACTTAGACCTGAATGTGATTTATGAAGAATGTAGACCTGAATGTAATTTATGAAGAATGTAGACCTGAATGTAATTTATGAAGAACTTAGACCTGAATGTGATTTATGAAGAATGAAGGCCTGAATGTATTTAAGAACAGAGACCTGAATATAATTTCAGAACAAAGACATTAATGTGAATTAACAACAGAGACTTGAATGTGATTTATTAAGAACAAATACCTGAATGTGATTTATGAATCATGTATTGTTTCAGTCTCTAGATGATCACAGCCATCTTTTGTTTATCCAGAACAATATTGTGGAACTGACAGATCTCATTTCTGATGACGGTGAGGCTGTGTAATGTGTTATATGTTAAATCTTCTACTGTTTTAAGTGTCATGTCTACTGACAGATCTCATTTCTGATGACGGTGAGGTTGTTTGGTTTGATTTGGTTTTAAGGATTATCTTCATTGCACTTGGATAAATCCATCAGTGCTCCAATCTCCTCCCTCAGATCACACAAGGAGGATCTCAGCACAGTGCACGAACTCCATAGCAGCGGCGAGAATCCCAGTGTGTATATATAGGAATCATACATTCTATAAATATTTTTGGGTAGGTTTCTAATTTTTAAATTTTGCCAGGGCAGCAGAGCCTTTTGGCCTACTCTTTACGATTTCCAACTGCCGTAGGATTTTTAATGTGCACAACTTGTGAACGGGACCTCCTATTTTTTCGACCTTATCCGAAAAGGCTAGGCATCTGATCTCACTACCCAGGAGACCAGTATGACATCATTAGGACCACTGGTTCTGAAAAAAATCTGTCATGTGTTAAATGTTAGATCTTCTTCTGTTTTAAGTGCCATGCCTACTGAGAGATCTCATTTCTGCTGATGGTGAGGCTATGTCATGTGTTAGATCTTCTGTTTTAAGTGCCATGCCTACTGAGAGATCTCATTTCTGCTGATGGTGAGGCTATGTCATGTGTTAGATCTTCTGTTTTAAGTGCCATGCCTACTGAGAGATCTCATTTCTGCTGATGGTGAGGCTATGTCATGTGTTAGATCTTCTGTTTTAAGTGCCATGCCTACTGAGAGATCTCATTTCTGCTGATGGTGAAGCTATGTCATGTGTTTAGATCTTCTGTTTTAAGTGCCATGCCTACTGAGAGATCTCATTTCTGCTGATGGTGAGGCTATGTCATGTGTTAGATCTTCTGTTTTAAGTGTCATGCCTACCGAGAGATCTCATTTCTGATGATGTTGAGGCTGTGTCATGTGTTACATGTTAGATCTTCTGTTTTAAGTGCCATGCCTACCAAGAGATCTCATTTCTGCTGATGGTGAGGTTGTGTTATATGTTAAATCTTATGTTTTAAGTGTCATGCCTACCATGAGATCTCATTTCTAATAATGGTGAGGCTGTGTCATGTGTTAAATCTTCTGTTTTAAGTGTCATGCTTACCGAGAAATCTCATTTCTGATGATGGTGAGGCTATGTCATGTGTTAAATCTTCTGTTTTAAGTTTCATGCTTACTGGGAAATCTCACTTTTGATGATGGTGAGGCTGTGTCAGGCCAGGAGGAAGACAGCCGATAGGATAGTTTGGCGCTCTCTCTTCCAAACCTCTACACCTCACGGTAGAAGGGGAACGACTAAGTAAGTAAGAGGCTGTGTCAGGAGTTAAATCTTCTATTTTAAGTGTCATGCCTACCAGAAGATCTCATTTCTGATTATGGTGAGGCTGTGTCAGGTGTTATATGTCAGATCTCATGTTTTAAGTGTAATGCCTACCAAGAGATCTCATTTCTGATGATGGTGAAGCTATGTCATGTGTTAAATCTTCTGTTGTCATGCTTACCGATAGATCTCATTTTTGAGATAGTGAGGCTGTGTCAGGTGTTAAATCTTCTATACCTGTCACAAAAAGTAGGGGATATTGAATTTAAAAGTTATCCAAAGACAAATATATTTCAAATTAGTTCATTTATTCCTTCGTACAAGTAAACTTGAGCATCATAACAAGACATTTGCGGTATAAGAAGTGTTATGGCTTTACTCACATGATTTTAGTCGCACTGGCAACCAAGGCGGGGTAGGTACTTCATTTTCACAAAAATATTCCAATATTTCTAAAAACGTGTAGGGCCCCCGTTTGCTGCTAAACATGCATTGCAACGACGTCTCATACTGCAAATAAGCCTTCTGATGTCTTGAGGAATTCTCTGCCACTCCTGCTGAAGGGCCTGGGCTAACTGCTGAAGAGTCTATGGAGCGGCTGGACATTGTTGGACGTGTCTATTCAGGAGGTCCCACAAATGCTCAGTAGGAGACAGGTCGGGGGACATCAGCAGCCACGGTAACGTTCGGATATGCTGCATCTGAAGGTGATCTTGGACGACGCGAGCACAGTGAGGACGTGCATTGTCATCCTGGAAGATGAAATCTGGTCCGTGCCGTTGAGCAAATGGCACAAAGATAGGCTCGATGATGTTGTCATGGTAGTAGAGCCCTGTGATATTGACCTGGCATATGTGAAGGTCAGTCCTGTCATTCATACAGATGCCTGCCCACACCATTACACTGCCACCTCCATAACGGTTGTGTGCAACAGTTGCAGGAGGCTGGTAACGCTCACCTCGCCGTCGCCAGACACGTATTCGACGATCATGAAAATCCAAAATGAAACGGGACATCAGAAAACATCACTGATGCCCACTGTTGATTGGTCCACCGATGATGACGTTGGCACCAATCCATTCTTGCTCGCCTGTGTTGTGGTGACATGGGCAAAGCTACAAACGGTCTGCATGAGGCCAGATGCACTTGGTGCAAATGGTTTCGTACTGTCTGAGTTGAGACCCGCATCCCAGTGGTCTGTTAAAGGTGTTGCTGAAGTTGAGTAGCATTTAGAGTCCGAGTTCTGAGGGCCTGAGTAACAAGAAGTTGATCTAGTGTAGTGACTCTTGGGCGGCCAGTCCGAGGCAGATAGCCATGAGCAGAAATTTTGATACCTGTTCCACAGTCTGCTGACAACTGACTGTGAAACATTGAGGTTCTGAGCAGCATCCACTTGCTGATTTCTGGTTTGCAACATGCCTATGCCTATCCATCTCTGCTGTTTTGTCAAACGTTCCATGACGAAGAAAAGAAATTTTATCTGTTGCAGAGTCTTTTTATACCTGTCCATGGTGAGTAATGTTCATCAAACCCGAGATACATGCATTTTTGTGAAAAAGAATAATGTGTGATCTTTACGGATGGGCCCCACCTCTGCTCTTGGGATTAGCTTACTCATCACGAGTCACCAGGTCAACATGAGAGTGGAGAAGAGCGTGCTCGATATGTCCGTACAACCATTAAAATACGAAATCCACTCTTTTGTAAAATAATACATACCATCTTAAAATATCCCCTACTTTTTGTGACTAGTATATTTTAAGTGTCATGCTTACCGAGAAATCTCACTTCTGATGATGGTGAGGCTGTGTCAGGTGTTAAATCTTCTATTTTAAGTGTCATGCCTACCAAGAGATCTCATTTCTGATGATGGTGAGGCTGTGTTATATGTCAAATCTCATGTTTTAAGTGTAATGCCTACCAAGAGATCTGATGATGGTGAGGCTATGTCATGTGTTAAATCTTCTGTTTTAAGTGTCATGCTTACCGAGAAATCTCATCTGATGATGGTGAGGCTGTGTCTTACTTACTTACTTAGTCATTCCCCTTCTACCGTGAGGTGTAGAGGTTTGGAAGAGAGAGCGCCAGACTATCCTATCGGCTGTCTTCCTCCTGGCCTGGTTCCATTCTAGTCCTTGGTCCTTCAAAGATTGTCTGATGTTGTCCTCCCAGCGAACTCTGGGTCGTCCTGGGGGTCTGGATCCCTGGCTCTTTGTTTCCCATGCTTGTCATGGTAGCCGATCTTCTCCCATTTTGCAGACATGGCCAAACCATCTTAATTGGGACTGTTCTACTTGGGTCTGCAGGGGGTGGGATTTTAGGCCTTGACATATCGTCTGGTTGTGGACCATGTCTCTTCTTGTTACTTCAACCACCTTCCTCAGATACCTCATTTCTGAGGTTTGGATCTGGCTTTTGTGGGTTGTAGTCATTGCCCATGACTCGCATCCATATGTCAAGACTGGGACATAGGTGGAGCGGTATACAGCCATCTTTGTTTTCTTACCAACCTCTCTCTTGCTGAGGAATCCTCAATTTATGGCCTGAAAAAGTCTCCCAGCTGCTGCTTTTTGAGTGGCCAACTCTTCTTTGATGCCTCCCTTTTGGTCTATAATAGCTCCGAGATATTTAAAGTGGTCGACCTGCTCCAGGACCTATTCTCCCAGCTTAATCTGATGTCTTCTTTCTTCTCGTGATATCACCATGGATTTTGTTTTAGAGCTGCTTATGACCATCCCTCTCTTCTCCAGCTCTTCCTTCCAGACGTGCAGGTTGGATTGGAGATGTGCCTCTGATTTAGCAATCAGGGCAATATCATCAGCAAATGCCAGCTCTGAAATACATACAAGTATCTGTCTCATCTTCCAGTACCCCACTGGATACTTTCTTGTTCTCTCTTTACATGCCTTGATAACATCATCCATGAGGAGTATGAAAAGATAAGGTGACAGGATATCACCTTGTCTTACTCCAGTGGTGGTCCTGAACTCTTCTGACTTATGGTTTGCTGTCCTCACATAATTTCTGCAAGACTTGTAGAAGCTCTGTATAGCATGAATCAGAGGTGCTGGAATATTCTTCCTTGCCAAACAGTCCCAAAGTTTGCTTCAGGGGACACTGTCAAACACCTTTTCCAGATCTATGAAACAAAGATGGATCTCACTCTTATACTCAAGAGCCTTTTCACTCAGCTGTCTGAGTGTGAAGATTAGGTCTTGAGTACTTCGGTTTGCTCGGAATCCGCACTGGATCTCATCCAATTGTGGCTCAGCTAGGCGTCGGAGTCTCTGCTCTAGGATTCTGGAGTAGATTTTACCAGGGACACTGAGAAGGGATATGCCTCTGGTTTCCACATTGTCGATTGTCACCTTTTTTGAAAATTGGTGTTATGATGGCAATCTCCCAATCCTTTGGTATTGTCTTGTTGCACCACGCTGCCTGTAGGACCCTTAAAAGTAATAGGTCACCTGATGCTCCCATGTACTTAACCATTTCTGGTGTTATACCATCATGCCCTGCTGCTTTGCCCATCTTGATTTTCTCCAGTGCTGCCTTCAGTTCTTCCATCTTTATGTCATCTTCATCACCATTGGTTTCCTCTTCTGTGCTAGTGGTTATCAATTCTGATGCTTGACCTTGCTCACCATCAAGGAGTTCAGAGAAATATTCTTTCCATTACTTCCTTCAGGTCAGTAAGCAATTTGCCTTGCTTGTCCTTTATAAATTTGAGAGGGCATTTTTCCTTCCTCGTGTTCTTAAGGGTCTTATAGAACAATTTCTGGTTTTCTTGTGCATCTTTTTCTAGCTTTTCTCCAAATTCTTCCCAGGATTTCTGTTTTGCTGCTAGCACCTTGTTCTTTGCTTCTGTTTTAAGTATCACATATTCTCTATATTTCTCTATTTGTCCTGCTGTGTTTTTAGCTCCTAAGTATTGTTTCCATGCCATTTTCTTCTCTCTTATTTTCTCTTTGACTTCCTCTGTCCACCAAGGTGTCCTCTTTCTCTTGTTCCCAAGTCGGACTTCACCATATGCTTCTGCAGCAGCTGTCTTTATGATGTCCTTGAATTTAAGCCAGAGGGTTTCCAAGTCATCAGGTTGTTCTTCTGTGTTTCTCACCGCTGTAGCAATAAGCCCCTGATATCTGGTCTTAATTTCTGGCTCTCTCAGCTTGTAGATCTTAATGCTCATTTCTCCCGCTTGTTTACTTGGTTTTTGCATCATGTTGGGCAGTTCCTAGGCTGAGCAACTTTTTCAGTTGTTCTTTTGATTGTAAGCAGGTAGTGATCACTTCCAATCTCTGGCCCCCTCCAGACTCTAGCATCCTGGACATATTTGAATGAGCTCCTCCTAACAATGGCATAGTCGATCACTGACTTCTCATTCTTTGTTGGTTCACATCTAGTGTATGCATGTATGTGCTTATGGGGGAACTTTGTGTTTGTAATAATCAGATTCTGCTCACTGCAGAATCTAAGGAATCGCTTTCCATTGTCATTGAGCGTATTTTCTCCATATCTTCCAATAACTCCACCCCATCTAGCATGGTCATTTCCAACTCTGGCATTGAAATCTCCGAGCATGAAAATTTCATCTAGGCAGTCATCCACTGTCCTTTGAAGCAGCTCGAAGAATTCCTCCTTGGCCTCTGCTCTCTCATCCTCATTTGGCCCATACACTATGACCAGGCTGACTATGGTTTCTCCTCCTTTTAGTTTTACAACCATAATGCGCTCCGAGACAAAGTTCCATCCCTTGATATTATCTTTCTGGTTTTTGGCCACAATGCAACCCACACCCCCTTTAGCTCTTTCAGATGTGGGTACACCACTGTAGAACAGCGTGTTGCCATCGAGATCCATGACTCCTTGTCCCTTTTTCTTTGTTTCCGTTATAGCCAGGATTTCTAATTTTGCTTTCCTCATCTCTTCCACCAGCTCCTCTTCTTTCCCATTTATACTTCTTGTGTTCCAAGTTCCATAAGTTGTAGTCCGTTCCAGTTCACCGCCTTAGTTCGGCTTTAGAATCAGTCCGGTTTTCTCTCTTGTAGTTCGCGTAATCATGTTTTAAAGCAAACAGGTGATTGGCCTGTTGTGCCTTTGCATGGTGGAGGGGCTGCCTCCTTACAGCCTCCATGCAGGCCGCCCTCCTCCTTTTTCAGCCGGGCTTGGGACCGGCCTAGGCTGTGTCATGTGTTAAATCTTCTGTTTTAAGTGTCATTCTTCTTCTTCTTTGGTATTCGGCCAAAAGATTCGGAGAATTCTTCTTAGGCATGTTGTGTGAAAACAGGACAGTTTTGACACCTCCTTCTCTGTAACTCTCCAGCTCTCTGCGCCATAGAGAAGCACAGAAAGCACACAGCTCTGATATAATCTTAATTTTGTGCTTGTGCTGTATTGAGAGGACTTCCAGATGTTGTTTAGACTAAAAAAGGCCGTTCTCGCTCTGTTCATTCTGCCGTTGATGTCTTTGCTTGCTCCGCCGTCTGGTGTTACTATGCATCCTAGGTATGTTTTAAGTGTCATGCTTACTGAGAAATCTCATTTCTGATGATGGTGAGGCTGTGTCATGTGTTAAATCTTCTATTTTAAGTTTCATGCTTACCGAGAAATCTCATTTCTGATGATGGTGAGGCTGTGTCAGCTGATATATGTAAAATCTCATGTTTTAAGTGTAATGCCTACCGAGATATCTCATTTCTGATGATGGTGAGGCTATGTCATGTGTGTTAACATAATACAAACTTGACATCTACATGTGCTATGAACTACAAACATAATATCTATACGCACCACAAAATAGAAACAAAATATCCCGATAAAATACAAATGGAATATCTACATGCTCCACAAAATACAAACACAAAATCTACATGCCCCACTAAATACAAACATGACATCTACATGCCCCACAAAATACAAACATGACATCTACATGCTCCACTAAATACAAACATGACATCTACATGCCCCACAAAATACAAACTGATGTTGACCTGTTGATTATCTCTGAAGTGTTGACCAGTGTCATGAGTGTGGCCAGATATTTCAGTCTATGTAATTGTTCCAGAAGTGTTCCATTGCCTGTCAGGATGTATATAAGGTTATATCACTTCACTTCACTTCCACCTATAACAAACAGCTCAGGCATTGGCGTAGCTGGCAAGTCCTTTTTAGGGCTTTATGCTAACAGATAGATAATGTTAGTCCTTTTCAGGACTTAGTATCTATCACTGCTGAACGGGTTAGCAGTGAACAGAGTTGACTTTTTTTTTTTGGATGGTAAATGCGCTCTGATATAACCTAATAGGTTGAAAGGAACGCGTCTCGCTAGAAGATGGCAAAAACTGAACAAACAAACAAAATTCACTTCACTTTTTTTTTTCAACAATACTACCTTGCCATTCCCAGAAAACCTGGTTCATGTTTATATTCTTCTTCTTCAATCCTTAACCACCGACCGTCAAAGCAGTCAGTGGCCATCACGCCTAGTGGCGTCTTGTAGGGCAACAACAAATTGATTCCACTTTGCACGGTCGGTGGCCATCCTTCGTACAGTGCCCCAACTCTGGTTCATTCTTTGCATCTCAGCCTCCACAGTCCTCCGCCAAGTTGTTTTTGGTCGGCCTCTCTTTCGCTTTCCTTCAGGGGTCCAAAGCATAGCTGTTCTTGTGATGGCATCGGGGTCTCTTCTGAGGACATGACCAACCCAGCTCCAGCGTCTGCCAGCTATGATGGTGTGCATGTCCTCTTGCTTGCTACGAGTAAGCAGATCTTGGTTGGTGATGGTATTCGGCCAAAAGATGCGGTGAATTTTTCTTAGGCATGTTGTGTGAAAAGAGGACAATTTTGACATTTCCTTCTCTGTGACTCTCCAGCATTCCGCACCATAGAGAAGCACAGAAAGCACGCAACTCTGGTATAATCTTAATTTTGTGCTTGTGCTGTATTGGGAGGACTTCCAGATGTTATTTAGGCTAAAGAAGGCTGTTCTTGCCTTATTCATTCTGATGTTGATGTCTTTACCTGCCCCACCGTCTGGTGTTACTATGCTTCCTAGGTATGTGAAGGTATCTGTCTGTACCAATTGCTGATTCCTTACTGATATGGGCTCAGGGTTGCTCACATTGAGTGTGATGACCTCAGACTTCTTTAAATTGATGTTCAAGCCCACCTGCTGGCTAAATTTATTAAGTCTATCCGTTTTTTCCTGGATGTGTTGATGTGAATGTGCCAGCAGTGCAATGTCATCTGCATATTCCAGATCTTCCAATGTAGAAAATGTAGTCCATCTTATTCCTCTTGGACTGCCCTCTGTTGTCTGGCGCATCACCCAGTCTATGACTGTTAAAAAAAGAGTGGTTGATAAGGGGCATCCCTGTCGTACTCCTGTCTTCACCTCGAAGGTTAGGTTGCTCTGCCCAACACTACACGTAAAGTTGGCATAGAGGCTTTTTATGATTGACACTATGCAGCTTGGAATTCCATAAGCCCTCAGTATTTTCCATAAACTGTCCCTATGTATGCTGTCAAAAGCCTTTTCAAAATCAACAAAATTTATGTAAAGCTGTCTTTGCCATTCTGAGCACTGCTCTATAATGTTCCTGAGAGTGAATATATGGTCTACACATCTTCTGTTCTTTCTAAATCCTGCTTGTTCTTTCCTCAGTTTGTAGTCTACTGCCTTTGAAATTCTCTGTATAATTATCCTGCCTAGTATTTTGCTGGGAACTGAGAGAAGAGTGATTCCTCTCCAATTATTGCAGTCTGCAAGATCTCCCTTTTTGGGCAATTTGACAATTATTCCTTTGTTCCACTCTGATGGTGTTGTCCCCGTTTTCCACACTTGTGCAAATAGTGGTTCTAATAGTTCTGCTGCTAGCTCAGGGTCTGTTTAAATAGCTCTGCATTTAAGTTATCATGGCCCGGAGCTTTACCGTTCTTTAACCCTTTGATTGCTGTGATGATTTCTTCTTTTCGTGGAATGTCTGTATTTACATCTAGATCGTTTTCAGCCTCAGGAACATTCAATTGTGTCTCTGCTATTTCCTTGTTCAGAGTTTCTCTGAAGTGCTCTGCCCATCTTGTTTCCTGTCCCTCTGCTGTCTTGATGAGATTTCCTTGCTTATCTCTTACTAATGTAATATTGTTTGCACCTTGTTTTCCGCTGATGAATTTAGTTATTTTGTATACTGTGCTTTGTTCATTTCTCAGTGCTGCCTCTTCTGCCTGTTTTGCAAGATCGTCTAGGAAATTCCTTTTGTTGGCTCGGGTTTGGCGTTTAACTTCCCTGTCCAGCTGGCTGTACTGTTCGCTATATAGTTGCTTTAACCTGGGGGACTTTGCTTCTTTATATACTGTTGAAATGGTGCTGAAATTCTGGTCTATATCGTCAGTCAATGTCTTTTCCTGGCTTTTGGCAAATTGATATCGTTTCTTAATGTCGGCCGCAAAAGCTTTTCTGGTAAGGGGGTCCTTCAATTTGCTGATGTCAAACCTTTTCTGTGTACTTACATCATGTTTATATATTACAGGCCTAATACAGCCAGCTATACAAACACTTTATTTCTATTTCAAATTCGCTCCTGATGAAACATAGTGTCACCACTAAAGCTAGTCTCTTGACAGGAAGCCTGCATCCAAGTTACTGTGTTCTTGATGGTGTCTGCAACATGGTGTCTGCAACATGGTGTCTGCAACATGGTGTCTGCAACATGGTGTCTGCAACATGGTGTCTGCAACATGGTGTCTGCAACATGGTGTCTGCAACATGGTGTCTGTAACATGGTGTCTGTAACATGGTGTCTGTAACATGGTGTCTATAACATGGTGTCTGATATGATCAGGTTGCCAGCACCACATGCATGACCTCGTGTTAATCAGCTCTAAAGACGTGCCTGAGGGAGATGTGGTCGTATTCTTTGTTCAGGAACAAGACCAGGCCCAAACTAAAGTCAACTTTTATGGAAACATTTGATCTGTGATATAAGCTGACAAACACTTGATCTGTGATATAAGCTGACAAACATTTGATCTGTGATATAAGCTGACAAACATTTGATCTGTGATATAAGCTGACAAACATTTGATCTGTGATATAAGCTGACAAACATTTGATAAGCTGACAAACATTTGATCTGTGATATAAGCTGACAAACATTTGATCTGTGATATAAGCTGACAAACATTTGATCTGTGATTTTTTTCTTTTTTCGTACGCCCGCTAATACTCAAGGCGAAATCTCAGGTTATTATTAATGTCTAGCCTGACATTGATTTTACGTGAGTATCTCTTTTCTTGTACAGAGACAGGTGTCCCTCGCCATTCAGGCAGATACTCGCCGATTTCGGAGGTACCCATTAGAGCTGGGTCGGCTCAGGAGCCACCAATCCCTGGTTGACGACACTCTTTCAAATGTCCTCGCCAGGTCTCGAGTTAATCCAGTCCAAATCCCGGTCGACGAAAAATCCTCAAATGCCATCGCCCGGGTTTGATCCTGAATCACCCGGTCGCCAGAGCGGTGTGGTAACCATTACACTAGTGCGGCTCCCTATCTGTGATATAAGCTGACAAACATTTGATCTGTGATATAAGCTGACAAACATTTGATCTGTGATATAAGCTGACAAACATTTGATCTGTGATATAAGCTGACAAACATTTGATCTGTGATATAAGCTGACAAACATTTAATCTGTGATATAAGCTGACAAACATTTGATCTGTGACATAAGCTGACAAACATTTGATCTGTGACATAAGCTGACAAACATTTGATCTGTGATATAAGCTGACAAACATTTGATCTGTGATATAAGCTGGCAAACATTTGATCTGTGATATAAGCTGGCAAACATTTGATCTGTGATATAAGCTGGCAAACATTTGATCTGTGATATAAGCTGACAAACATTTGATCTGTGATATAAGCTGACAAACATTTGATCTGTGATATAAGCTGACAAACATTTGATCTGTGATATAAGCTGACAAACATTTGATCTGTGATATAAGCTGACAAACATTTGATCTGTGATATAAGCTGGCAAACATTTGACCTGTGATATAAGCTGGCAAACATTTGACCTGTGATATAAGCTGACAAACATTTGATCTGTGATATAAGCTGACAAACATTTGATCTGTGATATAAGCTGACAAACATTTGATCTGTGACATAAGCTGACAAACATTTGATCTGTGATATAAGCTGACAAACATTCGATCTGTGATATAAGCTGGCAAACATTTGACCTGTGATATAAGCTGACAAACATTTGATCTGTGATATAAGCTGACAAACATTTGATCTGTGATATAAGCTGATAAACATTTGATCTGTGATATAAGCTGACAAACACTTGATCTGTGATATAAGCTGGCAAACATTTGGCCTGTGATATAAGCTGACAAACACTTGATCTGGGATATAAGCTGACAAACCCTTGATCTGTGATATAAGCTGACAAACATTTGATCTGTGACATAAGCTGACAAACATTTGATCTGTGATATAAGCTGGCAAACATTTGACCTGTGATATAAGCTGACAAACATTTGACCTGTGATATAAGCTGACAAACATTTGACCTGTGATATAAGATGACAAACATTTGACCTGTGATATAAGCTGACAAACATTTGACCTGTGATATAAGCCGACAAACATTTGACCTGTGATATAAGCTGACAAACATTTGACCTGTGATATAAGCCGACAAACATTTAATTTGTGATATAAGCCGACAAACATTTGATCTGTGATATAAGCTGACAAATATTTGATCTGTGATATAAGCAGCCGTAAGAATAGAGGGGGAAACATCAGAATGATTTGAAGTACAGAAAGGAGTAAGACAAGGCTGTACCCTTTCCCCTTACCTGTTTAACATTTATGCCGAGAATATCATGAGAAATGTAAGAGATGACCAAGAACACACAGAGTTTGACTCATTTAACATCGGCGGGTACCAGATCCCGGAAATCAGATATGCTGATGACACAGTCCTCCTATCGACCAACCCAGAAGGACTTGAACAATTACTTCTGTCCACCAAAAAACACAGCGAGGCCCAGAATCTATACCTAAACACCAAGAAGACTAAAGTATTGACAACAGACAAAGTAAAGACCAAACCAGAAATTGAAATTGATAACGAAGAACTGGAAAGTGTTAATGAATTCGAATACTTAGGATCAATCATCAACAGCTCTGGCGACTGTGCAGTAGAAATTAAAAGAAGACTTGCAATTGTTTCACATAAACTAATACAGATGAAAAACCTATGGCAAGGCACAAGCAAAGAAACAAAGTTACAACTGATCAGAGCATGTATATTCCCAGTGGCAACATACGGCTGCGAGACTTGGACACTCAATAAAACAGTTGCAAAAAAGATTACATCATTCGAAATGAAATGCTACAGAAGGATGTTGAGAATACCCTGGACAGAAAAAAAAGACCAACAGAGAAGTACTGCACTCACTAAACCTACAGGAACATTGGCTCCTAAATACCATCGCAATAAGGAAGCTGAAATTTTTCGGTCATATAAAAAGACATAATAGCCTGGAAAAAACAGTGATGGAAGGCATGGTCCCTGGAAAAAGGGGAAGGGGTCGACCTAGACGACGGTGCACCCAGGACATCACAGAGAGTCTGAACTTGTCTTTGGCTGATGCAGGTCGACTTGCCCAGAATCGTGATGCGTTCAGAGCAGCTGTAATGGAGACAACATTCTGGAAAGAATACGTCACATGATGATGATGATGATATAAGCTGACAAACACTTGATCTGTGATATAAGCTGACAAACATTTGGTCTGTGATATAAGCTGACAAACATTTGATCTGTGACATAAGCTGGCAAACATTTGATCTGTGATATAAGCTGACAAACACTTGATCTGTGATATAAGCTGACAAACATTTGATCTGTGATATAAACTGACAAACACTTGATCTGTGATATAAGCTGACAAACATTTGATCTGTGATATAAGCTGACAAACCCTTGATCTGTGATATAAGCTGACAAACATTTGATCTGTGACATAAGCTGACAAACATTTGATCTGTGACATAAGCTGACAAACATGTGATCTGTGATATAAGCTGATAAACGCTTGATCTGTGATATAAGCTGACAAACACTTGATCTGTGATATAAGCTGACAAACATTTGATCTGTGATATAAGCTGACAAACATTTGATCTGTGACATAAGCTGACAAACATTTGATCTGTGATATAAGCTGACAAACCCTTGATCTGTGATATAAGCTGACAAACATTTGATCTGTGATATAAGCTGACAAACATTTGACTACTATCATTTATTTGAAATTAAGAAAACACTTGATCTGTGATATAAACTGACAAACATTTGACTACTATCTTTTCTTTGAAATTAGGAAAACACTTGATCTGTGATATAAGCTGACAAACATTTGACTACTATCATTTCTTTAAAATTAGGAAAACATTTGATCTGTGATTTAAGCTGACAAACATTTGACTACTATCTTTTCTTTGAAATTAGGAAAACACTTCATCTGGGATTTAAGCTGACAAACATTTGACTACTATCTTTTCTTTGAAATTAGGAAAACACTTGATCTGTGATATATGCTGACAAACATTTGACTACTATCTTTTCTTTGAAATTAGGAAAACACTTGATCTGTGATATAAACTGACAAAACATTTGAATATCTTTTCTTTGAAATTAGGAAAACACTTGATCTGTGATATAAGCTGACAAACATTTGACTACTATCTTTTCTTTGAAATTAGGAAAACACTTGATCTATGATATAAGCTGACAAACTTGACTACTATCTTTTCTTTGAAATTAAGAAAACACTTGATATGTAATAACAATAACTGACAAACATCTGACCACTTTCTTTTCTTTGAAATTAGGAAATAAGCTACGGTAGCGCAGTAGTTAGTGCACTGGCTTCCTAGCTCAGTGGTCCATGGTTCAATCCCCAGTTGAGGTGGAATATTTTAGACCGCAAATGGCTCCGAGGTCAACCCAGCCTCATGAATTGGGTACCAGAGCAACTCTGGGAAGGTTAAGGTGGCCGGCGTGATGTCACCCCTAGTGTGCCGATGGTCAAGAAAATATGGGCCTAACACCATAATCTCAATATGCCTTAATAGGCGTGTAACGGGATCTTTTTTTTTTTTTTTTTTTTTTGAAATTAGGAAAACACTTGAGTTGTGATATGAACTGACAAACATTTGACCACTATCTTTTCTTTGATATTAGGTAAATGCTTATCTTTCCTTAAATTAACAGAATTATCATATTTTTTTCGTTTTGTCCAGAATTTTTGTTGATTTTTGGATACAAAAATATGATCCTTTTTTTTCTGAAATACACAAAATATAATCACATCTTTTCTTCACAAATATGTTATTTTTATTTTAAATGTTACAAAAGAAGACCTTTCCTTCCCTACTAAAGTGTGATTTGACTTCTGTTATATATAAAAAAAATTGTTATTTCTAGCTTTCCCTACCTGGAAAATACATGATATTATCTTAATATTTCTTGACATACCAAACTGACAGGTGCTGGAGTGGCCATCTCTGCAGGCAAGTATCTTTCCATGGATGCTGTGGAAGCTCTAGGCTTTGTTTTGATTGGGAGAGTTGAAAGTTCACCGTGAGTATATGTCGAAATAATTAGAGCATCTCTGGTTTATTGAGATCATCAGTCACCCAAATTTCCTGCTTGAAAGACACCTGTAAGTCTGTTTTTTTGTTTTAAATTTTAACGTCAAATGATCATTTATCCCCGCTCAACCATAATTTTGGTCTGCCCTGTTCAACCTGATTGTCAGTTATAATTAGGGTATTAAGTGTCATTTTATTTTCAATTTTGTGTGATATTCAAATACCTATTGTCATTTGCAATTGATTGTTGTTGGTGTTGTTAATTTATATTAGTATTTGTTGTTTTCATGTGTCGTGTTGTTTGTATCACTTCATTTTTTTCCTTTGTAGTTAGCAGTTTACAAAAAAATGTTTTTCTTCTTTTTGTTATCTGTGGTTCCTTTTTTAAATGGTGTGCTAGTTTTTGTTTATTGATTATTAGTGTGTTTTGGCTTTTTTCTTTCATTTATTTTCCTTAAATAGTGTTACTTCTATTTTTATTAATGTTAATATTATCACAGTTATTATGCGTACATGGCGAGGTACTTGGGTATCCTCAACCAGTGTACAAGGGTAGAGTATTACCAGAATAGGAGGATTTCTCCTGAAAGTAAAGAGTAAATTAGGCTGTAACTGGCAGACGGTAGCTATCAAAGTTGCCACTGGTGTTCCCTCTAAGGACTGGTGTCTTGGTTGCAAGATTTTCAGACCATATGCAAAAAAATGTCCATTGACTAAACTGAAGTGCAGCTTTGTTCTGTGATGTGATTAAAACCCTGACAACACAACATAGAAAAATCCAGAAACGTTGTTAATAATTATTAGTAATACTAGCAACAACCCATCAAATTTGACAGGTTTTTAATTGCAGCCATCTTATCATTTTGATCCATAATAATAAGTCTGCAATACTTTAAATTAAAAAATGTTGTCTTGAAGAAACAATCAAAAACTTACATTTAGTCTTCTGGCGAACCTTTTGTTAGCAAAGAGAAAGTAAGTCAGATATTAAATTATGTTTATATTGTAACAAATCATCATTACCTTTCAACCCCCTATGGAACATAGGCCTACAACAAAATAACGTGCCAAATCTTCCTGTGCCATCCATGCAAGACCTTCCATGGTTTCTTAATACCATTCATGTCTATCTCCAGCAAACTTTATTGTTTCACAGCAGGCGGCAGTTTTTGCTACCTCTTGTAACGTTAGTTTATTGGCATCACTCAGCAGTTATTACTTTCTTTGGAGAAAGAGACGTGTGCACTAAAGTAAACGAATACTTGTTTGCCAGGAACGTAAAGAAAGAACCCTGGACAGTAACTCTGGACATGAATTTTTCTTGAAGAAACAATCAAAAACTTACATTTTAAGGTCACTTTTAAGAAAATGATGAGTTAAATCTGTTTCCCAAATGAAACTGGACAGAAGAGTATCTTGATTGTCTGTTGATTTAATCTGCATCTCCACACCTTCCTGTCTCCAGTTCATGTAATGTTTATCAATTGTGTTGTTGGCTTCTTTCCATAATCAAACTGTTCATGCATACCGTCATTTGTGCACTTTTCTATTTTTGGGAGAGTACATATAAGGGAAACAAAACAATTATAGTCTAACTTTCAACCACAGTTGCACCCCCTTAGCTGTGGTTGAAAGTCAATGTACTCTCTCGAAAATAGAAAAGTGCGCAAATGACGGTGTGCATGATGTGACCGACCGACCGACATACTTACGGCGGGAATTATGGTATTGGATAACTTATTTGACTTCATTTGCAGAAATTATTTGTCTGCTATTACTAGTTCAGAAAAAACAATATACACTGTCTAAATAAACTGTTTGTCTTAAAGATAAATACGGTTTAACCCTCATCAGATTATAGGAATGGTTGGCTTCTAAATGATTTCTGGTCTTTGTTTTAATTTGGTTCATTGCGCTGATACTTCTCTCACTGTAGGCACGGTGATGTCTGAAATCTAGCAGAGACATCAAGTGGACAGATAATTCACTGAACTCTTCTTGCTTAGAGATGGGGATACTATTTCCTAATTCACTGAACTCTTCTTGCTGGAGATAGGGATACTATTTCCAAATTCACTGAACTCTTCTTGCTTAGAGATAGGGACACCATTTGCTTGACTTTCTTGTTTGTTCTGATCATCATTGTCTCATTGATAACAAGTCCACATATTAATTAATTAAATTTTCCTTTAAAATGCTTAATGACTTATTGAGCGAGGTGCTACATTTTGCTGCTGATATTTCCAATGGCTCCTTTCCAAATGAGAAATTTTGTGGCATAGAAAAGGAATCTTTGTCAGAATAAACCATTAATAAAGACTAAGATTATGTCTACAACCAAGTCTGCCACGTACTGCCAGGAAGGAACACAAGCTACAGATGTAAAGATTTAGATTATGTCTACAACCAAGTCTGCCATGTACTGCCAGGAAGGAACGCATGCTACAGATGTAAAGATTTAGATTATGTCTACAACCAAGTCTGCCAGGAAGGAACGCAAGCTACAGATGTAAAGATTTAGATTATGTCTACAACCAAGTCTGCCGTGTACTGCCAGGAAGGAACGCAAGCTACAGATGTAAAGATTTAGATTATGTCTACAACCAAGTCTGCCACATACTGCCAGAAAGGAATGCAAGCTACAGATGTAAAGATTTAGATTATGTCTACAACCAAGTCTGCCACGTACTGCCAGGAAGGAACACAAGCTACAGACATAAATACTTAAATTATGTCTACAACCAAGTTTGCCACATACTGCCAGGAAGGAATGCAGGCTACAGATGTACAGATTTAGATTATGTCTACAACCAAGCCTACCACATACTGCCAGGAAGTAATGCAGACTACAGATGTAAAGATTTAGATTATGTCTACAACCAAGTCTGCCACATACTGCCACTAAGGAATGCGAGCTACAGATGTAAAGATTTAGATTATGTCTACAACCAAGTCTGCTACATACTGCCAGGAAGGAACACAAGCTGCAGATGTAAAGATTTAGATTTTGTCTACAACCAAGTCTGCCACGTACTGCCAGAAAGGAATGCAAGCTAAAGATGTAAAGATTTAGATTATTTCTACAACCAAGTCTGCCACGTACTGACAGGAAGGAACGCAAGCTACAGACGTAAAGATTTAGATTATTTCTACAACCAAGTCTGCCACGTACTGCCAGAAAGGAACGCAAGCTACAGAAGTAAAGATTTAGATTATTTCTACAACCAAGTCTGTCATGTACTGCCAGGAAGAAACGCAAGCTACAGATGTAAAGACTTAAATTATGTCTACAACAAAGTCTGCTACATACTGCCAGGAAGGAACGCAAGCTACAGATGTAAAGATTTATATTATGTCTACAACCAAGTCTGCCACATACTGCCAGGAAGGAATGAAGGCTGCAGATGTAAAGACTTAGATTATGTCTACAACCAAGTCTGCCACATACTGCCACGAAGGAATGCAAGCTACCGATGTAAAGGTTTAGATTATGTCTACAACCAAGTTTGTCATGTTTTGCCAGGAAAGAACGCAAACTACAGATGTAAAGACATTACTGCTTTCTGATAAGAGCGAAACAATAAGTTTCAGTCAACAAGGCCATCAGAGAAAGCTATCAAGAGAACACAATTTGCTACATTGTATTTCTGCACGCAACTGAATGTGTAGCAGAATATGTTCTATGTGCAGCCTTGCAGTTTGACGAGTGTTCAGCTTATAAGGAACCAGGATGAAAAAAAAGCAAAAACGTAGTGAAAAACATGAAAAATAAAACATACCATGCATATGCATGACTAAAATCATTGTGGGGAATACACTTGGTTGTCACATTAGGAGTTAGGGGAGGTGAATGGTGGAGTCAGCATAATTTTTAGTCCCTGAGTCAACAGAGTGGCTAAGTCAGCAGAACTGAGAAAGTCACTTATCATGAACCAGCAGGAGACATGATTGGCTACACTTGTCAGTATGGCACTTGATGTTGATGATGATAACTCACTCACACAGAACTGGAAGAAATTCACATACACTCAGAATTTACAAGTCTACAAAACTAACAAAAAATCATCATCTTAGAATGCCATTCTGTTTGCAGTTGGTGATAACGTCTCTCCAAGTCTTTTGGTTTCTAGTATCTTGTCCCAGCAATATTTTCACGTTACTACTGCCTGTGCTGTCTGGTGAGTTTAAATAAAAAAGAAAGTTAAAGAAACATGAAAATCTCTGATGGCATTCAAAGTTACATATTACCAGGGGTCTCAGACAAGAGAATAGGAGTACTGCTGCACCGGGCAACTGATTTGAGGTTGTGTATGAGGCTGCCAACCTGATCATGTACAACTGATAATGAGGTTGTGTATGAGGCTGCCAACCTGATCATGTACAACTGATATGAGGTTGTGTATGAAGTGGCCAACCTGATCATGTACAACTGATATGAGGTTGTGTATGAGGCTGCCAACCTGATCATGTACAACTGATATGAGGTTGTGTATGAGGCTGCCAACCTGATCATGTACAACTGATATGAGGTTGTGTAAGAGGCTGCCAACCTGATCATGTACAACTGATATGAGGTTGTGTATGAGGCTGCCAACCTGATCATGTACAACTCATATGAGGTTGTGTATGAGGCTGCCAACCTTATCATGTACAACTGATATGAGGTTGTGTATGAGGCTGCCAACCTGATCATGTACAACTGATATGAGGTTGTGTATGAGGCTGCCAACCTGATCATCTAAAATAAAGAGCAACTTACATGCAGGCTTCTTGCAAGGGAACTAACTTTAGTGATGGCCTCCATGTTCCGTAGGGTGTGAAAACAGAGAAGAAAGGAAAAAGAATTCAGAGCTAACTATTTTTTCATTAAAACCCCTCTCATAATGTACAGATTCTTTTATCTCTTTTCCACACCCGAGGTACTTGATTTATTGCTTTCTTTTCAAAATTTAGCTCGTTGATTCATCTGGAGGATCTAGCATGTCTGCCGGCCGTGCAGCATCAAAGTGGGTATCAGAAGGTGGGTAAAACTTGTATCCTTAAATTGATATACAGGCATACCTCGCTGGCATACCTCGCTGGCATACCTCGCTGGCATACCTCGCTTTATTGTGCTTCACAGATACTGCCCTTTTTTCAAATTATTCGTGTTTATTTATTAGAACGTGCCTTCTTCTTCCGATAGATTTTGGTGGGAACATCACATCGAGCGAGTTGATCCGCGCTATTTTGCTTATTGCATTTGTATGCTTTGTGTCTCCGTGTCACATTCTGGCGATTCTCACAGTATAACAAACTTTTTCATTGTTATTATATTGAAATTAGGCCTACGTACAATGGCCCTTAAGTGTTCATGTGAAAGGAAGAGTCGCAGGCCTCTCCCTTTAAATCAAAAGCTAGAAGTGATTATGCTTTGTGAGAAAGGCCTGTCGAATGCCGAGATAGGCCTTTTATATGCACTAGGAAGTCAAAAAAATGGGTGTGACCCGCTTTATTGCAATATTCGCTTTATTGCGGTGGTCTGGAACCAAACCTGTAATATCTCCAAGGTAGGCCTGTATATTATCATGTGACGTGATGTAATAATTTCTAATATAAGTTAAAATAGTCAGATGTGAAGTGTCAGATGTGAAGTGTCAAATGTGGTGTCAGATGTGAAACAGGGCATAAGAAAAAGATGCTGGCTATGGATGGGACACACACTGAGGAAGCCAGTCAGTAGCACTACATGGCCGACCTTGACCTACAATTCCCAGGGAAAGAGGGGGAGACAGACAAACACATGGAGAAGAGAACTAAAGAGAGACATTAAAACTGAGAACAAAAAAGACATGGAACAATCTTGAGTGGATGGTACAGGTCAGGTCAGGAGGACTGGGCGTGAATCTGTTAAAGGCCCATGATCCTTCAGGATCTGGAGGATAACAATAATAATGATGATGAAATGAGAAAAGCTACAAATGTTATCATAGTGGAGATAGAGTAATAAAAGCTACAAATGTTATCATAGTGGAGATAGAGTAATAAAAGCTACAAATGTTATCATAGTGGAGATAGAGTAATAAAAGCTACAAATGTTATCATAGTGGAGATAGAGTAATAAAAGCTACAAATGTTATCATAGTGGAGATAGAGTAATAAAAGCTACAAATGTTATCATAGTGGAGATAGAGTAATAAAAGCTACAAATGTTATCATAGTGGAGATAGAGTAATAAAAGCTACAAATGTTATCATAGTGGAGATAGAGTAATAAAAGCTACAAATGTTATCATAGTGGAGAATAGAGTAATAAAAATAGCCCTACAAAACAGTGTTATCATAGTGGAGATAGAGTAATAAAAGCTACAAATGTTATCATAGTGGAGATAGAGTAATAAAAGCTACAAATGTTATCATAGTGGAGATAGAGTAATAAAAGCTACAAATGTTATCAAAGTGGAGATAGAGTAATAAAAGCTACAAATGTTATCATAGTGGAGATAGAGTAATAACAGAGATCTGAAGTTTGTAAAAACAACACCATGGGCCAACTACAAAGAGGGAGAGACAAAGACGTTGGCCAAGGCAGTACATTTTGCACAAGAATGAAAGCTACTTATTCGGGCTATACTTAAAGATACTAGTGGGTAGTTATTGTTGTTCTAGGGCTACTGAGTTTGTCACTCTTTTGCAGCAAATACCAAGTTGAAAAGTCCTTGGCTTATCTACACTGTAGATCTAGGCATTTCCTGTGGCTTTTCTGCCATTTCAAAACATTCTGAGTTGAAGTCATGAGCTCCAATTCTGGATGGGTTTGAAAAAAAAATCGAAAAAAGGTGATTCGTCTTATGAGGACAAAAGACAAAGAAAATAGTCTACGTTACGGCCACAAGGCCTTCGTCAGGAAAGGAAAGAAAGTGAAGGCTAGATAGGACACATAAGAACTTAAATAAATATAAAAATAAAACCTAGGTACTTCCCTGAAGGCAAGGCATCGAAATCCTATCACTATTAGCTGTCCCCTGATGGACGCGTGGCTCAAATGGAAGTGAATTCCACCACCGGATGTACACAATACATACTAAGAAACTGAAAACTAAAAAACGAAACTGAACAATAAACTACCCAAACGTAATAAAAGTGGGGACTGGAAATAGAAGAGGACAGAATGAGTGGGAGATAAATAAATAAAAAATAAAAAATCAAGACAAATTAGAAACAGTGTATATTCATACATATTATGGAGGATGGCATAAAAATAGAAGAATAGGATAAGAGTGGAAAGAGTCAAAATAGAGCAAGAGAGGAAAGGGTAGGTGACCCCAGACAAAGGTGTGTAAAGTGTTGAGACCGGCTGGTTTTAGACACCCCATGCGGTGGAGAAGATACTGGTTTCTCAAGCTGTTTCTCGGCTGGCAGTGTCCCAGAGGAGCAGGATCGGATCGCTGTGACCTGGATGTCGATGGGACCATGGTGGTCAGGACCATTGAAGTGTATGGCAACTGGTGTGGATGTTTGCTGAGAGATGTCATTTAAGTGCTGGCTGAATCTGTCCCCAAGTCGTTTGCCTGTTTGGCCAATATAGGTTTTGCAGCAACGTTTACATATGATCGTATAAATGACATTGTGCGATTCACACGTGAAGCTACTAGTGATGGTGTACGTAGCCTTAGGAAAGGACACCTTCTGGGTTGAGATGACATACTTGCACGTGTTGCATCGTGTCCGACCACAGGGTAGTGTGCCAAAGTGAGTGGTATTCTCCTTTGGGAGATGGCTGTGAATAAGAAGATCCTTCAAGTTCTTGTCGCATCTATATGCCACCAAAGGTGCTTCACCAAATACTTCTTGGGTCACAGGCTCTGCTTGGAGGATAGGGAGGTGGCGAAAAAGGATCTGTTTGACAGCAGTACTGTGAGGGTGATGGGTCAAGATTAATTTGACTATCCGAAGTGGATTTTTGCTCGAGCTCCAATTCTACAGCTTGACTTGCATGTAAAGGATCATCACATCTGGTCCCAAGCTAGAAGGAACATACATGTGGCACACTGTGCATTCCCCGCCATCCAAGGGGGCTCTCCAGAAATGCAAAGCTAAAATACTGTGCTCTGGTTCCGGGCTCTCTCAAGGAATTGTCACGTCCTACACAGAGACACGTCTCAGCTCCCCCCTGCTCATCATGGGGCTATAGTGAGATCCTCCTGCATGCAGGCAACATGGTAAAAGCCAGAGTTACGCCTGGAGCTCAAGTGACTCCTCCAAGCTTAGTGTGCAATGCTAAGTTCTCAACATCTTTCACCACAGAGAGAATGTCTTGAAGTGTGTGGATGATTTCAAGAGTCAATGAGGATGTAATTAGCCTCACAGACTGAGATTCAATTCCACGTCTGTATACTGTAGCATTGTGCTTAACTGGTGGTCCAGTAAGGATGACTCCAGAAATGCCTCCTTGCATACATAACTTACTTACTTACTTAGTCGTTCCCCTTCTACCGTGAGGTGTAGAGGTTTGGAAGAGAGAGCGCCAGACCATTCTATCAGCTGTCTTCTTCCTGGCCTGGTTCCATTCTAGTCCTCGGTCCTTCAAAGATTGTCTAATGTTGTCCTCCCAGCGGACTCTGGGTCGTCCTGGAGGTCTGGATCCCTGGCTCTTTGTTCCCATGCTTGTCGTGGTAGCCGATCTTCTCCCATTCTGCAGACATGGCCAAACCATCTTAGTTGGGACTGTTCTATTTGGGTCTGCAGCGGATGGGATTTCAGGCCTTGACGGATCGTCTGGTTGCGGACCATGTCTCTTCTTGTCACTTCAACCACTTTCCTCAGATACCTCATTTCTGAGGTTTGGATCCGGCCTTTGTGGGCCGTAGTCACCGCCCACGACTCGCATCCATATGTCAAGACTGGGACATAGGTGGAGCGGTATACAGCCATCTTCGTTTTCTCACCAACCTCTTTCTTGCTGAGGAATCCACGATTTATGGCCTGAAAAAGTCTCCCAGCCGCTGCTTTTCGAGTGGCCAACTCCCCCCTGATGCCTCCCTTTCAGTCTACAACAGCCCCGAGACATTTAAAGCGGTCGACCCTCCCCAGGACCTGCCCTCCCAACCCAATCTGATGTCCTCTCTCCTCTCGCGACACCACCATGGACCCTGCTCTAGAGCTGCCTACGACCATCCCTCTCCTCTCCAGCCCCCCCCCTCCAGACCTGCAGGCCGGACTGGAGATGTGCCTCTGACCTAGCAACCAGGGCAACACCACCAGCAAATGCCAGCTCCGAAATACAGACCTGTCCCATCCTCCAGCACCCCACTGAATACTTTCCTGTTATCTCCCCACATGCCTTGATGACATCGTCCATAAGGAGTATGAAGAGGTAAGGTGATAGGATATCACCTTGTCCTACACCAGTGGTGGTCCTGAACTCCTCTGACTTATGGTTTGCTGTCCTCACATAATTTCTGCAAGACCTGTAGAAGCTCTGTATAGCATGAATCAGAGGTGCTGGAATATTCTTCCTTGCCAAACAGTCCCAAAGTTTGCTCCAGGGGACCCTGTCAAACGCCTTTTCCAGATCTATGAAACAAAGATGGATCTCACTCTTATACTCAAGGGCCTTTTCACTCAGCTGTCTGAGTGTGAAGACTAGGTCTTGAGTACCTCGGTTTGCTCGGAATCCGCACCAGACCTCATCCAACTGTGGCCCAGCTAGGCGTCGGAGTCTCTGAGAAGGGACATGCCCCCATGGTTTCCACATTGTCGATTGTCACCGTTTTTGAAAACTGGTGCCACGACGGCAATCTCCCAATCCTTTGGCATGGCCCTGTTGCACCATGCCGCCCGTAGGACCCCCAAGAGTAATAGGTCGCCCGATGCTCCCATGCACCCAACCACCCCTGGTGTCACACCATCACGTCCCGCTGCCCCGCCCATCCCGATCCTCTCCAGCGCCGCCCTCAGCCCCTCCATCCCCACGTCATCCCCACCATCATTGGCTTCCTCCCCTGTGTCAGCGGTTATCACCCCTGATGCCCCATCATGCCCACCATCCAGGAGCCCCGAGAAACACTCTTTCCATCTCTCCATCACCCCCCCCCCGGGGCAGCAAGCAACCCGCCTTGCCCGTCCTTTATAAACCTGAGAGGGCATTGCCTCTCTTTCCTCATGTTCCCCAGGGTCCTATAGAACAACCTCTGGTTTTCCCGTGCATCCCTCTCTAGCCCCTCTCCAAATTCTTCCCAGGACTTCTGTTCCGCCGCCAGCACTTTGTTCTCCGCCCCTGCTCTGAGTGTCACACACTCTCTACACCTTTCCATTTGTCCTGCTGTGTCTTTAGCCCCTAAGTTCCTGCGCTCTCACTTGCCACCTTTCTTATCTCCCAATTTTCTCTCCGACCTCCTATGTCCAACTCAAGGCGGCCTCTCCCCCCGGGTTCCCCATGGAGTGGGACTCCCACTCACGAACGCCCCCGCTAGCGACAGCTGTCCCTACGATATCCCCGAATTTATTCCAGAGGGCCTCCCAAGTCACATTCAGGCCGCTCCCCATGCGTACGCCACACAGCCGTAAGCAAACAAAGCCCTGACATCTGGTCTCAATCTCTGGCTCTCTCAGCCCGTAAGTAAGGGGCCCCAATTGCTCAACCTCTTCCGGCTACGGTTTCACCTTGGCCTCTTGCGCGATGTTGGGGCAGCCCCCATGGCACGAGGCAACTCCCTCAGACGGTTCGTTTGAACTGTCAGCAGGCAAGCGACCACCTCAATCTCCGGCCCCCTCCCCAGAATCCCGCCATCCTCGGTACCATATGAACGAGCCTCTCCGAAACAATCGGCACAGTCGGTTCCACTGACCCTCTCACCCACGGGGCTGGCCCACAATATAGTGCACGCATGAATGCGGCCCATGGGGGAACCCTGTAGGTGTTTGTTAAAACGATCAGAACTCTTGCTCACTGCAGAATGCCATGAGTCGCTTTCCACTAGTCCAACTGAGAAGCCCACTCTCCACTATTTCCTCCGACAACTCCACCCCAATCCAGCACGGCATCCCCAACTCTGGCCACCTAATCTCTGCCGAGCTATTATACAATCTTCATCCTGGCAGTCATCACTCGTCCCCGAAAGCAGCACTGAATGAGAACTCCTCCCTGACCTCCGCTCCCCCATCCCCACCTGGCCCACACACCATGACCAGGTTGACCACGGCCTCTCCCTCCCCTAGCTTCACAACCACAATGCGCTCCGAGACAAATGCCCCTCCCCCGACACTATCCCCACTGACCCGGGGCCACAATTGCAATCCTACGCCCCCCCCCCCCCCCCCCCCCCCCAGCCCCCTCAGACACAGGCACACCACTGCAGAGCAACGTGCCGCCATCGAGACCCATGACTCCCTGTCCCCCCCTCCCCGCCTCCGTCACAGCCAGGACCCCCAGCCCCTTGCATACATAAGTGGGTAGAAAACAATGACCACAGTCACTTTTGAAAATGTACTTAATGTCTTATTGTGTGAACACCAAGCATAGAATTACTGAAACACTCAGGCATTTTAAAAATACAAGACAGAACAAGTGAAGACATGGTTAGAGAGTTGCAATAAATCTTTTGTTTAGATAAACACAAAAACTGAATGGCATTTTGAACAAGATGAGAGAGCAAAAATAGTGTAAAGATGGTCAGTTAGTTGTCATAAATTTGTCATTTGTACAAACACTAATATTTAGATGTTTATGCTTTGTGAAACGTCATTCACATGAGGTGTCAAAGTCATTTTTTGTGTGTCCCGTTTTACTTAAGTGGTGATTTATGTATTTCAGTCAACTTTATGACTTATTTGTGTCTTTTTCTGCCATTTGTGCTGACATAACAAGTTTTTCTCAGCTGTCTCATCTCATACATTGTCATCTCCCTCTCTATCTTGTGTTTTAGATAGTGTCCATGCGTGATATTGTTAGCAAAGAATTGGTTATGAATATGCTGTTTGTGTGCTGATTTACCAGCCATTGTTTCATTTCCTAGATGTGCATGGATTGTCAGACCTATAACTATCAGTAAGTAATGGCACAAAGCTA
Source organism: Oreohelix idahoensis (assembly GCA_024509875.1). Classification (NCBI taxonomy): domain Eukaryota; kingdom Metazoa; phylum Mollusca; class Gastropoda; order Stylommatophora; family Oreohelicidae; genus Oreohelix; species Oreohelix idahoensis. Next base: position 156,417 of record JAMPIV010005885.1, on the reverse strand, counting down.
GCCCTGTGATATCTTGTCCATATTTCTGTGTCACTTCTACAAATCCTTTGTGAAGACTATTTCCAGCTTGTCGCAGAACGGATTTCTGTGGATGAATGATGGAGTGGATCCATGAATGTAGGGTGTGTAAGTAAGTGTCACTGAGGTTGTCAATGGCTTTAGGTTTTAAGTTAAGTTTAACTCAGGGATTGAGTTCCTGTCTGACTTCATGTTAGCATTTTTGGGACTTGTGCTTGAGCATGGGGGTAAAGCGTGTTTGTGAACACAAATCTGGGTGACTGAGGAGAGCACTCACGAATGTGACTAGGGACTCGCGCCAGCTGCCGTGATTTGTGGTCGAGTAGTGTGCTCACATTTTGTGACAGTGGAAAACCACAGCTGTGATGGATATAGTGATTGTGGTATAGGTCTTACCTGTTATTGTATAGGCAATGTCTTCCCGCCTAGGAGTGTTCGTGGAGAAACTTTGGTAGTGTTCGTGGAGAACATGTTAATGCAATGAGTTGGTCCTGCCTTGGAGCTGTTGTGGAGTAAGGTGTTGTATATTTCCCGCCTTGTAGCTATGTTGGAATAAGTACAGGCGTTGTCTGGTTCCTGCCTGAGAGCTATTCTTAGAGAATCTATAAGGCAATGTTTTTCATGCCGCCAGTCACTTGTGATATATGATTCACACCTGGATGATGAATATACTGGTGCAAGAGGTGTATGCCGCACATAAGGACATATTGTGTACTGTAAGCTTGTGTTCGTAATGCCAGTGTGAATATTGTAGTTAGTTATTTCCAGCAAGCAATGTTAGCCTGAGTATTGTGTTAGTGTGCTTGATAATGTGAGTGATATTCATGATTTGTGGAACCATGTGAATAAATGTCTTACTTACTTACGGGAGCCGCGGTAGCATAGTGGTTAGTGCACTGGCTTCCTAGCTCAGTGGTCTATGGTTCAATCCCCAGATGAGATGGGATTTTTTTAGGCCACAAACGGCTCCTGGGTTGACCCAGCCCCAATTGGGTACCAGAGCAAGCATGGTTACAACATGCCTGGTTATAGCTGCAGGCCTCATCTTTCTGTGTGACCTCACTGACCTCCAGGAACCACCAGGGGTCACCTGACAGTAGTGCAAGATATTCAGAAGCTTGTTTAATGTTTGACAGGCCACAAGAACATTTTCAACACGACAGTTCACAATGTGGGTTAAAGACAACCTGGTACAGAATCCATTCAGCGTGTCTGCTTGTATAGCCTCAGGGACAAGGCTGTCCTGGCCATTTATGGGTATGGAAGATGTGTTTTGTCAACGTTTTTAGTTTTGTTATGTAACAACTTTTGAATAATTTGTTGTCTCTGTACTATCCAGATCTTGTCATGCCATATCAGTCCTTCTGTTCTGCATAAACACACATTTATTAAAGTTTGTAACTTCTAGATTATTATTTTTATTCTCCCCCATTGTTTTATTGCCATAAAATAGGACAGACTTCACAGTTGAGCTGTAAAATTTTTGTTTTAATGCAAAAAACAATTTTCATGTACATATATTTTGCAGTACATTGAAAGCCTTTTATCTTTACATTAATATCATTATCCATTCCTCCTATTTTGTCTTTGTTTCTGCCAAGATATCATTACCATTCCTACTATTTTGTCTTTGTTTCTGCCAAGATATCATTACCATTCCTACTATTTTGTCTTTGTTTCTGCCAAGATATCATTACCATTCCTACTATTTTGTCTTTGTTTCTGCCAAGATATCATTACCATTCCTACTATTTTGTCTTTGTTTCTGCCAAGATATCATTACCATTCCTCCTATTTTGTCTTTGTTGCTGCCAAGATATCATTATCCATTCCTCCTATTTTGTCTTTGTTGCTGCCAAGATATCATTATCCATTCCTCCTATTTTGTCTTTGTTGCTGCCAAGATATCATTATCCATTCCTCCTATTTTGTCTTTGTTGCTGCCAAGATATCATTACCATTCCTACTATTTGTGATGACTGGCCCAATCTTCTCTTTATTTAATTTACGAGACACCAATTTTTTTATTCATCTTCAGTGCATGATCGAAAAGCCGGTAAAAATACGCGGCAAATTTCGCTCGTTGATAAATATTAGTACTATTTTTAGATTAACGAGCTAAAAGTGCGCCCAACGAGGCAAAAATTGACTTGCATACAGGGAGCCGAAGGGGCCAGACCTAATCGAGACCGCTGCTAATTCACGCTTTAAAGCACTGTGAAGCCACGTGTCTAAATTGCTGATTAGAGTCCAATCTCTGAGTAATCTATGGGGGAAGCCTTGCACAGCAGTCCAATCTCAGACAAAGAATACCGAGTCAAGCACAGTGAAGGCAGATCCAAACCATTAGAGACCTACCCGAAGCAACGTCATAAGGAGACAGGACAACCAACCACACTTCACTATCAGCCAGGGGCTGAAAAGTTAAGTTCCCTGTTTCAAAGGGAACTCACCATATCAATGTCGTAGCTTTAGCCAGTAGATGATGCAAATACTTGAATTGTAAGACGTATAGCAAATACAACACACAACACACACACACATTTCAGAATCACTACCATTCATCATCAGTTTATTTTAATTTTAATAAACCAATTGGGTGTATATAATGTATCCCATGCCTTGTTCATTCTATTAGATGTTACATATTGTCTGATGTTTATCTTCCTTTATGGGGGGGGGGGGGGGGGCCGCGCTCGTAAAATATAACATATAATCCCAGTAATAATTAAGGATAATAATAGATAACTTAGAGGGGACTACGGTAGCGAGAGACCAAATATCTCCTTACAAACTTTTCCAGACCTTGTCTAGTTAGAAGAATTTACACTCTTTGTCTCCCTTCAGCCGGTGGAGAAACCCAACAGGATTTCTTGAGCCAAATCTTCCTCTGGGTGATCCAGGCAAAACTTCACTTAATTTATATCTATTATTTCTACTACTATAAGGTTCTTATCCTTCCTACGCTACACCACACTATTATGACTATGTTTCTGCCAGGATATCATCGTCATCACCTGTCAGCTCCCCAAGGAACATAGGCCTTCAACAAACCTATACCAAGTCTTCCTGTCCTGTGCCATCAGCTCAAGGTTTTTCCATATGTTATGATTAAAATGCGAATTCACATTAATCAACACTCAGTATTAAACTTAGTAGTTAAACACAGTAGTGCAATGTTATTCCACTCATTAATAAATAATTTACTCACGTTCCTCAACGAAATCATAATTCCTTTCATACATGAACTGGCATTATCTCACAGAGGTATATGGATAATCCAGTGGTCGAACATCATAAGAATCTGTCGTGAAATCATATAATAATCAGGAGCTCAAACACATGCATCCACCTGCCTCAAAATACACACACAGAAGACTCTAGCAAACGATCGTACACTTCTGCTGATAGCAACTCTAGACATCTGATACTCCACCCCGAGGCAATGATGTAACTTCCTGTTACCAAGGACTACCGGTGATAAACAAATATGAAGCCCAGTCGAACCATTTTGATATCAACAGACATGTTATGAATTTTAATCATAACACCATGTCTTCTTCATCATCCCTTTCATGTCTGTCTCCAGTTCTCTTCTCCATATGTTCCTTGGTCTCCCTCTATCTCTCTTTCCCTGGAGATTCCAGAACAAGGACTGCCTTGTAATGCTATCAACAGGTTTCCTCAGTGTGTGTCCTATCCATCACCAGCGTCTCCTTCTCATCTCTTGTTCCACCGGCACTTATCTGGTTCTTGTCATTAGCTCTACATTGGTAACCTTGTCATACTTACTTAGTCGTTCCCCTTCTACCGTGAGGTGTAGAGGTTTGGAAGAGAGAGCGCCAGACCATTCTATCAGCTGTCTTCTTCCTGGCCTGGTTCCATTCTAGTCCTCGGTCCTTCAAAGATTGTCTAATGTTGTCCTCCCAGCGGACTCTGGGTCGTCCTGGAGGTCTGGATCCCTGGCTCTTTGTTTCCCATGCTTGTCGTGGTAGCCGATCTTCTTCCATTCTGCAGACATGGCCAAACCATCTTAGTTGGGACTGTTCTATTTGGGTCTGCAGCGGATGGGATTTTAAGCCTTGACGGATCGTCTGGTTGCGGACCATGTCTCTTCTTGTTACTTCAACCACTTTCCTCAGATACCTCATTTCTGAGGTTTGGATCTGGCTTTTGTGGGTTGTAGTCATTGCCCACGACTCGCATCCATATGTCAAGACTGGGACATAGGTGGAGCGGTATACAGCCATCTTCGTTTTCTTACCAACCTCTTTCTTGCTGAGGAATCCACGATTTATGGCCTGAAAAAGTCTCCAAGCCGCTGCTTTTTTCGAGTGGCCAACTCTTCTTTGATGCCTCCCTTTCGGCTCTTATAATCTGCTCCGAGATATTTAAAGTGGTCGACCATGCTCCAGGACTGTTCTCATCAAACTTAATCTGATGTTTTCTTTCTTCTCGTGATATCACCATGGATTTTGTTTTAGAGCTGCTTATGACCATCCCTCTCTTCTCCAGCTCTTCCTTCCAGACTTGCAGGTGGATTGGAGATGTGCCTCTGATTTAGCAATCAGGGCAACATCATCAGCAAATGCCAGCTCCGAAATATAGACCTGTCTCATCTTCCAGTACCCCACTGAATACTTTCTTGTTCTCTCCTTACATGCCTTGATGACATCGTCCATAAGGAGTATGAAGAGGTAGGTGATAGGATATCACCTTGTCTTACACCAGTGGTGGTCCTGAACTCTTCTGACTTATGGTTTGCTGTCCTCACATAATTTCTGCAAGACTTGTAGAAGCTCTGTATAGCATGAATCAGAGGTGCTGGAATGTTCTTCCTTGCCTAACAGTCCCAAAGTTTGCTCCAGGGGACCCTGTCAAACGCCTTTTCCAGATCTATGAAACAAAGATGGATCTCACTCTTATACTCAAGGGCCTTTTCACTCTGCTGTCTGAGTGTGAAGATTAGGTCTTGAGTACTTCGGTTTGCTCGGAATCCGCACTGGACCTCATCCAATTGTGGCTCAGCTAGGCGTCGGAGTCTCTGCTCTAGGATTCTAGAGTAGATTTAGTTTTACCAGGGACACTGAGAAGGGAATATGCCTCTAATGGTTTCCACATTGTCGATTGTCTACCCCCCTTTTTGAAAATTGGTGTTATGATGGCGATCTCCCAATCCTTTGGTATGGTCTTGTTGCACCATGCTGCCTGTAGGACCTTTAAGAGTAATAGGTCGCCTGATGCTCCCATGTACTTAACCATTTTTTGGTGTTATACCATCATGCCCTGCTGCTTTGCCCATCTTGATTTTCTCTAGTGCTGCCGTCAGTTCTTCCATCTTTATGTCATCTTCATCATCATTGGTTTCCTCTTCTGTGCTAGTGGTTATCATTTCTGATGCTTCACCATGCTCACCATCCAGGAGTTCTGAGAAATATTCTTTCCATCTTTCCATTACTTCCTTCGGGGCAGTAAGCAATTTGCCTTGCTTGTCCTTTATAAATTTGAGAGGGCATGGTTTTTCCTTCCTCATGTTCTTTAGGGTCTTATAGAACAATTTCTGGTTTTCTTGTGCATCTTTTTCTAGCTTTTCTCCAAATTCTTCCCAGGACTTCTGTTTTGCTGCTAGCACTTTGTGCTTTGCTTCTGTTCTGAGTGTCACATATTCTCTATATTTTTCCATTTGTCTATGTTGTGTTTTTAGCTCCATAAGTATTGTTTCCATGCCATTTTCTTCTCTCTTATTTTCTCTTTGACTTCCTCCTGTCCACCAAGGTGTCCTCTTTCTCTTGTTCCCAAGTCGGACTTCACCGCATGCTTCTGCAGCAGCTGTCTTTATGATATCCTTGAATTTATTCCAGAGGGTTTCCAAGTCATCAGGTCGTTCTTCTGTGGTAACCTTGTCATACCATTTTAACGCTTATACTCTAAGCAAGCACCCGTTTATAAAAGCTGTAGTTTTGTTGTTGTTGTTTTTGCTGTTCTCCATGTTTCAGAGTCATACAATAGGGCTGACTTGACATTTGAAATGAAGAATCTTTTTTTGTGTTGAACTTTGTCTCTTGATCTCCGTATGTTTCCCAGTGCAATGAAATCTTCTTTAGGCCTTTGCATTCTTATTTTGATATTGTAGTCTGTCCCTTCAACGGTGTCTGTATTGTAATCTGTCCCTTCAACAGTGTCTATATTGTAATCTGTCCCTTCAACAGTGTCTGTATTGTAGTCTGTCCCTTCAACAGTGTCTGTATTGTAGTCTGTCCCTTCAACAGTGTCTGTATTGTAGTCTGTCCCTTCAACAGTGTCTGTATTGTAGTCTGTCCCTTCAACAGTGTCTATATAGTAATCTTTCCCTTCAACAGTGTCTGTATTGTAGTCTGTCCCTTCAACAGTGTCTATATTGTAATCTGTCCCTTCAACAGTGTCTATATTGTAATTTATCCCTTCAACAGTGTCTATATAGTAATCTGTCCCTTCAACAGTTTTATATTGTAATCTGTCCCTTCAACAGTGTCTGTATTGTAATCTGTCCCTTCAACAGTGTCTGTATTGTAATCTGTCGCTTCAACAGTGTCTATATTGTAATCTGTCCCTTCAACAGTGTCTATATTGTAATCTGTCCCTTCAACAGTGTCTGTATTGTAGTCTGTCCCTTCAACAGTGTCTGTATTGTAGTCTGTCCCTTCAACAGTATCTGTATTGTAATCTGTCCCTTCAACAGTGTCTGTATAGTAATTTGTCCCTTCAACAGTGTCTATATTGTAATCTGTCCCTTCAACAGTGTCTGTATTGTAGTCTGTCCCTTCAACAGTGTCTGTATTGTAATCTGTCCCTTCAACAGTGTCTGTATTGTAATCTGTCCCTTCAACAGTGTCTATATTGTAATCTGTCCCTTCAACAGTGTCTATATTATAATCTGTCCCTTCAACAGTGTTTGTATTGTAATCTGTCCCTTCAACAGTGTCTGTATTGTAATCTGTCCCTTCAACAGTGTCTATATTGTAATCTGTCCCTTCAACAGTGTCTATATTGTAATCTGTCCCTTCAACAGTGTCTGTATTGTAATCTGTCGCTTCAACAGTGTCTATATTGTAATCTGTCCCTTCAACAGTGTCTATATTGTAATCTGTCCCTTCAACAGTGTCTGTATTGTAGTCTGTCCCTTCAACAGTGTCTGTATTGTAATCTGTCCCTTCAGCAGTGTCTGTATTGTAATCTGTCCCTTCAGCAGTGTCTATATTGTAATCTGTCCCTTCAACAGTGTCTGTATTGTAATCTGTCCCTTCAACAGTGTCTGTATTGTAGTCTGTCCCTTCAACAGTGTCTGTATTGTAGTCTGTCCCTTCAACAGTGTCTGTATTGTAATCTGTCCCTTCAACAGTGTCTGTATTGTAATCTGTCCCTTCAACAGTGTCTGTATTGTAATCTGTCCCTTCAACAGTGTCTATATTGTAATCTGTCCCTTCAACAGTGTCTGTATTGTAATCTGTCCCTTCAACAGTGTCTGTATTGTAATCTGTCCCTTCAACAGTGTCTGTATTGTAATCTGTCCCTTCAACAGTGTCTGTATTGTAATCTGTCCCTTCAACAGTGTATGTATAGTAATCTGTCCCTTCAACAGTGTATGTATAGTAATCTGTCCCTTCAACAGTGTCAGTATTGTAATCTGTCCCTTCAACAGTGTCTGTATTGTAATCTGTCCCTTCAACAGTGTCTATATAGTAATCTGTCCCTTCAACAGTGTCTGTATTGTAATCTGTCCCTTCAACAGTGTCTGTATTGTAGTCTATCCCTTCAACAGTGTCTATATTGTAATTTATCCCTTCAACAGTGTCTATATAGTAATCTGTCCCTTCAACAGTTTTATATTGTAATCTGTCCCTTCAACAGTGTCTGTATTGTAATCTATCCCTTCAACAGTGTCTGTATTGTAATCTGTCGCTTCAACAGTGTCTATATTGTAATCTGTCCCTTCAACAGTGTCTATATTGTAATCTGTCCCTTCAACAGTGTCTGTATTGTAGTCTGTCCCTTCAACAGTGTCTGTATTGTAGTCTGTCCCTTCAACAGTATCTGTATTGTAATCTGTCCCTTCAACAGTGTCTGTATAGTAATTTGTCCCTTCAACAGTGTCTATATTGTAATCTGTCCCTTCAACAGTGTCTGTATTGTAGTCTGTCCCTTCAACAGTGTCTGTATTGTAATCTGTCCCTTCAACAGTGTCTGTATTGTAATCTGTCCCTTCAACAGTGTCTATATTGTAATCTGTCCCTTCAACAGTGTCTATATTATAATCTGTCCCTTCAACAGTGTTTGTATTGTAATCTGTCCCTTCAACAGTGTCTGTATTGTAATCTGTCCCTTCAACAGTGTCTATATTGTAATCTGTCCCTTCAACAGTGTCTATATTGTAATCTGTCCCTTCAACAGTGTCTGTATTGTAATCTGTCGCTTCAACAGTGTCTATATTGTAATCTGTCCCTTCAACAGTGTCTATATTGTAATCTGTCCCTTCAACAGTGTCTGTATTGTAGTCTGTCCCTTCAACAGTGTCTGTATTGTAATCTGTCCCTTCAGCAGTGTCTGTATTGTAATCTGTCCCTTCAGCAGTGTCTATATTGTAATCTGTCCCTTCAACAGTGTCTGTATTGTAATCTGTCCCTTCAACAGTGTCTGTATTGTAGTCTGTCCCTTCAACAGTGTCTGTATTGTAGTCTGTCCCTTCAACAGTGTCTGTATTGTAATCTGTCCCTTCAACAGTGTCTATATTGTAATCTATCCCTTCAACAGTGTCTGTATAGTAATCTGTCCCTTCAACAGTGTCTGTATTGTAATCTGTCCCTTCAACAGTGTCTGTATTGTAATCTGTCCCTTCAACAGTGTCTGTATTGTAATCTGTCCCTTCAACAGTGTCTGTATTGTAATCTGTCCCTTCAACAGTGTCTGTATTGTAATCTGTCCCTTCAACAGTGTATGTATAGTAATCTGTCCCTTCAACAGTGTATGTATAGTAATCTGTCCCTTCAACAGTGTCAGTATTGTAATCTGTCCCTTCAACAGTGTCTGTATTGTAATCTGTCCCTTCAACAGTGTCTATATAGTAATCTGTCCCTTCAACAGTGTCTGTATTGTAATCTGTCCCTTCAACAGTGTCTGTATTGTAGTCTATCCCTTCAACAGTGTCTATATTGTAATCTGTCCCTTCAACAGTGTCTGTATTGTAATCTGTCCCTTCAACAGTGTCTGTATTGTAATCTGTCCCTTCAACAGTGTCTGTATTGTAGTCTGTCCCTTCAACAGTGTCTGTATTGTAGTCTGTCCCTTCAACAGTGTCTGTATTGTAATCTGTCCCTTCAACAGTGTCTGTATTGTAATCTGTCCCTTCAACAGTGTCTGTATTGTAATCTGTCCCTTCAACAGTGTCTGTATTGTAATCTGTCCCTTCAACAGTGTCTATATTGTAGTCTGTCCCTTCAACAGTGTCTGTATTGTAATCTGTCCCTTCAACAGTGTCTGTATTGTAGTCTGTCCTTTCAACAGTGTCTGTATTGTAGTCTGTCCCTTCAACAGTGTCTGTATTGTAATCTGTCCCTTCAACAGTGTCTATATTGTAATCTGTCCCTTCAACAGTGTCTATATAGTAATCTGTCCCTTCAACAGTGTCTGTATTGTAGTCTGTCCCTTCAACAGTGTATATAATGCTGCCAAGGTACAGGTCTGTATTCTTTTATCTGAACACTGAAATATTCTAAAATCAAAAGTTTCTATGGGCTACTTTTCAATCACATTTTGGGCAGAAGTATTGTGACAGAAATCAGAAGTTGTAGGACCTGGTGACTTTAAAACAAAAAGATAAGAAGAAGAAGAACAGATGTTGTAATGATTATAAAAAAGAAAAATGTTGTAATGTTGAACATAGTGACTTTTTTACAAAATTCTTCAAAGCAGGTGAAGACCAGATATCAGAGCAGAATCAGAAACGTGGTAAAATAGCCACAAATGCCCCGTCGGTGCCGAAAGAACATATCAAGGGGTAAGTGTTTGTAGTCTTCTGGAAGTAGAATTTGTTTACTGTATAAGCTCACATAAGAAACAACTAATATGAGGTTGGCAACCTCATCATGTAAAACAAATTGTTACAGAAACTACAGCTACAAGATCATGTGACTTCATGGTGCAGACGTCCTCAAGATGGCCGTCTGCAACGGTTGCTCCATGCTTCATGAGGAGCTGGTGGTCATATTAGCTCTTACATAACATGGTGGTCATATTAGCTCATACATAACATGGTCATATTAGCTCTTACATAACATGGTGGTCATATTAGCTCTTACATAACATGGTGGTCATATTAGCTCTTACATAACATGGTGGTCATATTAGCTCATACATAACATGGTGGTCATATTAGCTCATACATAACATGGTGGTCATATTAGCTCATACATAACATTTGTCAAAGTCAATTCACAAGTCTAGCTGTGAAAGGAAGGTTGTCATATTAGCTCATACATAACATTTGTTAAAGTCAATTCACAAGTCTAGCTGTAACAGAAGGGTTGTGCATAAAATCAGTTACCTTACCTAATATGACAAGAAGTGTTACAGAAACCAATATTGCTGACATATATTGGGTAGATGCGTGGGAAGCACAATCGGGAAAAGAGTAAAGTTTGTACCAGTAAGACCCACAAGAAGTTGGTTTACCTTAGAATCTTGTCTTGTCTGAGGCAGTCACGTAGACTGGAATTATGGAGCAATTCTGTCTGAATGATTTTGTTGAATCAAAACAAGTGTCACATGACTTTACCCAACATAGAGCTACAGTGAAGACCCTATGCTTCACTGGCAGTCACCAGGACAGTGGGTGGGTGGGTATTGGAAAGAGAGAGAACATCTTTTCCATGTCTCTTCATCATATCATTTTTTTTCCCCCCTTTGGAGCAGAGATTCACCACCACCATCACCACCACCACCACCAGCAGACGACGACCATTTGAGGAAGTCTGCCTTAGATCACATGCTCTTGCAACGGTGGTTTTAGTATAAATGCGACATTTTCCAAGCCGAAGTTGCCAGTAATGGCCATGTTCAACCTCATAATAGTTGTCTCCTGTGACATACATGACAGAGCAGCCCTACTGTTTCCTTGTCTCCTTAAAGACTACCTGTAACTAAGCAAGGCTTGTCTCCTAGGCTCAACTTATTCAAGAAATATTTAGCTTTCTCTGCTGCTCATCTCTGGAACTAATCTTCCACACAACCTCAAAAGTACGCATGATCCATATTCATTCAATCACAAATGTTTTGAATACAACATGAGGGCAGATTACAAGCCACCTGAACTTAATTATGATCCCAAATTATTATATACGTAGTAGCTCCTGTAGGTTTTAATAATGATTTTTTCCCTGTTCAATATTGACTATGATAATATACTGTAATTGTAAGTATACTGTTATTGTACTGTTACAAGGTTTTAATTTTTTCTGAATTAAAAAAAAAATTTTTTTACTTCAGAAAAATTTTTAAACACATTATTATTTATAATGCATGTGAGAATAAATGGATTCAGTATAGACAACGAGAGAAAGGAAGGGCAGAATGTCAGACACGTCTGCATGCCCAATTGAAAATGAAGCTCGTTCGTTCATTCCACTTTTATTTATCTTGTTCTTCCTATCAGTTCCACATTGATGACCTTGTCATACAGTTTTAATCTGTCTCTTCTATGCTAGCACCTGTTTATGAATGTCTGTAAGTCTTGGCTGACCTTCGCCATTACTACTACTATTTCTACAACTACCACAGTCACTACCTCCACAATCTCTTTAGCAACCACCACCACCATCATGTTTTAGTAGTTTCACTTCTCCTGGCACAAGTAAGAACTCATTTTGTGTAGCAAGATGGAAATAATACCTGTTTGGCTTATTATGAAGAAGTATTTACTGCTGCACTTTGATCCACTGACTCACACTTAATTGTAGAAAATCGAATCTTATTTTAATGTATGTGTGTGTGTTTGTATTTATTTTTAATTTTCTTTCGACGTGGACCAGAAACAAGATGATAAGAGGTCCCTTAAAATCTCATCTTGTTGTAATGTTTATTTGTTTTTTTTTAAATTATTTCTTTCTACATGGGCCAGTAACAAGATGATAATTATGAGGCAAGTCCCAGACAGTCCAACCTCATTTTAATGTGTGTATATTCTGAATTTAAAAAAAAAACAAATAAGCAGATTTCTGTCTACAATGACCTGTTGTTGTTGTTTAACTCGGGCTGCTGAGCTTCTCACTCTTTAGCAGCCAATACCAAGTTTAAAACTCCTTGGATATTATCTACACTGTAGATCTAGGCTTAGAGCTAAAATACTGTACTCTGGTTCTGGGCTCTCCCAAGGAATTGTCATGTCCTACACAGAGCCACTTCTCAGCTCCCCCTGCCTATCACTGTGCCCATAGTGAGATCCTCCTGCATGCAGTCAACCAGGTCAAAGCCAAAGAATCACGTCTGGGGCTAAAGTGACTTCTCCAAGCTTATTGTGTAATGTTGGGTTCTCAACATGTTTCACCACAGGGGGTACCCTGGAAGTGTGTGGATGATTTAAAGAGTCAATGAGGATGTAATTAACCTGACAGACATAGGTTCACTTCCACGTACAAATATTATAGCATTGTGCATAGCTGGTGGTCATATAAGGATGACTCCAGATATGCCTCAATGCATAGAAGGGCCAGTAACAAGATGATAATTATGAGCCAAGTTGTAGGATGTTCCATCTTGTTTTAATGTGTGTATATTTTTTTTTCGACATGCCAGTAACAAGATGATAATTATGAGCCAGGTCAGCAAGCAGACAATAGCTCGGGTAAGATAATTTAATAAGACTTGTCACCTTTTGTCTGTTTGTCGTATGTAGAGTGTTTTTGTTGTTCCTGTATTTGAAAATATTTGATAGTGGTTACAGTTTTTGGTAACATCCAAGATGTTACAGACTTTCATAAATGGACGCTTGTGTAGAACAGAAAGGCTGAAGTGGTACAACAAGGTCGCCAATGTTGAACAGATGACAAGACCCAGATGTGTGCCAGCGGAACAGGAGATAACAAGACACTTACTATGATTAGGTCACACTGAGAAAAACCTGTTGGTAGCATTACAAGGCAGGTTTTGTTCTAGACTCCCCATGGTAAGAGAGATAGAGGAAGACAAAAAAATACATAGAAAAGAGAACTGATAGAAGTGAAGAAGGTGTGACAAGTCCCCAGGCCACAACCAACCTTCTACATGGTGCTGCCCCCTAGTCCAGAGATAACAAGTATAAAAATGCAATTCGTTTTAAGTACATATACAGTTGTCTAAATGTCTGAGATAGACCTGTCAGTGGGCCATGAGAAGAAGTATTTAAATACATCTGTCTTGCAGAGAACATGGTTACATGTACTGTCCCAGTTCCCAGATTCTGGGTAATACACTTTATGTTCATTGACTTCATAACTGGTACACGTCCGTAACCCCAGAGTCTGAAATGCTCAGGGACAGCCATGTTCCAGAAATAGGATTTCTTCGGTTTTCGTCCAATGTAGCCCAAGTTGCCCAAAAAAATCAGTTCCGAAAAACATCCAAAACGTTGGCAGAAAAAAACTTTCGATTTTCAGAATATTTTGGCTTTCAAGTGTTTGGATTCTGGGTTACAGACCTGTTGTTGATTCATTCCCTGCAGTATCTGTGAATGGTATCCATGGATAGACCTTCGAGCTAGATGATTAAAAACACAAGAGTCTGTTCTTTTGTGTCATGATACTTTTGCTTGTCTTACAGTCATGATACTTTTGTCTTTCTTACAGTCATGAAACTTTTGTCTGTCTTACAGTCATGATACTTTTGTCTGTCTTACAGTCATGATACTTTTTTCTCTCTTACAGCCATGATGCTTTTTTTCTGTCTTACAGTCATGATACTTTTGTCCTTCTTGCAGCCATGATACTTTTGTCTGTCATACAGTCATGATACTTTTTTCTGTCTTACAATCGTGATACTATTTTCTCTCTTACAGTCATGATACTTTTCTCTGTCATACAGTTGTGATACTTGTGTCTGTCTTACAGCCATGATGCTTTAGTCTTTCTTACAGTCATGATACTTTTGTCCTTCTTGATGCCATGATACTGTTTTCTCTCTAGCAGTCATGATATTTTTTCTACCTTACAGTTATGATACTTTTGTATGTCATACAGTCATGATACTATTGTCTGTCATACAGTCATGATACTATTTTCTCTCTTACAGTCATGATATTTTTTCTCTCTTACGGTCATGATATTTTTTCTACCTTACAGTTATAATACTATTGTCTGTCATACAGTCATGATACTATTGTCTGTCATAAAGTCATAATACTATTTTCTCTCTTGCGGTCATGATATTTTTTCTGCCTTACAGTTATGATACTATTGTCTGTCATACAGTCATGATACTATTTTCTCTCTTGCGGTCATGATATTTTTTCTGCCTTGCAGTTATGATACTATTGTCTGTCATACAGTCATGATACTATTTTCTCTCTTGCGGTCATGATATTTTTTCTACCTTACAGTTATAATACTATTGTCTGTCATACAGTCATGATACTATTGTCTGTCATAAAGTCATAATACTATTTTCTCTCTTGCGGTCATGATATTTTTTCTGCCTTACAGTTATGATACTATTGTCTGTCATACAGTCATGATACTATTTTCTCTCTTGCGGTCATGATATTTTTTCTGCCTTACAGTTATGATATTATTGTCAGTCATACAGTCATGATACTATTTTCTCTCTTGCGGTCATGATATTTTTTCTGCCTTACAGTTATGATACTATTGTCTGTCATTCAGTCATGATACTAATTTCTCTCTTGCGGTATTGACATTTTTTCTGCCTTACAGTTATGATACTTTTGTATGGCATACAGTCATGATACTATTGTCTGTCATACAGTCATGATACTATTTTCTTTCTTGCAGTCATGATATTTTTCTGCCTTACAGTTATGATACTTTTGTCTGACATACAGTCATGATACTGTTGTCTGTCATACAGTCATGATACTATTTTCTCTCTTGCAGTCATGATTTTTTTCTGTCTTACAGTAATGATACTTTTGTCTGTCATACAGTCATGATACTTTTGTATGTCATGCAGTCATGATACTTTTGTCTGTCATACAGTCATGATACTATTTTCTCTCACAGTCATGATATATTTTGTGCCTTACAGTCATGATACTTTTGTCCTTCTTGCAGCCATGATACTTTTGTCTGTCATACAGTCATGATACTTTTGTCTGTCATACACTCATGATATTTTTGTCTGTCATACAGTCATGATAATTTTGTCTGTCATACAGTCATGATACTTTTGTCTGTCACACAGTCATGATACTTTTGTCTGTCATACAGTCGTGATACTTTTGTCTGTCATACAGTCATGATACTTTTGTCTGTCATATAGTCATGATACTTTTGTCTGTCATAAGTCATGATACTTTTGTCTGTCATACAGTCATGATACTTTTGTGTGTCATACAATCATGATACTTTTGTTTGTCATACAGTCATGATACTTTTGTCTGTCATACAGTCATGATACTTTTATTTGTCATACAGTCATGATGCTTTTTCTGCCTTACAGTTATGATACTGTCATACAGTCACGATGCTATTGTCTTTCCTGTAGTCATGATACATTTTTTCAAAATCATCTTTAAAAACGCTTGATTACTTTTTAAATACATACAAAAATGTTGTCACATAAATAACACTAGCTGTTCTGGCGCATGCATATTTGTTGACACTTTCTGAAAGATGGAAAGCGTTTTAAAGTACAGTCCACTGATTTCAAATTATTGTGATGTTTCACAGCATGACAAGCAAAAGGTCCTTCTGTAGCAGTTACTTTTTCTGTTCAGTGCTTGTTTCATTTGTAAATAATGTCAGCTTTGACTGCAAACTTTCAGAGTGTGTTCTTGTGGTGTTCATGTTTTCATGCGTGTGTGGGTTTGTGTGTGTATTTTTTTTCTTTTTTAATCAGCAGCAACTTTATTTGCTACTAACACAAATGTGCCACCTGCACATGAGACATTCTGCTTCTAAATCTTGCCGACCTCTGGCAAAACATGGAAATTTCTTTTTCAATTTATCTGCGAATACACACTTGTTTATGCAAACCATAATGTCTTTTATATTTAGACATGCATCCTAATATAACTGACAGACCATGTGTCTAGGTTGAAGGATACATGCCTCGCAAAAACGAGGCGAAATCCATTTTAAAAAATATTTTGACACTTAGAGTATGCTTGTGTAATTAATATACAATGTCATTAATTAATGTTTAATTCAGTAGTTAAAATTATTTGCAGTAGACAATGAGGTTTTAAATGACCAAACCTCTTACCATTTTATCATTCAAATTGCATTTTTGGATAACAGGTGTTAATTTTTTTGTTTGTGGTTTTTCCCTGTCTGTGATATCCTGAGAATTATGGAGGTAGTCCCAGAGTTCACACGTTCTTGTTACACTTTTCTCTGTTTGTTGTTATACTCATACTAGCATTATAATTTACTGTGTTGAGATCCCCTTTGAATGTCTTGTTTTCTTTGTCTCAGAGTTCAGGAACTTTGGAAATGAGCACTGTGAAAATTCACCGCAGTCATTATTCGTTTCTGTACTTACTTTCCCCACTCAGGTAAGTTTGTTCTTCACTCAGGCAAATTTGCTATCCACTCAGGTAAATTTGTTAGCCACAATCATAACCAGGTACTTATTTTCTCGACTCAGGTAAATTTATTAGCCACTGTCATAACCAGGTAAATTTTTTTTTTCAACTTAGGTAAGTTTGTTCTTCACTCTGCTAAATGTGTTAGCCACTGTCTTAACTAGGTAGAAATTTTCTCGATTCAGGTAAGTTTGTTAGTCAGTATCATAACCAGGTACTTATGTGGCTGGTAGTCAAAGCGAGATAACTTGTTATAAAGAAGAGATAAATAGAGATCAGGAGTTAATTTTCTTTGGGTTAAATGGAAATTAAGAGTTACTTCTCTTAGGGTCAGTCAAGGGTTATTAAGAGTGAGTTCCCTTATGGACAGAACTCAAGAGTTTTAGATTTTTTGAGTAGCTTGTTCATGTGATATTTTTACCTGAAGTGTCGATAAATGAGTGCTAAAGATGAGACACGAGGTCTCCATACACTTCACACGTGATAAAGACGAGACACGAGGTCTCCACACACTTCACACATGATAAAGATGAGACATGAGGTCTCCACACACTTCACACATGATAAAGATGAGACATGAGGTCTTTACACACTTCACACGTGATAAAGATGAGACACGGGGTCTCCACACACTTCACACGTGATAAAGACGAGACATGAGGTCTCCACACACTTCACACGTGATAAAGATGAGACACGAGATCTTCACACATGATAAAGATGAGACCTAGGTCTCCACACACTTCACACATGATAAAGATGAGACACGAGGTCTCCACACACTTCACACGTAGTCTTAGGACTGTTCTCATCATCTAGCAGAAGTGAGTTTGTCACCCGGCGTTTGCATTTGACATGAGGTCTGAAGTATCAGATTTACAACTCTAGTTGCCAGATTATAGATTCACAAATTCGTTCAGAGTGAGATGATATTTTTCTGAAGATCGTTGTTCAGTGCAAATTTCATGGACGTGCAAGTTTTGACAAGGTACGTATGAGTCGCCATTTAAGTGAAATGAGATTTTTCATGCCATGTGTGATGATAGGCAGCTGACGTTTTTTTGGAAGTAACATTTTATTACTGAGAACATGGAGTAGAAGTATCAGAACTTGGTCAAATAACCACACCCTCGCAATCAGGCTAGTAAAATATTACCAAGAGCAGATTTAACATTCAGTTAGAGAGTTATAGAAGAAGCACCTTAAGGAAGACAGTGCAACGCTGACATGAGAGATAAATTAAATAAGACAGAAAATTATATAACCAGTGAGAAGGTTCAACGAGTTGAACTAACATTTTGTTGATGTTGATAAATTCATGTAACGAGAGGAAAACTAGAGTATACTGTGATGAAGCACGTTTCATGTATGAGATTTATGCACCATTGACTTTACATATGTTTGGCAAAATAACATGGAAAACCGATCAAGCATTAGCATCACATAGATTTAGTGTTTATGGAGAAATGTTCTTTGACTGACATGCTGAGTGAATGGAAAAAGGTTGAACACCACAAAGGACTAGAGGTCGAACCTTACACTGCATTAATCATCAGTGATTGTTGCTTTGTGCTACCCAGCAGGGGTAAAATGGCCACACTTATTTTCTCCACTCAAGTCAGTTTGTTAGCCACTATCATAACCAGTTGCTTATTTTCTGCACTCAGGTAAATGTGTTAGCCACTATCATAGCCAGTTAGTTATTTTCTCCACTCAGGTAAGTTTGTTAGGCACTATTATAAGAAGTTTCTTACATCCTCCACTCAGGTAAATGTGTTAGACACTATCATAACCAGGTAGTTATTTTCTCCACTCAGGTAAGTTTGTTAGCCACTGTCATAAACAGGTAGTTATTTTTGTCCACTCAGGTAAAAGTTTGTCAGCCACTATCATAGTGAAGATGAGATTGATGTTTTACTGAGAAAGAAAGAGAGACAGTTAAAGAGTGACTATAATTGTTATTGAAGCCTGTCTAACTATGTGTAAAGGTTGTCAAAGCCAGGAGTTGTAGTGAGGATAAGCTCTCACTGCAGATAAATGCTTCTATGGCATGCACCTCACATAGCCTCTGTCAACCAAGCCCAGCTCCCTGTTCTCATGTGTGGCTCAATTTGAGCATGGCAGAACTGTTTCCACTGATGGGAGAAGAGACAAAGGCGAGTCCCTGGAGCCTTACAACCAGCAGCTTTGGACAGATAGAGCTCATGATCCTTGGTTGGTAGCCTATCTGGGAAAAGGTAAAACTCTGAATTCACCGCTGCCTTGTGGAAATATCCTTCACGGGAAAGGCTTTAGGATTAAACCCAGAGGATAAATCACTAGTCTGAGCCACTATGGCAGTCTAATTTTGATTTTACATTATTCTGGCAACTTCTGCAATGTGTCTGTTTGGCCTACAAACTAGTGCGAGTCCCATCACCCTTGTCAGTGTGTATGCTCCTACTCTGTACTCTGCCTCAGAAGCTAAAAATGAGTTCTACAAGAATCTAGCACAAGAGTCATCAAAAGCACACCTGGGCAAGAACAACTTGTTCTCCTTGGTGACTTCAACGTAAGAGTGGGTGCCGATAAAGTTTCATGTCTGGGCAGGTTTGGTTTTGGCAAGATGAATGAAAATGGACAATGGCTCTTGGAATTGTGTGTCCATCATGACCTCTGTGTGACCAACACCTACTTTCTCATGAAGATATGAAAGGAACAGTCCAATCTGCTGGAAGCACATCACAGCCCTTTGACATACAAGGTGGCGTTAAACAAAGCTGTGTCCTGGCTCTGACCCTCTTCAGGATCTTCTTTGCCTTGCTGTTGACACATGCATTCAGAGATGCAACTGAAGGAAAATGCCTTCACACTAGGTCAGATGGCCGACTGTTTAACCTTGCAAGGCTGAAAACAAAAATCAGAAGGTCACTATAAGAGACTTGTTATTCGCTGATGATGCTGCAATCGTCACTCAAAGTCAGCAGGAGCTTCAGAGTTTGATGAACCGCTTCACCCATGCATGCACGGCCTTTGATTGATCTCACGATAAGTCTGAAGAAAACAAATGTGCTGGGTCTGGATGTGAATGTTGTACCAGTTATTACTATCGATAACTGTTAATTAGCAGTGGTGCACCACTTCACATACCTGGGGTCTACCTGTTAATTAGCAGTGGTGCACCACTTCACATACCTGGGGTCTACCATCAACCACAGACTCTCTCTGGACACAGAAATTGACAGCCGCATTGGCAAAGCTTCAGTCACCTTTACCCTCCTCACAACACATGTTTGGGAAACTCCAAACTCACAACGAAGACCAAAGCCGCGGTATATAGTGCCTGCGTCACCAGCACACTTCTGTATGGCAGTGAGGCATGGACAACCTATTCTAAGCAAGAAAGAAGGCTCAATACCTTCCATCTCAGGTGTCTACGCCACATCCTTGGTATTTCATGGAAGGACAAAGTGACAAATGTCGAGGTGTTTGTGTGCTGACCTTCAATGCATATATAGACTACTTAGACAGCACAGACTACGCTGACTCGGCCATGTCAGCCGCATGGAAGATGGTCTCATCCCAAAAGATATCTTCTATGGACAACTGGCAGATGGCAAAAGAACAGTAAGTCAACTGCAGCTGAGGTTCAAAGATGTGTACAAGAAAGACATGAGGACAGTGGACAATAAATCCAGCAACCTGGGAGGATGAAACAGTCAGGCCACCACAGCTGAGGTTCAAAGATGTGTACAAGAAAGACATGAGGACAGTGGACAATAAATCCAGCAACCTGGGAGGATGAAGCAGTCAGGCCACCACAGCTGAGGTTCAAAGATGTGTGCAAGAAAGACATGAGGACAGTGGACATAAATCTAGCAACCTGAGAGGATGAAGCATTCAGGCCACCACAGCTGAGGTTCAAAGATGTGTACAACAAAGACATGAGGACAGTGGACAATAAATCCAGCAACCTGGGAGGATGAAACAGTCAGGCCACCACAGCTGAGGTTCAAAGATGTGTACAAGAAAGACATGAGGACAGTGGACAATAAATCCAGCAACCTGGGAGGATGAAGCAGTCAGGCCACCACAGCTGAGGTTCAAAGATGTGTACAAGAAAGACATGAGGACAGTGGACAATACATCCAACAACCTGGGAGGATGAAGCAGTCAGGCCACCACAGCTGAGGTTCAAAGATGTGTACAAGAGAGACATGAGGACAGTGGACAATAAATCCAACAACCTGGGAGGATGAAGCAGTCAAGCCACCACAGCTGAGGTTCAAAGATGTGTACAAGAAAGACATGAGGACAGTGGACAATAAATCCAACAACCTGGGAGGATGAAACAGTCAGGCCACCACAGCTGAGGTTCAAAGATGTGTACAAGAAAGACATGAGGACAGTGGACAATAAATCCGGCAACCTGGGAGGATGAAGCAGTCAGGCCACCACAGCTGAGGTTCAAAGATGTGTACAAGAAAGACATGAGGACAGTAGACAATAAATCCAGCAACCTGGGAGGATGAAGCAGTCAGGCCACCACAGCTGAGGTTCAAAGATGTGTACAAGAAAGACATGAGGACAGTGGACAATAAATCCAGCAACCTGGGAGGATGAAACAGTCAGGCCACCACAGCTTAGGTTCAAAGATGTGTACAAGAGGGACATGAGGACAGTGGACATAAATCCAGCAACCTGGGAGGATGAAGCAGTCAGGCCACCACAGCTGAGGTTCAAAGATGTGTACAAGAAAGACATGAGGACAGTGGACAATAAATCCAGCAATCTGGGAGGATGAAGCAGTCAGGCCACCACAGCTGAGGTTCAAAGATGTGTACAAGAAAGACATGAGGACAGTGGACAATAAATCCAGCAACCTGGGAGGATGAAGCAGTCAGGCCACCACAGCTGAGGTTCAAAGATGTGTACAAGAAAGACATGAGGACAGTGGACAATAAATCCAGCAACCTGGGAGGATGAAGCAGTCAGGCCACCACAGCTGATGTTCAAAGATGTGTACAAGAAAGACATGAGGACAGTGGACAATAAATCCAGCAACCTGGGAGGATGAAGCAGTCAGGCTACCACAGCTGAGGTTCAATGATGTGTACAAGAAAGACATGAGGACAGTGGACAATAAATCCAGCAACCTGGGAGGATGAAACAGTCAGGCCACCACAGCTGAGGTTCAAAGATGTGTACAAGAAAGACATGAGGACAGTGGACATAAATCCAACAACCTGGGAGGATGAAACAGTCAGGCCACCACAGCTGAGGTTCAGAGATGTGTACAAGAAAGACATGAGGACAGTGGACAATAAATCCAGCAACCTGGGAGGATGAAGCAGTCAGGCCACCACAGCTGAGGTTCAAAGATGTGTACAAGAAAGACATGAGGACAGTGGACAATAAATCCAGCAACCTGGGAGGATGAAACAGTCAGGCCACCACAGCTGAGGTTCAAAGATGTGTACAAGAAAGACATGAGGACAGTGGACAATAAATCCAGCAACATGGGAGGATGAAGCAGTCAGGCCACCACAGCTTAGGTTCAAAGATGTGTACAAGAAAGACATGAGGACAGTGGACAATAAATCCAGCAACCTGGGAGGATGAAACAGTCAGGCGACTACAGCTGAGGTTCAAAGATGTGTACAAGAAAGACATGAGGTTCAAAGATGTGTACAAGAAAGACATGAGGTTCAAAGATGTGTACAAGCGAGACATGAGGACAGTGGACATAAATCCAAAACGTGGGAGGATGAAACAGTCAGGCCACCACAGCTGAGGTTCAAAGATGTGTACAAGAGAGACATGAGGTTCAAAGATGTGTACAAGAGAGACATGAGGTTCAAAGATGTGTACAAGAGAGACATGAGGTTCAAAGATGTGTACAAGAGAGACATGAGGTTCAAAGATGTGCACAAGAGAGACATGAGGTTCAAAGTTGTGTACAAGAGAGACAGGTTCAAAGTTGTGTACAAGAGAGACATGAAGTTCAAAGATGTGTACAAGAGAGACATGAGGTTCAAAGATGTGTACAAGAGAGACATGAGGTTAAAGATGTGTACAAGAGAGACATGAGGTTCAAAGTTGTGTACAAGAGAGACATGAGGACAGTGGACAATAAATCCTATGAGGATGAAGCAGCCAATCACACCATGTGGTGATGCTCTCTATGGTGCCATCATAGATTGGACAAAACAAAGCTCTCACGGCAAGTAGAAGAGAAGAGACAATGTTGAAAGGAATATGAGGAAAAAATACAGCTGAGGGTTGTCACCTCAGTGGCACATTCCCATAGTTAGTTGTGACTGAAGTGTTGTCACCTCAGTGGCACATTCCCATAGTTAGTTGTGACTGAAGTTTAATCACCTCAGTGGCACATTCCCATAGTTAGTTATGACTGAAATGTTGTTGCATCAGTGGCACATTCCCATAATTAGTTGTGACTGAAGGGTTGTCACCTCAGTGGCACATTCCCATAGTTATGACTGAAGGGTTGTCACCTCAGTGCCACATTCCCATAGTTATGACTGAAGGGTTGTCACCTCAGTGGCACATTCCCAAAATTAGTTGTGACTGAAGGGTTGTCACCTCAGTGGCACATTCCCACAGTTAGTTGTGACTGAAGTGTTGTCACCTCAGTGGCACATTCCCATAGTTAGTTATGACTAAGGGGTTGTCACCTCAGTAACATATTCCCATAGTTAGTTGTGACTAAAGGGTTGTCACCTCAGTGGCACATTCCCATAGTTAGTTATGACTGAAGGGTTGTCACCTCAGTGCCACATTCCCATAGTTAGTTATGACTAAAGGGTTGTCACCTCAGTGCCACATTCCCATAGTTAGTTATGATTGAAGGGTTGCCACCTCAGTGCCACATTTCCATAGTTAGTTATGACTGAAGGGTTGTCACCTCAGTGCCACATTCCCATAGTTAGTTGTGACTCAAGGGTTGTCACCTCAGTGGCACATTCCCATAGTCAGTTATGACTGAAGTGTTGTCACCTCAGTGGCACATTCCCATAGTTAGTTATGACTGAAGGGTTGTCACCTCAGTGCCACATTCCCATAGTTAGTTGTGACTGAAGTGTTGTCACTTCAGTGGCACATTCCCATAGTCAGTTATGACTGAAGTGTTGTCACCTCAGTGGCACATTCCCATAGTTAGTTGTGACTGAAGTGTTGTCACCTCAGTGGCACATTCCCATAGTTAGTTGTGACTGAAGTGTTGTCACCTCAGTGGCACATTCCCATAATTAGTTGTGACTGAAGTGTTGTCACCTCAGTGGCACATTCCCATAGTTAGTTGTGACTGAAGGGTTGTCACCTCAGTGGCACATTCCCATAGTTAGTTGTGACTGAAGTGTTGTCACCTCAGTGGCACATTCCCACAGTTAGTTGTGACTAAAATGTTGTCACCTCAGTGCCACATTCCTATAGTTTAGTTATGACTGAAGGGTTGTCACCTCAGTGCCACATTCCCATAGTTAGTTATGACTGAAGGGTTGTCACCTCAGTGGCACATTCCCATAGTTAGTTGTGACTGAAGGGTTGTCACCTCAGTGCCACATTCCCAAAGTTAGTTGTGACTGAAGGGTTGTCACCTCAGTGCCACATTCCCATAGTTGTGACTGAAGTGTTGTCACCTCAGTGGCACATTCCCATAGTTAGTTGTGACTGAAGTGTTGTCACCTCAGTGGCACATTCCCATAGTTAGTTGTGACTGAAGTGTTGTCACCTCAGTGGCACATTCCCATAGTTAGTTATGACTGAAGGGTTGTCACCTTAGTGGCACATTCCCCTAGTTAGTTATGACTGAAGGGTTGTCACCTCGGTGGCACATTCCCAAAGTTAGTTATGACTGAAGGGTTATCACTTCAGTGGCACATTCCCATAGTTAGTTATGACTGAAGTGTTGTCACCTCAGTGGCACATTCCCATAATTAGTTATGACTGAAGGGTTGTCACCTCAGTGTCACATTCCCATAGTTAGTTATGACTGAAGGGGGGCTATTATTATTATATCTGTGTGTCATCAGTTAGCAAACAAGGAACAGGCTCAGCATATTTATAAACTCCCATCATCTTCACCATCAGTCAAGCAGGGACAACTCTTCTTACTTTCAAGAAAATGTTTTGTTTTACTTGTTTCCCTCTGATTTAACATTAACTCTTTGACTCCACAGCAACGCTCTGAGCGTTGCAAAATTCAACACGCCGTGCCCCAGCAACGCTCAGAGCGTGGTTTTTAGTTTATCACGAATAAACCCTAAAAATCGTCCGCTTAATGCAGTTCATATATTAAAACTCGTAGAATGACTTCCGCTACTATTTAAACAACTAATTTGACTTTAGTTAATCAGCACATGTGCATGTTTTGATGTTATTATCACAATTTTTGTGAAGATTCGCGTGTTTACGTTTTTCGTTGTTTTTGCTAGAGAAATATGTCACGCTTTATATTTACATTTTCTAAGTCTCCTAAGCAAATAATTGTGTCAAACTACTTTGAAAAATTGCTGACATTGATGATGATTGTTTGGTAGTCACAGGTTGTTGTCAAAATACGGAATATATGCAGAAAAGCTAGACACACTAGATTTAGTTGATGAGTGGGCGTAGTCATATTCTGGCCGATCAAAAAGCAACAAAACTAGACCTACCGTAACATCTAATCACTAGTTCTTGGTAGAAGATGAAGCTAGGGATACTATTAAAACATTAAACAAGAGTAAAAAAGTATTTATATGACGTTATTCTTATTTATGTGTTTGAAAATTACGTAATGCACGATTGCATAATTTATTTTCTTCTTACAAAGAACCACGGACAAACTGGTGCGAATAACACTAAATCTACTAATTTTGGCCATAAGCATGTTTTTTTTACTTTGTATATGGATTAACTTGACGTTTGAAGACTAAAAAGAAAGTTTTATTGTCTACGACAGTAATTTGTCTTTGGTAAGATCGTATTCTACAGTCAACGTTTTAGCGTTTTTCAATTTTACATAATAATAATAATAATAAATTCTTTAAGCGCCAAACACGGCGCATAAGGCAGAAACCAGTGCTCTCCAGGTTGTTCGTTGTGACGCCACTCCTCTTAGCTCTTGCACATTATTTAGGCCCAACGTTCTTCCTTCTCTTATTATTGTTCTTCTGAGTGTTTCTTTTGGTCTTCCTTTTTTTTCCGCTTACCCTCAGGAACCCAAGTGAGCGCCTGTAGTGGTATTCTGTTGTTTTTGCATTCGTAGGACATGACCGATATATGACCATCGTCTTTTCCTTATATAGTCGGAGACATATTTCTGCCTAGAGTCTTCTCTTATTTGTCGATTAGTCTTGAATTCTTTCCAACTGATGTTCATGAGTTTTCTAAGACATTTGTTCTCGAATGTATTCAGCTTGTTCTCCAATGATTTTGTTATTTTCCAACTCTCACAGCCGTATGTTAACACTGAGATAACATTTGAATTAAACAGACGAAGCTTGGTATGTATATTCAATGATCGTAATTTCCAAATGTTAGATAATCTATTGAAGGCGCTAGCTGCCAAAGCAATTCTAGTATGGATTTCTCTTGTTGTGTCACCATCCTGAGTCATTTTACTGCCTAAATAATTGAAACTTTCAACTTTCTGTAGTTTTTCCCCGTTCAAGATGATATCAAAGGTCTCGTTAGAAAAGTTCATAGCTTTAGTTTTAGAGGCATTTATTTGGAGACATGCAAAATGATTAAATTATACCGAACATACTTGTGTTAATACTACCACAGACATTATATATTTGAATTCTCTATCCATTTCCCTACAGTTTGGTATATAATAAGTACATGTTCAAAGGAAAATTCACAAATAAATTTAGACTGAAAGATGAACATTTCACTCTATAAAATTCTGCCCACAAAAAAAGTCTGGCACAGCGTGCAAAATAACTCTGGAATGAAAGAGTTAATTATTTCCCATGATTCAAAATTTGCTTCATCCAATTTTTGTGGGGGGTTTTTTTTTTGTTTCTTTTTAGTAAGTTGTACAGATATGTTTTTGTAACTGCTGGTTCATGTAGATGCCTTGTTTGTATTTTGTCGTGCATGTTGTCATTTTATTTGGTGGAACATTTGATTGTCTTACTTGATTTAGTGTGTAGATTTTTGCTTGATTGAATACACATTTAATTAAAATATAGTCGTATACACACAAAACACAGGACAAAACTATTTGATGAGATATGATTGTTGTTGCGATCTGATGAAGAGGTTAACAATTTCTGAGACAAGCAGAAG
This sequence comes from Oreohelix idahoensis, assembly GCA_024509875.1. Taxonomy (NCBI): domain Eukaryota; kingdom Metazoa; phylum Mollusca; class Gastropoda; order Stylommatophora; family Oreohelicidae; genus Oreohelix; species Oreohelix idahoensis. Next base: position 129,359 of record JAMPIV010005885.1, on the reverse strand, counting down.
TAATGCTTCAGTCATGGGTCCAGTCAAGTGTTTGTATGTTGTTATTATTAACGAATAGACGGGGATTTGGTCATGGAGACATCCGCTGGTGGTCCAAGGCATCAAGCAGGGAGCGCAGAGACATGGTAGTTCAGGAGATACGAGAAGCTGAGAATGATAAGAGGTTGCAAAAAGCAGTGCAGCAGGTCCAACAAGGCCAATGGACTACATGGGAAGGAGCCCTGCAGAGGTCCTTGACATGGAATGATATATGGCATATGGCACCTCTTAGGCTCAGCTTCGTTGTCAGATCACTGTATGACCTGCTGCCATCGGCCACCAACCTTGTGAAATGGGGAAAGTCGGATGATGAGCAGTGCCCCCTGTGCCAGGGGAGGCAGACACTTGAGCACGTGCTCTCAGCGTGTAAGGTGTCATTAGGGCAAGGGCGATACACTTGGCGCCATAACAAAGTGCTAAATGAGCTTGCTGCGACAATAGATCTGGCAAGAATGAAGGCGAATAGCAAAGTCCGGCCAGACACCGCAAACACATACTTTCTGAGGGCAGGAAAGTCAGCACACCCCAAACCGAATAAACCTGGTAGCAGTTTACCATCTCTTCTTGATTGTGCAAATGATTGGGAGATGGCGGTAGATCTACCTGGACGAGGGGCATATCCAGAGAGTATCCGGAAATCGCGGAGACGGCCGGATATAGTGCTTCATTCTGCAGCAACGCTTCAGGTCATACTGATTGAACTGACCGTGCCATTTGAATCCAGATTAGATGAGCAACATTCGTTCAAAGCGGCCAAGTATAGTGATCTGGCCGCGGATCTGAGACACGATGGGTTCACTGCAAGGGTCATGGCTGTTGAAGTGGGCGCAAGAGGGCTTGTGGCTGCATCAGTGTATGATCTGTTGAAACTGTTGGGGCTGAGGGGACAGTCGAGAACAAGGGCCCTGAAGAGGCTTAGTGAAACTGCCGAAAAGGCATCAGGCTGGCTGTGGAACAACCGCAATGGGGAATGGAGATCGTAACAATAAACGCTGCGGTACAGAATTTTTCTAAGTCCACAATACGCTGAGGTTTGTGGTGGACTAGTGAACGGGCTGCGACTCAGGGGCGACAAGCGGTGTATACTATAAGGGGTGTCAGTATCAAGAGTCCAGTGGGGAACGCGCAGTGGCGACTCGTTGACTTCGCGCTGGTGTCTCAGTGTGTGCGACGGAACGAACGGAATAATTTGTCTTCTCTTTGTTACTTTCACAATTGCCTCCACGGCTGGCGGAGTTGTGGAATTTAAAGTTGCTACCATAAGTGAAATGGGTTCATTTTCGATGCAAGACAACAGGAAGCTGAGACGCTTGGGAGTCATGACCCAAGTGGGCCCGCCCCCCTTAGAGTGTAAAGGAGTATATAGGGCCGAAACACTTGTCGGACGGGGGGACTTCTTCTGATGATCAGATTGCTTCCTGTTGTATCGCTGTGTAAAGAGTTTCCTATCATCATCATTGAAATGTGTTTGTAGGTGATTATTATTGAAATGTGTTTGTAGGTGATTATTATTGAAATGTATTTGTAGGTTATTATTATTGGAATGTGTTTGTATGTGATTATTATTGGAATGTGTTTGTAGGTCAGTAACTATTGAGAAAAGCAGAAACACAACTTTAATCCTGGGTCCAGTCGAAGCAACAGTTCATGTCAGTGGGTGTGAGAATGTCACTGTTATTGCACCATGTAGGAACTTTATGATCAGGTAAGGTCTTTATCTCACTTCCCATTTTGTTTGTTTTTTTTTATTTGTTTCTGCCCCAATCTCTCTTTGTATCTCGCAACATGAGTGCTTGTTTTCTCTAACACCATTTTTTGGGGGCATTTTTGAAGTTACTGCTAAAAACATAAAGAGGCATAAAAGGTCTACTATATAACATGTAATTTTTTATGATTACACCCCTGTTAAGTCATATTTCTGAGGTGGATGACGGAGTGAGTCGAAGTAAGGGTCACTGAGGTTATTAATATTTAAGTTTCACTCAGCGATTGAGTTTGGGTCTGACTTCATGTCAGTATGTTGTGACTTGGAGCGTGTGCATGGAGAAAGCGTGTTTGGTGAACTAGTCTGGGTGGCTGAGAGAGTACCCGGATGTGACTAGAGGAAGTCTGTTTTTTGATAGCCGAGCTGTGCGCTTGAGGCTGTGTTTTGTGATTGAGCTGTGAGCTCGTATTATGTGACAGATAAGATATTATATAGTGATTATGAATAATGTGATTATGTCTGACATATTGTTGTATAGGCAACGTTTTCCTGCCTAGGAGTGTTCTGGAGGAACTTTAGGTAATGTTCGTGGAGAACATATTAAGGCGACGAGTTGGTCCCGCCTTTGGAGCTACAGTGGAGTAAGGCGTTGAGTATTGTCCACCTGGAAGTTATATTGGAGTAGAATTTATATGGCGATGTTGCATGCCGCCAATCATAATCACTTGGGATAAGTGATTTACACCTGTATGGTGAATGAATTCGTGCGAGGGTTGAATGCCGCACATAGAAACGTGTTGTGTTTACTGTTAGTGTGTGGACGGTCAGCCAGTCCGTAAAAGTATTGTTATAAGTTATTTCCTACAGGCATTGTCAGCCTGAGTGTGATGTAATGCATGCGTAACGACATTATTGATGTTCAGGACTTATGTGAATGTTCTATTAAATGTCATGGAGCTGTACAAGTGGCGTCGTGTTATTCATATCCCTAGTGTTGTTTACCATCTACACACGACACACTCATAATTACCAAGCCCTAACAACTTGGGGAGCTCGCAAAAGGAGTATTATAGGAAACCTGGGGCAGCTTTTAGAGAATCAACAGAAACGCCCAGTGACATAAGTGGTAAAGGAAGAAAACATACGGTAACAACCCCCTTGCTAAACTGTAGGAGAGTTCAATTTTGTTCCATCTCCTATCATGTTTAAGTTAACCATAAACACAAAATGTCCTTTTTTTTTTTTTTGAGATAGAACAAACAAGTACTTGGGTCACAATCTGACTGTGTTAATCACTCCAAACTTTCACTTAAAATAAAAACTCTTTTTCCATGCTTAACATCACTTCACGCATTCTGTCCCCAAATTATGTTGATCATCATCATGATTTGGCATGACCCTTCAAATGGCTGTAGATCTGCCAGAGACATACTTGGAAATCATTAGGAAGTCTTGAGGACGTCCAGATATAGCGCTACACTCCTCATTGTCGCACCAGATTATAATGATTGAGTTGACAGTGACATTTGAATCCATATTAGATGAGCAGCACTCATTCAAAATGGCCAGGTACAATGATCTGGTCACTGACTTGAGACATGATGAGAGCACAGCATAAGTACTATCTGTAGAAGTAGGTGCAAGAGGTCTTTTTTTCTTTCTTTCTCGTTCGTCCTGAAAAGGACGTTGGTTGCGTTGTGTCTGTTTACAGCGAAGCTGCGATATCTGCGCCTTTCGGCCGACACATCCGACTTCAGCACGGCATTTTTTGGGACCGGGTTTGCCTTCCCTCTTCGATCCCTACTCTCTCAGTCAGACTGCAGTGATGCAGCCTGTTTCCAGGACCACCACTTGGAGGTGGAGTAGGGTCTTGGTCAGCTCTGGTTCGCTGACCCTGACGCAAGCAGTCAAGCTATGGGTCGCTGACTGCATTCTCTGTTGCTGCGTCTTTGGGTCTAGTGGCTGCCTCAGTGTATGATCTACTGAAACTATTGGGTGTGAAAGGACAGTCAAGAACAAGGGCACTTAAAGGCTTGGCAGAACTGCAGGAAAGACATGGCACATAGACATAGACTTGACATGGTGCCGGCTGTGAAACAACCACAACGGGATCTGGAATTCAGGACAGTAATTTATATACAATAAAACAGTTACTTTCACAGCTGCCTATAGTTGACAGAAGGGATAAATCCAGGAGTAAATTTAGAGGGCATAACCTAGGTGGAGTGGGTTCAGTTTCCAGTGCAGGTGAGAAATAAAGAATAACAGGAGGCTGACATTTTGTAGTCTTGAGCCAAGACCTTCTTCCTTAGTGTGTAAGGGAGATTTAAGGGTGAAACGTGTCTGATGGGGAGATAATGTCTAATGATCAGATTGCCTCCTCTTGTAACACCTTGTTTAGAGTTTCCAGTCATCCTACCTTCATGTCAGATCACAAGTTTTCACTCACTGAACTTATAGTAACTTCTGATGATCAGATTACCTACTCTTGTAACATCATGTATAGAGTTTCCAATCATCCTACCTATATATCAGATCACAAGTTTTCACTCACTTATTCATGTGCTATGAAAGAAATCAGTAGAGGGAGACAGAACAACAAGATAACACAAACGTTGGGAGAGAGGTCAACAAAAAACACAAACTTTAGGAGAGAGATCAACAAAAAAACACAAACGTTGGGAGAGAGGTCAACAAAAAACACAAACTTTAGGAGAGAGATCAACAAAAAAACACAAACGTTGGGAGAGAGATCAACAAAAAAAAAAACTTTAGGAGAGAGATCAACAACAAAAAAACAAACATTGGGAGAGAGATCAACAAAAAAACACAAACATTGGGAGAGAGGTCAACAAAAAACAAAAATTTTAGGAGAGAGATCAACAAAAAAACACAAATGTTGGGAGAGAGATCAACAAAAAAACACAAACTTTAGGAGAGAGATCAACAAAAAAACACAAACGTTGGGAGAGAGATCAACAAAAAAACACAAACTTTAGGAGAGAGATCAACAAAAAAACACAAATGTTGGGAGAGAGATCAACAAAAAACACAAACTTTAGGAGAGAGATTAACAAAAAAACACAAACGTTGGGAGAGAGATCAACAAAAAAAACACAAACTTTAGGAGAGAGATCAACAAAAAAACACAAACGTTGGGAGAGAGATCAACAAAAAAACACATTGGCAAGAAAACTGGTGACACAAATAAAAGGGTTGATGAGGACATGGAAAGGCCTTGACCTGAAAGATGAGACAGGAGGATTTGGTGTGAGTTTCTTGAAGGCCTTGACCTGAAAGATGAGACAGGAGGATTTGGTGTGAGTTTCTTGAAGGCCTTGACCTGAAAGATGAGACAGGAGGATTTGGTGTGAGTTTCTTGAAGGCCTTGACCTGAAAGATGAGACAGGAGGATTTGGTGTGAGTTCCTTGAAGGCCTTGACCTGAAAGATGAGACAGGAGGATTTGGTGTGAGTTTCTTGAAGGCCTATGCTCCTTATGGAGCTCGAGGGTAATGAATGATTGAAGTTTGTGTTACAAAACAAATTATGTTTATTGAAATTCTTTGTCCATGCCATTTCCACCATGTTAGGCTCACAGACTGACTTACTGAATGTTTTGTTTTGTTATGTCCTACCCTGCATACTAGGACACAAGTCGGACTCACTAAACTTTTAATTTTGTCCTGTCTACAGTGGATCCACCCTGTGCACATTGTATCTGCTGACCCCGAACCGGCCACTGCTTCTCAGTGGAAATGACACAATAATGCTGGCTCCTTACCACACATTCTACGCCACCCTGGAGGAGCATATGTCCAGAGCTGGTATTAGTCCAACTCCAAATCTCTGGGATCAGCCTTTGTGCATGGGTAATGCCGCACATTTACAACTGTACCTCTCATTTAAGGCGTTACTTAGGCACATTTAATAACACATTCTCTCTGCCCGTAGCCACATTAATAAGGGTCAGGTCTTTGAGATGTGGATATATAGAAGAATGAGATATGTCTCATGGAAAGAGAAGAAAACAAAAAGAAGGTGCTAGAAAACCCAGGAATGAAAGGAGAATCAATTGAGGAGATCAAGATTAGACAGCTAAAATACTTTGGCGATATAAAAAGACATAACACCTTGCTGAAGACCATAACAGAAGGGAGAGTTGAAGGCAAACGTGCAAGAGGAAGACAACGCTATAAGTGGGAATACCTCTGAATATGTCTCAAATCACTAATTTACAGTACGAAGAATTCGATTCTTATGTCTTGTTGTTATTGTTTTTTTATTATTATTTTTTTATTTTTATTTTTTCAAATTCATTATTATTATTAATTTTTTTTTTTTGGTTTTTTATTATTTTTATTTTATTTTAAAAACACTTTAATTATGATGATTATTGCAAATGTAATATTACTTTTATAATGATAAATGCCTTAATAATGCTTAAAGTAAATGTGAGGATGAAAGGATATTAGTATACATGATGAGAGAGAGAGGGGAGCCGCGCTAGCGTAGTGGTTACAACACCGCTCTGGCGACCAGGTGATTCAGGATCAAACCCGGGCGACGGCATTTGAGGATTTTTCGTCGACCGGGAATTGGACTGGATTAACTCGAGACCTGGCGAGGACATTTGAAGGAGTGTCGTCGACCAGGGATTGGCGGCTCCTGAGCCGACCCAGCTCTAATGGGTACCTCCGAAATCGGCGAGTATCTGCCTGAATGGCGAGGGACACCTGTCTCTGTACAAGAAAAAGGGATACTCACGTAAAATCAATGTCAGGTTAGACATTAACAATAACCTGAGATTTTGCCTCGAGTGTTAGCGGGCGTACGAAAAAAAAAAAAAAAAAGAGAGAGAGAGAGAGGAAGGGCAGAATGTCAGACGGGCCTGCATGCCCAATTCTTAACCCTTTGAAAATAAAGTTTGTTCGTTCGTTCGTTCTTTTGTCACTTCCTTTTGTCACTTCATTGACTTCTCTGTTGTCACTTCATCATTTACTTCTCTTTTGTCACTTCATTACTTCTCTTTTGTCACTTCCTTTTGTCACTTCATTACTTCTCTGATGAAGTGACTTCTCTTTTGTCACTTCATTACTTCTCTGATGAAGCGACTTCTCTTTTGTCACTTCATTACTTCTCTTTTGTCCCTTCCTTTTGTTACTTCATTACTTCTCTTTTGTCACTTCATTGACTTCTCTGTTATCACTTCATTGACTTTCCTTTTGTCACTTCATTGACTTCTCTTTTGTCACTTCATTGACTTTTCTTTTGTCACTTCATTGACTTTTTTGGTGTCACTTTCTTTAATTACTTCATTTATTTCTCTTTTGTCACTTGATTACTTCTCTTTTGTCACTTCCTTTTATCACTTCATTACTTCTCTTTTATCACTTCCTTTTATCACTTCATTACTTCTCTTTTGCCAAATTATTGACTTCTCTTTTATCACTTCATTGACCTTTATTTTTTTTGTCACTTCCTTTTATCACTTCATTTACCGCTCTCTTGTGACTTCCTTACTTCTCTTGTCACTTCATTACTTCTCCTTTGTCACTTCCTTTTATCACTTCATTACTTCTATTTTGTCACATCATTACTTCTCTTTTATCACTTATTTTGCACCTCTTCTTTCACTTTCTTCTCACTCTTTTATCACTTTTCTGCTACCATAACTTTCTTTAATTCCCTTCTTGCTGTCATCTTCTGTCACCCTTTATCACTTTTTGTACCTCTTTTGTTATATCACTTTCTTTATTTCTCTTTTATCACTTTCTCTCACTTATCACCTTTATTGTATTTTTGCTTCTCTTGTGCAGCGTTCGTTCTTACATCCTTCGACTGATGATCTGAAAGTACTGCATTTTCATATGCTTAAATAATGAAGTAAATTATCTTGTCTTATAGGACCAGATCACAGAGATGACCAGCCAATCTGGCAAATTCTCCCAGAATCTGAGTTCTACCCATTCTCTGTGCCTTTTGAGATGGTGGGGCCTACAAAGGTAAATTTTCTGGATAAGAAATATTAATATGACTAGGAGCAAAAACACCATGACAACTTGTTATATAATGTGGTCAGGTGCTGAGAGAGTTAACATGTGTTATAAAATATGGCCAGGTGCAGAGAAATTGGTAGTTGGTAATTTTATTATATGTGGCCAAGTACAGAGAGCATAATAAATGTGTGTACGTTCAGAGATAATTGAAATGTGATAATAAATGTGTGTACATACAGAGAGAATTGACATGTGATAATAAATATGGCTAAGTGATGCCTTGAATGAGAGGCAAAGTTGTAAAATGTTAATCAGCTGAGATTAAGTGACAAACTAGAAACAAAATCCCTTACATTCATTCCTGTCACATACACAGGGACCCACACACACACACACAAACTGGGATTGTTTTATGGTCACCCTGTTTGGTGTGGTTTATTTGGGTTTATCATTACAGTTACTACTATCACTATTGCCTCAACTAAAAGTCTGTTGATCATTACACTTACTACTACCACTATTGCCTCAACTGAAAGTCTGTTGATCATCACACTTACTACTACCACTATTGCCTCAACTGAAAGTCTGTTGATCATCACACTTACTACTACCACTATTGCCTCAACTAAAAGTCTGTTGATCATTACACTTACTACTATCACTATTACCTCAACTGAAAGTCTGTTGATCATCACACTTACTACTATCACTGTTCCTCAACTGAAAGTCTGTTGATCATCACACTTACTACTACCACTATTGCCTCAACTGAAAGTCTGTTGATCATCACACTTACTACTACCACTATTGCCTCAACTGAAAGTCTGTTGATCATCACACTTACTACTACCACTATTGCCTCAACTGAAAGTCTGTTGATCATCACACTTACTACTATCACTGTTCCTCAACTGAAAGTCTGTTGATCATCACACTTACTACTACCACTATTGCCTCAACTGAAAGTCTGTTGATCATTACACTTACTACTACCACTATTGTCTCAACTGAAAGTCTGTTGATCATCACACTTACTACTATCACTGTTGCCTCAACTGAAAGTCTGTTGATCATCACACTTACTACTATCACTATTACCTCTGCTGAAAGTCTGTTGATCATTACAGTTACTACTTTCACTATTGCCTCAACTGAAAGTCTGTTGATCATTACAGTTACTACTATCACCATAGCCTCAACTGAAAGTCTGTTGATCATTACAGTTACTACTATCACTATTGTCTCAACTATTACTGCTAGTAGTGCCACATCTTAAAATTTGATGTCTACCAGATATTCTTATTATCATTCAGAACATTTCATTCATAAATAACATTTCCAACCCACTTGTGATAACTGATGCAAAATTAACATGACACCCATCAGGCTAGACTAAAATAGCACAATACATTCTGGCAAGGGACATAGGGGCTGGGCCTCAGTAGGGCTTTAATGTTGACAGACCAGCTGATAATTTAGGCTTGAACAGATTTATTAAGCCACTTGTAAAGAACAGAAGAACTAAAATGGTACAGTCTGGCAGTCTAGCAGTGTGAAACTGAGGAGAAATACCAAGCAACAATGGAATAAGAAGTGTAAAAGACGTTTGAGGTTGTTAACACATATATCAGCAGGCATCATAAGGTTCAAGTTGTGAGCTGTCAGAAATTGGTGATTCAGCTGAGGCTGTCATAAGCTGTCGAAGTGATCACAGCCTGGTTCAGTGTATGCTATAAAAAAAAGGGGCCTATCATTTTTTTTTAATCTGTTATATATTTAACTTAGTTCTCACTTTTTTTCTCTTCTACTTTTGTTCGATTGTCCTTGACAGCCCTTGTGGCTGTAATGTAGGCATTTTTTTTCCTTTGTTATCCTAGAATTACCTTTTTTTGTTTTCCCCACCTTGCTGTCAAAATCTGTCCAGATGTTTGAAATGTACTAATGTTGTTTGGTAATTGTCAACAGTCTAGATGTTTGAAATGTACTAATGTTGTTTGGTAATTGTCAACAGTCTAGATGTTTGAAATGTACTAATGTTGTTTGGTAATTGTCAACAGTCTAGATGTTTCAAATGTACTAATGTTGTTTGGTAATTGTCAACAGTCTAGATGTTTGAAATGTACTAATGTAGTTTGGTAATTGTCAACAGTCCAGATGTTTGAAATTGTCACGAAGTGGATTTAAGTTTTTAGAGTTTGTCTGAGTGTAAAGACAAGACACTAGTATGAGAAAGACTGAGAAGATAGATTTGTAAGAAAATGACAGTGAATGTGGAAGATGAGACTTATAGCTTCGAGGGTGAGAACCTAGATTGACTCTCCCTCGCCACTCGCGACTTTGTGCAGAGCTAAAGACTCACCACCTATGACTACCATAAAGGAGATAAGGTTTCACTAAATGTCCACAGACACCACTCTACAGACATATATATATATATATATATATATATATATATATATATATATATATATATATATATATATATATATATATATATATATATATATATATATATGTGTGTGTGTGTGTACAGTATAGTTCTAGAGAAAGAGACTGATCCAGACTACAGTTTATAGTTTATTTACACAATAAAATAAATTACATATCAAAATAAATAACGTGCGTGGTCGCACATCTGAAACAGAACCCAAAACAATTAAAATGACATACAAAAAGTAAACCCACAATGTCACCCTCCCCTCAACCTGCTGGAAAGAAAGTTTAGGGTTATATATATATATATATATATATAAAATCAAACACCATTGTCCGGATGTATACCTAACTAACACAAAATCTGGAAAAAAAGAACTTCCTAAATTATGTCTCTCCTCTGTTTCTGTTCTGACTGTCTGCCTCTATAACTTCTATAACTTCTGTCTCTCCTCTCTAAAGCATTCGGAAGGAATTTTGACCCTATCTCCTCCCACGAATATTGCAGCTGATGACTTGGCTTCTAGAACTTCGTTACTTGACTCGAAATGTAGCTGCTTCACTGCTGACGAACCTTCAATGGCCCTGGTACCCCTCTTCGGGTTTAGAACCGTCGGCTTTATTATGGCCGAATTTACACACACAACCAAACCCAACCTCCAGGCCACGCACCTTTTTGGAGTGGTATAACAAGCTAAGAGCTCTGGATTTTGTAGATAAACGAGTTCTTCACTGCAAGAGAACTGCTATCTTCATCTGGTGCAGACGTACTTGGCGCCGGTAACTACCACGTCACCAATTTCGTTCATGCCTCGACCCCTCGACTCTTGAGAACGGCCGACTTTCTTGGCAAGCTGTAAGGCAATTTATGCACCGCTCCCTGTGGGCCGTGAAAATTGCTGTAACCAAAAGAAAATAACAACTAATGTACAACAACTTCAAATTAAACTCAACTCTAATACATAAACACATCACCCGTCTATCCCCTACACCCATCTATGCACAGCGATAGACAAAATTCCTAACTAAAGGTCAAACTACCCCACTTCAACACTGTCTGTTTAGGTAAACCCAGACGCAGCCGACCTAAATCTTTTCCGTGCCGGCTGGCCTGTCAGCCGTCACAACATTTGCTTCTATGAAGCGAAACCTATGTGGTAAAATTCCTAGGCCTACTTTGTATTACAGACTGACCCGGGTAACAAAATAAAATACACCTCCTCTAGGAATAATTAAATCCCATCTCAGAAAAATTAATTACACCCCTCACTCCCCTCCTGAGTACACAACAATTAAATGCCAAATAAAATAACATACACACAATTAAATGCCCAATAAAATAACATACACACAATACGAATAATGCTGACATCTTGACTAAAGTTGGCGGTTGGATTTTAAGCCGGCAGACATGCACACTCCTCTTCAAATTATGCAAATAGGGCCAACGGTGATGAGTTCACGTAAAGTTCTTGAAAACATTTTTTCAGAACAGTTCTTTCATATTACAGATATAAACGTTCTTGATGTCGAAATCCCCAGAACTAGATCACCAAGTTTTCTTTGTTACACTTGGGATTTGTAGAAAGTGATTTGTGTTGTAATTGATTCTTGTAATATGAATGACATCAATGCATCGTGCTGTACGTAAAAGAATGTCATGAGTGTGATCACAAACATGCCATCAAAGCAGTTCAGAAATTCGTAGGTCCACAAAAAATTACAAGTTTATTTACATCTTGAGGAATTACAGTTCATGGCATTGGCATAGAGAAAATGACATACATGTTATAGAATCCTCCAACAGTCTCGTCTCATTAATTAATATCTAGCCGCTGTACTAGGGGTGCCTATGAAAGGTGATCACCCAAGTAATGTAGACCAGATAAAATGAAGATGCTTAAATCTATTGTAGAATACTTCTCTACAAGGTACAGAACTTCTCCATAAGTCCGAAGTCTTCTTAAAACAAGTGGCGGCTTTCGAAGATAATTAATGCCACGTAAAATACTTTATTTTTCCACCATATCTGGAGTTATAAGAATACGTCCTCCTTTGACAACTACAATTGACAAAAGGCCTAGTTTCAACCGTTTGCATATATTAGTGCGAAACGGATTATGTCATAAACTTCCGGTGACGTATTAAATATATCGCGTTCAATAACAATTAAAACCTGTGCAACATCATGATGAACCACAGATAGACATATTACCTTGTAGATTAACTGCTAATAGACTAAGTGTGGTCAACATGCAAAAATACATATAAATCTTCTTTAACACTATCTTCTATGCTAATTAAATTTATGGACATACCTAATTACCGCGTTTCATCCGCTTGGAGCAGACGATAATGCTTAGATTCACGGCAGTAAATTTTGAAAACCAGAGAGGCCGCTACTAGATTTACTCTGTTATTTATCGTACCAAAAAGCTGATGCAACCCCCCCACGCTATGAGTGAGTCATCGCTTGGCTTCGCTCGTAGACCAATAATATTTTGGCATTTAATAAACTATTGAAACCAGCCAATAATATCGCAACAAATACGTGACTCATGGTTATTCTGCTCGCGCGCGAAAAGAATTTCATAACGTTATATCACCTACTACCGTTCGGGTGAGCAGAATCAACTTTGATTCGCTCTAACGTAAGTTCGACGTACTTGGGTAGTGTTCCCCCCCATCCCTCATTTCAACGGGTGGGTGTTTTTATAACGTCAGACAATTTACCCATCCTAAATAATAACGACGCGCTCACTGCTTACTATATAAAATTGAACGCGATTATATTACAAAGAAAAGCCGACGTGATCGCAATTACTTTAAAGGAAAGAAGACTGGTGAAAAATCTTAAAATTTAAAACCCACCGTAATTCCTCTAAACTGCACTCAAAAATTACATAGAGAAATGGATAATTACATAGAGAAACGAATGGGCCTATTGAAAAATAAAATTACAGTACTGCATCACAGAAATGTATTAATGTAGTTTGGTAATTGTCAACAGTTCAGATGTTTGAAATGTATTAATGTAGTTTGGTAATTGTCAACAGTCCAGATGTTTGAAATGTACTATTGTAGTTTGGTAATGGTCAACAGTCCAGATGTTTGAAATGTACTAATGTAGTTTGGTGATTGTCAACTGTTCAGATGTTTGAAATGTATTAATGTGGTTTGGTAATTGTCAACAGTCCAGATGTTTGAAATGTACTAATGTAGTTTGGTGATTGTCAACTGTTCAGATGTTTGAAATGTACTAATGTAGTTTGGTGATTGTTAACTGTTCAGATGTTTGAAATGTACTAATGTAGTTTGGTGATTGTCAACAGTTCAGATGTTTCAAATGTTTTAATGTAGTTTGGTAATTGTCAACAGTTCAGATGTTTGAAATGTACTAATGTAGTTTGGTGATTGTCAACAGTTCAGATGTTTGAAATGTACTAATGTAGTTTGGTGATTGTCAACAGTTCAGATGTTTCAAATGTACAAATGTTGTTTGGTAATTGTCAACAGTTCAGATGTTTGAAATATACTAATGTAGTTTGGTGATTATCAACAGATCAGATGTTTGAAATGTATTAATGTAGTTTGGTAATTGTCAACAGTCCAGATGTTTGAAATGTACTAATGTAGTTTGGTGATTGTCAACTGTTCAGATGTTTAAAATGTACTAATGTAGTTTGGTGATTGTCAACTGTTCAGATGTTTGAAATGTACTAATGTAGTTTGGGCAGAGCAACCCAACTTTTGAGGTAAAAAATGGAGGTCAACAAACAAGGACCCCCCTTACCAACCACTTTATTTTTAACGGTCAGATACTGAGTGGTGCGCCAGACAGCAAAGGACAGTCCAAGAGTAATATGATGGACAACGTTCTCTACACTGGAAGATCTGGAATATGCAGATGACATTGCACTATTTCGCACATTCACATCAACACATCCAAGAAAAAACAGATAGACTGAATAAGTATAGCCAGCAGGTGGGTCTGAACATCAATCTAAAGAAGACGGAAGTTATGACACTCAATGTGGGCAATCATAAGCCTATAACAATAAGGAACCAGAAACTAGAACAGACAGAGACATTTACATACCTAGGATGCATAGTAACACCAGACGGTGGATCAAGCAAAGACATCAAGAACAGAATGAATAAAGTGAGAACAGCCTTTGCTAGTCTCAACAACATCTGGAAGCCTTCCCAGTACAGCACAAACACCAAATTAAGATTATATCAGAGCTGTGTACTTTCTGTGCTTCTCTATGGTGCTGAATGCTGGAGAGTAATAGAGAAGGAAATGTTGAAATCTTCCTCTTTCCACACAACATGCCTAAGGAAAAGTCTCCAAATATTTTGGCAGAATACCATCAGTAACCAAGAACTGCTTACTCTGAGCAAACAAGGGGACATGCACACCATCATAGCTGGCAGACGCTGGAGTTGGGTTGGCCATGCCCTTAGAAGAGACCCTGATGCCATCACAAGAACAACTATGCTATGTACCCCTGAAGGAAAGCAAAAGAGAGGCTGACCAAAAACAACTTGGCGGAGGACTGTGGAGGCAGAGATGCAAAGAATGAACCAGAGTTGGGGCACTGCACAAAGGATGGCTACTGATTGAGCAAAGTGGAAGCTGTTTGTTGCTGTCCTCCAAGATGCCACCAGGCGTGATGGCCACTGACTGCTTTGATAGTCAGCGGCTAAGGATCAAAGAAGAAGAAGAATGTAGTTTGGTAATTCATCGTCAACAGTCCAGATATTTGAAATGTTCTAATGTTGTTTGAATTCATTGTCAACAGTCCAGATATTTGAAATGTTCTAATGTTGTTTTAACTCATCGTCAACAGTCCAGATATTTGAAATGTTCTAATGTTGTTTGAATTCATCATCAACTGTCCAGATATTTGAAATCTACTAATGTTGTTTGAATTCATTGTCAACAGTCCAGATATTTGAAATGTTCTAATGTTGTTTGAATTCATCGTCAACAGTCCAGATATTTGAAATGTTCTAATGTTGTTTGAATTCATCATCAACTGTCCAGATATTTGAAATCTACTAATGTTGTTTGAATTCATTGTCAACAGTCCAGATATTTGAAATGTTCTAATGTTGTTTGAATTCATCATCAACTGCCCAGATATTTGAAATCTACTAATGTTGTTTGAATTCATTGTCAACAGTCCAGATATTTGAAATGTTCTAATGTTGTTTGAATTCATCGTCAACAGTCCAGATATTTGAAATGTTCTAATGTTGTTTGAATTCATTGTCAACAGTCCAGATATTTGAAATGTACCAATGTTGTTTGAATTCGTCATCAACTGTCCAGATATTTGAAGTGTACTAATGTTGTTTTAACCCATCATCAATAGTCCATCCCAGGAAATCTTCCGGCTTACTACCAAAAGGAAATCAACAAGCGTCAGAAACAGATTGACACCTGGCAACACATGGTTAAAGATGCAGGGCTGTCCAGAGAGCAGAGAAAAGAGTTTCAAACTCTTGTCGAGTCCAGGTTTCATGTAAGATCAAACTCTTGTCAAGTCCAGGTTCCGTGTAAGATCAAACTCTTGTCAAGTCCAGGTTCCATGTAAGATCAAACTCTTGTCCAGTCCAGGTTCCATGTAAGATCAAACTCTTGTCCAGTCCAGGTTTCATGTAAGATCAAACTCTTGTCAAGTCCAGGTTCCGCGTAAGATCAAACTCTTGTCAAGTCCAGGTTCCATGTAAGATCAAACTCTTGTCCAGTCCAGGTTCCATGTAAGATCAAACTCTTGTCCAGTCCAGGTTCCATGTAAGATAACTCATCATGTCACATCTGCTCCTTACAGAGCATGGAGCCAGCACAACATCTAGTCCCCTTACAGGAAGCCTGCACCAAGCTTATGCCTTATGCTCCTGCGGCGGTGGTTGAATATTTGCTGTTAGAAAAGGTTGCAGGCACCTTCTTTAGCTTTAATCTGAAACAGGAAAATGAGCTGTAAGATAGCTTGACCTATACTGCTGGCTGAGTTCTTTCTGAATGAGATAAACTTGAAACTGAAATATAATATCTGCGTTCAACTTTACGATGTCGTTGGATTGATCCCCAGTAGAGTAAAGGACCATCCATCTCATGGCATGTTGGATTGATCCCCAGTAGAGTAGAGGACCATCCATCTCATGGCATGTTGGATTGATCCCCAGTAGAGTAGAGGACCATCCATCTCATGGCATGTTGCATTGATCCCCAGTAGAGTAGAGGACCATCCATCTCATGGCATGTTGGATTGATCCCCAGTAGAGTAGAGAACCATCCATCTCATGGCATGTTGGATTGATCCCCAGTAGAGTAGAGGACCATCCATCTCATGGCATGTTGGATCGATCCCCAGTAGAGTAGAGGACCATCCATCTCATGGCATGTTGGATTGATCCCCAGTAGAGTAGAGGACCATCCATCTCATGGCATGTTGCATTGATCCCCAGTAGAGTAGAGGACTATCCATCTCATGGCATGTTGGATTGATCCCCAGTAGAGTAGAGGACCATCCATCTCATGGCATGTTGGATTGATCCCCAGTAGAGTAGAGGACCATCCATCTCATGGCATGTTCATCAGCCTTCAGCTTCCCATGGAGCATAGTCTTTCAACTAATTCAAGTCTGGTCCGGTGCTGTCTGGTCAAGGTCCTTCCTTGTCTTCTTTCATTTCTATCTCCAGTTGTCTTCTTCAGTCTCTACTTCTCGTATCATCGTGGATTCCAGAACAAGAACTGCCTTGTAATGCTGTCAACAGGTGTCTTCAATGTGTGTCCTATTTATCTCCGGTTCTCTTCTTCATATGTTGTTCAGTCTCTACACTGATTATCTACCCCCATAGAAACAACATTTGCCTGTCAACATCTCATCCATAGGTCAACATTTCTTTTCCTCTTCCGCTCGTTTTTTGTGAATAATTTGTTTTATATCCATGTAATATTATTTTATATTCACTTTAAAATATTATTATATAATGTAATGTATGTGAGAATGTACCCACATAATACTGTACTTTAGAAATGTGAGTCGTGAGAATGTACCCGCATACCACTGCACTTTAGAAATGTGAACTTTTGTTTTACTGCTAAAAGACTTTACCTGCCACAGAAGTGCGTAAGAAAATGTTATTATTATTTTTTTCATTTTCCACCAAGAATGTATGGACATAAGCGAGAATGTGTTTATGTAATTTTTGTATTGATGATTGATGACACATTCAAAAATACAGATTAATTGTAGACGGATTGACCGCATGAGTGAGTGTCGTTATGCAGAATTTATTTATTTTTATTTATTGTTTTATTTTATTATTACTTTTTTCCCCCAATTACTAGCTTGTTTGTTTCAAAAAAAAAAACCTACTCATTTTTTTATTATGATTGCATACTGTAAATGAATGCTGTTATGGTAACTTTATAATGTTGCATGCCTTTAAATTAATGCTTAAAACATCATGTGGGAATGAAAGGATATAGTATGCAAGATTAATGAGAGTGGATGGGCACAATGTTAGATGGGCCTGCGCGCCCAATTCTTTACCCTTCGAAAATAAAGTTCGTTCGTTCGTTTATTCGTTCTACTTCTCATATCATCATGGATTCCAGAACAAGAACTGCCTTGTAATGCTGTCAACAGGTTTCTTCAATGTGTGTCATATCTATCTCCAGTTCTCTTCTTATCATTTCTTATTCCACTGGTACGTGTCTGGTTTTTATCATCAGTTCCATATTAGCTATCTGGTCATACCACTTCAGTACTTCTATTCTACACATGCATGGTTCTTATCATCAGTTCCATATTAGCTATCTGGTCATACCACTTCAGTACTTCTATTCTACACATGCATGGTTCTTATCATCAGTTCCATATTAGCTATCTGGTCATACCACTTCAATACTTCTATTCTACACATGCATGGTTCTTATCATCAGTTCCATATTAGCTATCTGGTCATACCACTTCAGTACTTCTATTCTACACATGCATGGTTCTTATCATCAGTTCCATATTAGCTATCTGGTCATACCACTTCAGTGCTTCTATTCTACACATGCATGGTTCTTATCATCAGTTCCATATTAGCTATACCACTTCAGGTTCTATACACATGCTTCTTATCATCACCTTCTATTCATACCACATGCATGGTTCTTATCATCAGTTCTTATCATTAGTTCCATATATTAGCTATCTGGTCATACCACTTCAGTACTTCTATTCTACACATGCATGGTTCTTATCATCAGTTCCATATTAGCTATCTGGTCATACCACTTCAGTGCTTCTATTCTACACATGCATGGTTCTTATCATCAGTTCCATATTAGTGATCTGGTCATACCACTTCAGTGCTTCTATTCTACACATGCATGGTTCTTATCATCAGTTCCATATTAGTGATCTGGTCATACCACTTCAGTGCTTCTATTCTACACATGCATGGTTCTTATCATCAGTTCCATATTAGCGATCTGGTCATACCACTTCAGTGCTTCTATTCTACACATGCATGGTTCTTATCATCAGTTCCATATTAGTGATCTGGTCATACCACTTCAGTGCTTCTATTCTACACATGCATGGTTCTTATCATCAGTTCCATATTAGCTATCTGGTCATACCACTTCAGTACTTCTATTCTACACATGCATGGTTCTTATCATCAGTTCCATATTAGCTATCTGGTCATACCACTTCAGTACTTCTATTCTACACATGCATGGTTCTTATCATCAGTTCCATATTAGCTATCTGGTCATACCACTTCATTGCTTCTATTCTACACATGCATGGTTCTTATCATCAGTTCCATATTAGCTATCTGGTCATACCACTTCATTGCTTCTATTCTACACATGCATGGTTCTTATCATCAGTTCCATATTAGCTATCTGGTCATACCACTTCAGTGCTTCTATTCTACACATGCATGGTTCTTATCATCAGTTCCATATTAGCGATCTGGTCATACCACTTCATTGCTTCTATTCTACACATGCATGGTTCTTATCATCAGTTCCATATTAGCTATCTGGTCATACCACTTCAGTGCTTCTATTCTACACATGCATGGTTCTTATCATCAGTTCCATATTAGCGATCTGGTCATACCACTTCAGTGCTTCTATTCTACACATGCATGGTTCTTATCATCAGTTCCATATTAGTGATCTGGTCATACCACTTCAGTGCTTCTATTCTACACATGCATGGTTCTTATCATCAGTTCCATATTAGCGATCTGGTCATACCACTTCAGTACTTCTATTCTACACATGCATGGTTCTTATCATCAGTTCCATATTAGCGATCTGGTCATACCACTTCAGTACTTCTATTCTACACATGCATGGTTCTTATCATCAGTTCCATATTAGCGATCTGGTCATACCACTTCAGTACTTCTATTCTACACATGCATGGTTCTTATCATCAGTTCCATATTAGCGATCTGGTCATACCACTTCAGTACTTCTATTCTACACATGCATGGTTCTTATCATCAGTTCCATATTAGCGATCTGGTCATACCACTTCAGTGCTTCTATTCTACACATGCATGGTTCTTATCATCAGTTCCATATTAGCTATCTGGTCATACCACTTCAGTGCTTCTATTCTACACATGCATGGTTCTTATCATCAGTTCCATATTAGCGATCTGGTCATACCACTTCAGTGCTTCTATTCTACACATGCATGGTTCTTATCATCAGTTCCATATTAGCGATCTGGTCATACCACTTCAGTGCTTCTATTCTACACATGCATGGTTCTTATCATCAGTTCCATATTAGCTATCTGGTCATACCACTTCAGTGCTTCTATTCTACACATGCATGGTTCTTATCATCAGTTCCATATTAGCTATCTGGTCATACCACTTCAATACTTCTATTCTACACATGCATGGTTCTTATCATCAGTTCCATATTAGCGATCTGGTCATACCACTTCAGTGCTTCTATTCTACACATGCATGGTTCTTATCATCAGTTCCATATTAGTGATCTGGTCATACCACTTCAGTGCTTCTATTCTACACATGCATGGTTCTTATCATCAGTTCCATATTAGTGATCTGGTCATACCACTTCAGTGCTTCTATTCTACACATGCATGGTTCTTATCATCAGTTCCATATTAGCGATCTGGTCATACCACTTCAGTGCTTCTATTCTACACATGCATGGTTCTTATCATCAGTTCCATATTAGCGATCTGGTCATACCACTTCAGTACTTCTATTCTACACATGCATGGTTCTTATCATCAGTTCCATATTAGCGATCTGGTCATACCACTTCAGTACTTCTATTCTACACATGCATGGTTCTCATCAGTTCCATATTAGCGATCTGGTCATACCACTTCAGTACTTCTATTCTACACATGCATGGTTCTTATCATCAGTTCCATATTAGCGATCTGGTCATACCACTTCAGTACTTCTATTCTACACATGCATGGTTCTTATCATCAGTTCCATATTAGCGATCTGGTCATACCACTTCAGTACTTCTATTCTACACATGCATGGTTCTTATCATCAGTTCCATATTAGTGATCTGGTCATACCACTTCAGTGCTTCTATTCTACACATGCATGGTTCTTATCATCAGTTCCATATTAGCGATCTGGTCATACCACTTCAGTGCTTCTATTCTACACATGCATGGTTCTTATCATCAGTTCCATATTAGCGATCTGGTCATACCACTTCAGTACTTCTATTCTACACATGCATGGTTCTTATCATCAGTTCCATATTAGCGATCTGGTCATACCACTTCAGTGCTTCTATTCTCTATTCTACACATGCATGGTTCTTATCATCAGTTCCATATTAGCGATCTGGTCATACCACTTCAGTGCTTCTATCTATCAGGTTCTTATCATCAGTTCCATATTAGCGATCTGGTCATAACCATTCAGTGCTTCTATTCTACACATGCATGGTTCTTACTACACATGCATGGTTCTTATCATCAGTTCCATATTAGCTATCTGGTCATACCACTTCAGTGCTTCTATTCTACACATGCATGGTTCTTATCATCAGTTCCATATTAGCGATCTGGTCATACCACTTCAGTGCTTCTATTCTACACATGCATGGTTCTTATCATCAGTTGCATATGGTTCTGGTCATACCACTTCAGTACTTCATCTACAGTTTCCATATTAGCGATCTGGTCATACCACTTCAGTACTTCTATTATTCAGTATATTAGCGATCTGGTCATATACACATTCTGCACATGCCATGGTTCTTATCATCAGTTCCATATTAGCGATCTGGTCATACCACTTCAGTACTTCTATTCTACACATGCATGGTTCTTATCATCAGTTCCATATTAGCGATCTGGTCATACCACTTCAGTGCTTCTATTCTACACATGCATGGTTCTTATCATCAGTTCCATATTAGCGATCTGGTCATACCACTTCAGTACTTCTATTCTACACATGCATGGTTCTTATCATCAGTTCCATATTAGCTATCTGGTCATACCACTTCAATACTTCTATTCTACACATGCATGGTTCTTATCATCAGTTCCATATTAGCGATCTGGTCATACCACTTCAGTACTTCTATTCTACACATGCATGGTTCTTATCATCAGTTCCATATTAGCGATCTGGTCATACTATTCTACTTCATCAGTACTTTCAGTATTCTACACATGCATGGTTCTTATCATCAGTTCCATATTAGCTATCTGGTCATACCACTTCAGTGCTTCTATTCTACACATGCATGGTTCTTATCATCAGTTCCATATTAGCTATCTGGTCATACCACTTCAGTGCTTCTATTCTACACATGCATGGTTCTATCATCAGTTCCATATTAGCTTCTGGTCATACCACTTCATGCTTCTATTCTACACATGCATGGTTCTTATATCAGTTCCATATTAGCGTATCTGGTCCCATACCACTTCAGTGCTTTCCTATTCTACACATGCATGTTCTTATCATCAGTTCTTATTCTCATACAGTGCTTCTATTCTACATGCATGGTTCTTATCATCAGTTCCATATTAGCGATCTGGTCATACCACTTCAGTGCTTCTATTTCTACACATGCGATTCTACACATGCCATATGGTTCTTATCATCAGTTCCATATTAGCACATGATCTGGTCTTATCATTCCACCACATACCACTTCAGTGCTTCTATTCTACACATGCATGGTTCTCTTATCATCATCAGTTCCATATTAGCGATCTGGTCATACCACTTCAGTGCTTCTATTCTACACATGCATGGTTCTTATCATCAGTTCCATATTAGCTCATACCATCTGGTCATACACATGCTTTTCAGTGCTTTCCATATTTGTGATTTCAGGGTGCACATGCATGGTTCTTATCATCAGTTCCATATTAGTGATCTGGTCATACCACTTCAGTGCTTCTATTCGACACATTCTATGGTTCTAAAAACATCATCAGTTCCATATTAGTGCTATCTGGTCATACCACTTCAGTGCTTTCTATTCTACACATGCATGGTTCTTATCAATCATTCCATATTAGTGATCTGGTCCTATATTCAGTGCTATCTGGTTCATTCCTACTTCTATTAGTAGATCTACGCGTCATATTACATTCAGTTCTTCATTATCATTAGCTGCGCATTAACAAGAGCTCTACACATGCATGGTTACCACAAGGTGGGACTTATCATCAGTTCCATATTAGTGATCTGGTCATACTACTTCAGTGCTTCTATTCTACACATGCATGGTTCTTATCATCAGTTCCATATTAGCGATCTGGTCATACCACTTCAGTGCTTTTATTCTACACATGCATGGTTCTTATCATCAGTTCCATATTAGCGATCTGGTCATACCACTTCAGTGCTTTTATTCTACACATGCATGGTTCTCTATTCTACACATGCATGGTTCTTATCATCAGTTCCATATTAGCGATCTGGTCATACCACTTCAGTGCTTCTATTCTACACATGCATGGTTCTTATCATCAGTTCCATATTAGTGATCTGGTCATACCACTTCATTGCTTCTATTCTACACATGCATGGTTCTTATCATCAGTTCCATATTAGTGATCTGGTCATACCACTTCAGTGCTTCTATTCTACACATGTATGGTTCTTATCATCAATTCCATATTAGTGATCTGGTCATACCACTTCAGTGCTTCTATTCTACACATGTATGGTTCTTATCATCAGTTCCATATTAGTGATCTGGTCATACCACTTCAGTGCTTCTATTCTACACATGCATGGTTCTTATCATCAGTTCCATATTAGCTATCTGGTCATACCACTTCAGTGCTTCTATTCTACACATGCATGGTTCTTATCATCAGTTCCATATTAGTGATCTGGTCATACCACTTCATTGCTTCTATTCTACACATGCATGGTTCTTATCATCAGTTCCATATTAGTGATCTGGTCATACCACTTCATTGCTTCTATTCTACACATGCATGGTTCTTATCATCAGTTCCATATTAGTGATCTGGTCATACCACTTCAGTGCTTCTATTCTACACATGCATGGTTCTTATCATCAGTTCCATATACAACAAACAACCAGCACTTCTGGTCATGACATCAGTGTCTCAACCGGTCCACACATTCAGTGCTATCTATTCTACCATTCTGGGTTCTTATTCAACAGTTCCTATATTGTGAATTTGCAATTGAAGATCCCACTTCAGTGGTTGTTGTGTTCTAATTCATTTCTTTTGATTTCCTTACATTTGTCAACGCATTGAAACCTCCCCTTGCCTTTTGTTTCCTTATTTGGATATCACTCTGTCCCTCCAACTTTGTCTTTTTTTTTTTTAAATAAAGTTTTAGCGAGGCGCGTCCCGTTCAACCTAGTCAGTTATATTAGGGCGTATGTCCAAATATAAAAGACCCTAGGGTCTAACAACTTTGTCTACATTGCTGCCAAGATATGTGTATGTCTTGTTATCATTTCCTGCATTTATTCTCAATATCTGTGTCTACATTACAGAAAGCTGCCAAGTTCCCATCATGTATATCACACTAACCAACCACTACAAACAGAGGCCCCCACCCCACAGTTATCATTTTCCTGCCACTTAAACCACGTAGCAACACAACAACACAAAACACATAGCCTGGTTCTAAAACATCATCCAGGAACCCATATTAGAGAACATGACCAACAAACCATTGGCTCAATATTCTACATGTGTCTTTTAAGACTTTGTCCCATAACATTATACCATTTGTGTGTGTGGTTATAGTTTTTAGATTATGTGTTAACTGAACTTCAAATGTAATTAGCTGTTATTTTGATACTAAAATTTCTTTAATGATGTATGTTACTGGAAGAGTATTTTTTTTTAAAACTCTTAATTCATTCTGAAATAGACACCATTTCTCTATCTCTAGATCTGGCTGTCAGAGACAGGACACAAGAGAGAACTAGACAGTCTGGTTGTACCCCTGCAGAGTGCCCTGGACAAGAGATAAAATAGTTTATGGAAATATGCAAATACACATTGTGTGTTCATGAGAAAAATATCTCAGTTTGACATAACCAAAGAGCATTGGGTTTTTTTTTTTTTTTTTTTGATGTTTATTTTGAGCTAGACGGGGGTTTGACATTGAGATTATATATGAAAAACATATAGAAAAGGGGCTTGGGGTTTGACATTGAGATTATATATGAAAAACATAGAAAAGGGGCTGATCAAGAGAAAGAAGAAAATTGATAAGAAGAAGATGTATGAAAAGAAGACAAGGAGAAACGTGATTGGCTGATCCATGACAGATTCAGATGTTGAAAAGTTGTCATTGCTTTGTACTGAAAAAAAATGGAGTGTAAAAGTATAGATCTGTCCTGGGAAATGGCTGGATGGAAGGTCAACAAACTGGCATCTGTGGAAGTTAGTTACATATGTTCTGTGAGTGTATTTGTGGAAGAAACAAATGTCATATGTTCTGTGAGTGTATTTGTGGAAGAAACAAATGTCATATGTTCTGTGAGTGTATTTGTGGAAGAAACAAATGTCATATGTTCTGTGAGTGTATTTGTGGAAGAAACAAATGTCATATGTTCTGTGAGTGTATTTGTGGAAGACACAAATGCCATATGTTCTGTGGGTGTATTTGTGGAAGAAACAAATGTCATATGTTCTGTGGGTGTATTTGTGGAAGAAACAAATGTCATATGTTCTGTGGGTGTATTTGTGGAAGAAACAAATGTCATATGTTCTGTGGGTGTATTTGTGGAAGAAACAAATGTCATATGTTCTGTGGGTGTATTTGTGGAAGACACAAATGCCATATGTTCTGTGAGTGTCATATGTTCTGTGAGTGTATTTGTGGAAGAAACAAATGTCATATGTTCTGTGGGTGTATTTGTGGAAGACACAAATGCCATATGTTCTGTGAGTGTATTTGTGGAAGAAACAAATGTCATATGTTCTGTGAGTGTATTTGTGGAAGAAACAAATGCCATATGTTCTGTGAGTGTATTTGTGGAAGAAACAAATGTCATATGTTCTGTGGGTGTATTTGTGGAAGACACAAATGCCATATGTTCTGTGGGTGTATTTTTGGAAGAAACAAATGTCATTTGTGGAAGAAACAAATGTCATATGTTCTGTGGGTGTATTTGTGGAAGACACAAATGCCATATGTTCTGTGAGTGTATTTGTGGAAGAAACAAATGTCATATGTTCTGTGAGTGTATTTGTGGAAGAAACAAATGCCATATGTTCTGTGGGTGTATTTGTGGAAGAAACAAATGTCATATGTTCTGTGGGTGTATTTGTGGAAGAAACAAATGTCATATGTTCTGTGGGTGTATTTGTGGAAGACACAAATGTCATATGTTCTGTGGGTGTATTTGTGGAAGAAACAAATGTCATATGTTCTGTGGGTGTATTTGTGGAAGACACAAATGCCATATGTTCTGTGGGTGTATTTGTGGAAGAAACAAATGTCATATGTTCTGTGAGTGTATTTGTGGAAGAAACAAATGTCATATGTTCTGTGAGTGTATTTGTGGAAGAAACAAATGTCATATGTTCTGTGAGTGTATTTGTGGAAGACACAAATGCCATATGTTCTGTGGGTGTATTTGTGGAAGAAACAAATGTCATATGTTCTGTGGGTGTATTTGTGGAAGAAACAAATGTCATATGTTCTGTGGGTGTATTTGTATTTGTGGGTGTATTTGTGAAGAAACAAATGTCATATGTTCTGTGGGTGTATTTGTGGAAGACACAAATGCCATATGTTCTGTGAGTGTATTTGTGGAAGAAACAAATGTCATATGTTCTGTGAGTGTATTTGTGGAAGAAACAAATGTCATATGTTCTGTGGGTGTATTTGTGGAAGACACAAATGCCATATGTTCTGTGAGTGTATTTGTGGAAGAAACAAATGTCATATGTTCTGTGGGTGTATTTGTGGAAGAAACAAATGTCATATGTTCTGTGGGTGTATTTGTGGAAGAAACAAATGCCATATGTTCTGTGGGTGTATTTGTGGAAGAAACAAATGTCATATGGGTCATATATGTTCTGTGGGTGTATTTGTGTGTATATGTTCTGTGGAAGAAACAAATGTCATATGTTCTGTGGGTGTATTTGTGGAAGAAACAAATGCCATATGTTCTGTGAGTGTATTTGTGGAAGAAACAAATGTCATATGTTCTGTGGGTGTATTTGTGGAAGAAACAAATGCCATATGTTCTGTGGGTGTATTTGTGGAAGAAACAAATGTCATATGTTCTGTGGGTGTATTTGTGGAAGAAACAAATGCCATATGTTCTGTGGGTGTATTTGTGGAAGAAACACAATGTTCTGCCATATGTTCTGTGGGTGTATTTGTGGAAGAAACAAATGTCATATGTTCTGTGGGTGTATTTGTGGAAGAAACAAATGCCATATGTTCTGTGGGTGTATTTGTGGAAGACACAAATGCCATATGTTCTGTGAGTGTATTTGTGGAAGAAACAAATGTCATATGCTCTGTGGGTGTATTTGTGGAAGACACAAATGCCATATGTTCTGTGGGTGTATTTGTGGAAGAAACAAATGTCATATGTTCTGTGGGTGTATTTGTGGAAGACACAAATGCCATATGCTCTGTGGGTGTATTTGTGGAAGACACAAATGTCATATGTCATGTATATGTGGAAGAAACAAATGTCATATGCTCTGTGGGTGTATTTGTGGAAGACACAAATGCCATATGTTCTGTGAGTGTATTTGTGGAAGAAACAAATGTCATATGTTCTGTGGGTGTATTTGTGGAAGAAACAAATGTCATATGTTCTGTGAGTGTATTTGTGGAAGACACAAATGCCATATGCTCTGTGGGTGTATTTGTGGAAGACACAAATGTCATATGCTCTGTGGGTGTATTTGTGGAAGACACAAATGCCATATGTTCTGTGGGTGTATTTGTGGAAGAAACAAATGTCATATGCTCTGTGAGTGTATTTGTGGAAGACACAAATGTCATATGCTCTGTGGGTGTATTTGTGAAAGACACAAATGCCATATGTTCTATGGGTGTATTTGTGGAAGAAACAAATGTCATATGCTCTGTGAGTGTATTTGTGGAAGACACAAATGTCATATGTTCTTTGTGTGTATGGGATTCTAAATTAAAATGAATATATTCCACTGGAGATGGTGGTAGTGGATAAGATAGACATTGTTTGTAGCATTACAAGGCACTCCTAGCTCTGGACCCCCCTGGATAAGACAGATGTAGGAAGACCAAAAAAGGAGAACTGTAGACAGAAATAAAAGGAATAAAGAAAACATGGAAAGACCTTGAGCAGATGGCACAGGACATGAGGATTTGTTAAAGGTCAAGGCTCCTAATGAATAAACAAGTTGAGAGAAAGTCAGGAGTAAATGTGGATGAGATGTTTTTGTTTGTATTAGCGAGGATTGTATCTAACATTTACCAAAAATTTGTTGTTATACTGTGACATTATTACAAGTTTTCTTCTGTTTTATCTGTGTTATGTATTGTAGTTTACAGCTGAATACAGTTATCTTCAACTTTAGTCTAGCACATGTGATTACATCAAGCATTTATTTCACACTGTCTGTCCTGAACTTTTGGACTGTTCCCAGTTGACCTACAAGACAGCAGGTTTTAAGTCTTAGTTTTTTCTTCTCTTACATAGGTGACTGTACAGGCTTACTATTCTCATCTGCCCTAAACTTTGTTAGCTGGCACCAGAGACAATCACATTTCTATAAGTGAGAACAGTATCACAATGAGACAACCATGAGCCAGACTTTTACTGTTTGAGATACATACCTTAGGAGCAGTTAAATCAAGAGTTCAGAGCTTACTTTTAACTCCCAGCTGAGACAGTTTTTGGAACCAGTGTCAGATATAATTTTATTGATGACTATTTGCTCCAAACATTTTGCTGTGTAATGTATTTATTTATATCTTTAAAACAAAATAATAACAAAAATCCAAGAGATGAGTCAAAGAAGGGCAAACTGAATATTGCTAGGACGTCTTGGTTAGAGCAACAAGACGATCTAAGTAAAAGCCAGTGGGAGTAATGAGTAGCTGCTCTGTAACTTGAGACACACACTGGACATTGGATGGCTGGTCAATATGTCAGGTAGCAGGAGATTGACATTCATGAAGAAGAAAACTGGAAAGACCATGATTGATGGCACAAGACAGGAGGGCTTGGCATGAGATGGGGGGGGGGGGGGGGGGGGGGGGGTGCGCCTTGGCATGAGTTTGTTAATACTTTGAATTAGAAGTATTCATACAAAAACAAAATTATCAATCTTTGTTGCAAAAATATAATTTTATAGCATAGTGTTTGCAACATGAGTTGGACAGGTTGAGTTTGAAAACCTGGGAAGTGATAATGTGTGGAGCTGCACAAGATGTGCAAATATGGAGATGGCCATGCCATTTTCTTTTGTGTGGGAGCCTGAGGTCTGATATTGTATGGCACAAGATGTCAATATATGGGGATGGCCATCTCATTCTCTGTGTGTGGAAGTGTTAGAAGCAACAGCGAATGGAACAGCACAAGTTGTGCAGATCTGGGTGCTGGTAAACAAAGATTATTTCAAGTGTAAAATAATTTATCCCTAATAGAAAACTTTAAGCATTAAAAATTTTAACTAAAAATATTTTGAGTCCATTCTTCTTTCACCTGTTACAGTCTGATGCTGATTAAAAAATTGTTGTAATTTGTGAAATGGATTTATGTATTTATCATTTCTATTTAGCATTTACAAATGCCAAATTTCAGGTCTGAAGGTTATGTGTTTCATTTTAAAATAGACTAACTGCCATCAAAAAGTACTGTCCATTTAATACATTACGGAATCACATCTCACTGAAGACATTAGAGAATCACACATATGTCAGAATGTGGGTGTTGATGTTAGATGTATCAAACATTTATCTCGCTGTGGTGTCACTTATTTTACATTGCACTTTGACCTCTTGTCAGGAAATCTCCATTAGACTTTTTAGCTGTCCATGAAGTTCAAGTTATTCTCCAGCTAAACATCTTTTATTTCCATCTTCTGATATTAATAACATCAATACTGTTGTCATTATCACAACTACAACAGCCATTGTCCTGTGGGAGCATTTTTGTTTCAGATTATCTCACAAGATGGAACCAAGCCAGGAGGATGACAGCCGATAGGATAGTATGGAGCTCTTTCTTCCAAACCTCTGCACCTCATGGTAAAAGAGGGACGACTAAGTAAGTTATTTCACCAGAAAGCAGAAATTCATGAAGGACACGATCAGCGGAAGACGTAAATAAATATTATTTTATCAAGAAGATGGATGGACATGACAGAAATAAATTCCAGAGACCTCAAATAATTGGACTAGAAGGAGAGGCAATCAGTAACAGAGGAAAATGGAATAATGTGTTTATGGCAACCCTTAGCTGTCTTGTGCACGTAGAGAAATTAATCACTGCAGCAAACAATCACTAGATTACTGTTTTTGTTTTTTAAATAAATTTAAAAGTAACAGAGTTGTCAAAATAAATTTTAAAGAAAATGACAAACTAATGTTGTAAATACTAACTAGTCAAGGGCAGAACCGTCGCTGAACATAGCGGGGCTTACATAATAACAACCTCCAGCATGAGAATGGAGGTAGAGGCAGTTACTGCTGCCTTAAAATGGCTGTCTGAGACTTTATCAACAACGGCAGTTATTGTGTTGGACTCCATGCTTCGAAAGGTCCAAAGTGGATGGCTCCGACATGAATGGAAAACCTCCATAGAAGCATCGAATCTTCAAGAACTGATATGGATCTACTGTCCTGGTCACGCAGGGGTACGTGGCAATGAAAGAGCTGACAGACTAGCTTCAAGAGCACCCATAAAAGGTGCATTGGACATGGATAAGGAAGAAATACTGAGGGCAATTCATGTTCTCTATTAGAGAATGACACTGCAATCGATGAATCATCAAGGCTAAGACTGCTGGAATTTGGCATCAAACGTAAGACCAGCAAGGATGGACGTATGAGAGGACGCATCTGCCGTGTATACAACCAGTGCACAACAGGAACAATTAGCATTCATACCCTTCAACATTTGCTGAGGGAGACTAGGCACCTATGGGTTTGCCTGGAGTGCAATAACGTCGATTCTGATTAACATTAACTACTGGACACAAATAAATAATTAACAAAGCAAACCAAATTATATGAAAATAATTTTGACTGGTTTATAAACAAAGTAGAAAATACAAAACTTAATTAATAAATCATTTTTTTCCTCTACATTTTGCTTTTTTTTTTTTTAAACACATATGTGTGACCTATGATCTGCTGGGACTAACAAACCTTTTGAAGTGTATAGGTTTGTTAGAATATACAAACTTCTGTTCATATAAGCTTCAAAGCCAGACGTGAAAAAAACAGTGCACACAATAAAGTAGATCAGAATTATTGAGACGAGTAGTCAAAAAGAAGATGTGTAATGGGATAAACTATCATGGAAGAATTTGTTGCAAGTCAAAAAGAAGATGTGTAATGGGATAAACTATCATGGAAGAATTTGTTGCAAGTCATATACAGAATACATCAACAATGATACAGGGTGTGATGACTGTCGTCAAATTAATGTTAATAAATTTTAATGCAAAAATGAAACTAATAATCGTCAAGTCAGTCAGTCCTAATGTCTGGCTGTCAAACATGGACAACAACAAAAATGGCAATCAGAAAGGTACAGGCTTCAATAAATTGGTGCATGCACAAAATGGAAAAAAATGAAGTGGTATCACAAGATGACCAATGTGGCACTAATGGAAAGATCCATACAAATATCCAATGAAACAAGATAATGGGAGAAACATTGAGAGATCCACATGATAGCATTACAAGGTCAACCTTTATGCTGGAAGTCTCAGGGTCACAGAAATAGAGGGAGACCACAAACATACGACCTTGAATAGATGGCACAGGACAGGTAGGCTAGTGCTCCGTAATGAGCTGAACACATAATGAGCTGAACATGTAATGAGCTGAACACATAATGAGCTGAGCTGAACACGTAATGAGCTGAACACGTAATGAGCTGAAAACGTAATGAGCTGAACAGTAATTAGCTGAACACGTAATGAGCTGAACACATAATGAGCTCAACACGTAATGAGCTGAACACATAATGAGCTGAACATGTAATGAGCTGAACATGTAATGAGCTGAATACGTAATGAGCTGAACACATGATGCGCTGAACACGTAATGAATGAATGTAAGAAATGACATGGGATAATATTAGACTACAGTTTTGATAATAGCAATGCTGGTTTAGTACAGACACATGTACAACAGACTCTCAAACATTTTGATTATACAATTTCTTCATAGAAGCAACTCACAATATACAATCTACCTCTTGTGTGTTTGCCTTCAACTCTGCCTTCCATTACAGTTTTCAACGAGGGTGTCATGTCTTTTTATAAGACCAAATTTTGATCTCATTCATTGACTGTCTGTTCATTCCTAGATTTTCTGTGGCTTCTTATTCCGTAAGATGTGCCCCATTCTTCATTCCATCCACATATCAAGAGCTTCAATTCTTATATCATCTAACTGCTTGTTCACTGTTCGTGTGTCTATTCAATTCTTACATCATCTAACTGCTTGTTCATGTGTCTATTCAATTCTTACATCTAACTGCTTGTTCATTGTTCATGTATCTATTCAATTCTTACATCTAACTTCTTGTTCATTGTTCATGTGTCTATTCAATTCTTACATCTAACTGCTTATTCATTGTTCATGTATCTATTCAATTCTTACATCATCTAACTGCTTGTTCATTGTTCGTGTGTCTATTCAATTCTTACATCATCTAACTGCTTGTTCATGTGTCTATTCAATTCTTACATCTAACTGCTTGTTCATTGTTCATGTGTCTATTCAATTCTTACATCTAACTGCTTGTTCATTGTTCGTGTGTCTATGCCATACAATTATGATTTTTATATAACACCTAATGACTTCTGGCTGGATGTTCATTTCCATTTCATGTTGTGTAATTTAGCTTTGGCTACTGTCTTCTAGATTTCTGCATCAAGTCTGAAAACATCGGTTTTTTTTTCTGCTTATGCTTCCCATAAGTTGTTTACTGCAGTTTTTTTCTTTGTTTGTATTGAGCCCGTTTGATAACACTCTTCACTCATAAACATACTGAAGTAATCATAAGATGCAGCATCTACATCTAGAGTGTGTTTAGGTCCAAGATTTCCTACTAAGACACAAAATTCAACTGAAACATTCTTTGTTGACAAGTTTATTTTGTTCGATCTGTCGTCAGTATCATTACTACTTTCACTAGATTTAATTTCGTCAGTGCCGCTGCTACGAATCAAAATCGGGTTCGTATTCAATATCCACATCTGATTCAGCGGCAGCCTGATAGTTTCGATAAAAAAATGTCATCTCTCGGTTTCCGAAGCAAAAATTCCACCGCCTGTAAAGCCATGGCTTTAAAAAAATCACAAAAAATCCAAATATCGATCGATTTTGAAAATAATTTCAGAAAACGGAAGCTGCGCTTGTTACTGAAAATCTCCGTATAACTCAGGTCTCGTTTATAGCGAGATCCCGTTGCACTATGGCAACGAATGACAACAACGTTTCGCGGGCGGAATTGGCCGTTTTGGTTGGTACCACAGACTTCGCGCCCGGGCAATTTTGGGCGTTTTAAACGGTAACATGTTAACCATAATTGATTATTAAATTTGTTATTTGTGTATATACAAATTTAATCATTTTGAATGTACTGAACCCGTATGTCTCAGTCAATTTCTTAGATATACTTAAACAGAGCTATAAAATAATAAGAATAATTTCACTGAGTAATTCAGTTGGAGGCTTGAAAGAGCTAAATCATTTATATCCATCTTCACAAAAGTTGACGGCAGATACTAAAGTTAACATTGCTGGGACTCATTCAGCATTGTTCTTGATTTCTGAATATCTTGTGAATACTTCCTCGTGGTAGAAGCATCATTATCCTTCTATCTACAATTCTGCCAAGAGTAATCTTGTGCGAAGGTAGACACCTTTGAAGACCCACATTAGATACTCTAGGTTTTGGCCACTGTTGGACCACTACTGCAGAACAAAGGGGAAGGAACCTGTGACACCATGTCCTATATCTGTGTCAATTTCCCATTGTAAAAGTACCATATGCTTTCCACTTCAGGGGCTATACAGAAATGCTATCTTTTTAACATGACATCATCATCAGGTGGCAGGCAGTAGATAATACAACCATCATGACAACTCACAGGGTTATACCACAGCAGGCAATGAGTTCACAATACTGTAACAAATGTAGACCACTAATTCTCACAACAGTTAACATTACCGTGCCGTCTATTCATCACTTTTCTTGTTCCTGTCTTTTTTTCAACTCACTGTAGAGCACAAACCTTCAACCAGATCTCTCCCAGCTTCCCTATCCCAAGTAATCCACTTCTGGTGATTCTATGTATTCCTTGTTCCTTCTGTTCCAATTTTTTTGTTTTCATGTAGTTTGGTTTTGTATTCCTTTGTTTCTTTACCCTGGTTGTTCCAAGAGAACAGGGTTACTTGTCAGGCTAGGCAACAGCTTGTCATCACCATTAACACAATCTGAAGGTAACATTGATCATTCTGAATAATTCAAGAAGGATAAACAGAAAGAGGAAATAACTTAAGTGGACTGTATAGGACAGGCGGGCTTATAATGAAGTAACTGATGATTTATGATGAACAGGGAACTAATAAATAGAGATTCTCACAATGTACCACAACTGCTGCTTCAGTACAAGCCTGACATTCAAGGTTGCTGTAGTTGTGGACATCTAATTCTGTCATTTTGTTAAAATGTCACCCACTTTTCTGTACTTTTTTTTTTTTTAATTGTAAATAAGACTTTTCCCTCGTTCTAGCGAGGCACAACCTGTTCAGCTTAGACACAAGGTCCAAAAGTTTTAAAAGGGTGCATATCCAAATATCAAAGAATACTCAGAGACAACAAGATCTGATATTTATGTTACAGTAAAACAGTTCAGACTGAAAAACAACCCCCCCCCCCCCAAAAAAAAAATAATAAAAAATGACGGCTTACATACATCTTTGACCACAGTCTCTGTACAAGCTAACAAACTTACATACATCTTTGACCACAGTCTCTGTACAAGCTAACAAACTTACATACATCTTTGACCACAGTCTCTGTACAAGCTAACAAACTTACATACATCTTTGACCACAGTCTGTGTACAAGCTAACAAACTATACACAATATTCTTGTCATTTTTGTCTAGCTCCTTTTGGAGCGTAAGGCACTCAAGAATTGTCTGTATTTTATGATTATCTTGTCAGAGTGAATCCAGTTTCTTCCAAGTCTCTCCAGCTTTTGTTTGCTCTCTCTCTCTATGGCTCTTCGCCATCAACCAGATGTCTTCATTTACTCTCCTCCGTTTTATATAATGTTCTATTTCTTAGTACAGGTGCGTAACGCAGAATCTGAACATCTGTAAGCCAAAATACTCCAAAAATCTGAAGCTTTTTTGGGCTAATTTAAGTGACTTTTGGTTTCCCCCACACACAAAAAACCGAAAACACGCGATCTTCAGTTTATCAAGTTTCCAGCCATGACGCACAAGGTGCAGTATAGGCTGACATGTGTTACTGCGTAAAACAAATTTTTAATGTGTGATTAGTTGTCTCTCGTCACTCCTTCCAGCCACATGTTGACATATTTACAGGTATGCGAGGAAATGACCACGCATAATGTTCAGTTTATTACGTTTCCAGCCCATGACACGCAGGCTTCAGTACAGTATATGCTGGCGTAAACGCTACTGCGTGATACAAATGTTCAAACATAGCATGGTCAGTTCCGGCACTACCAGCCACATGTGTGCGCTAATTTAGTGATTTAGAGCTTAATTTCATTGTGAAAATGTCGAAAAGAGCTGCATATACTCCTGTGGATAACAGTGGGAATAAGAAAAGGAAGCATGTGTCGTTATCGATGATAGTGCAGAAAGTAGAGTTATTGCAGAAGCTTGAGCGTGGTGTCTCGGTACGTCGTCTTACAGAAGAATATGGTGTAGGAACTACCGCAGTATATGACATAAAGAAACAGAAAGACAAGCTGCTGAAGTTTTACAGGGACAGTGATGACCAAAAACATGTCAGATCGGAAAACTTTGCATAGAGGAAAAAAAATGAAGATCTTGACCGTGTGCTGAGGGAATGGATTCGATAACGGCGAAGTGAACGCATGTCACTGACTGGTTTTTTTGGTTATGAAACAAGCTAAAATATACCATGAAGAACTTGAATGTTGAAGGTGATCATTCATCAACAGACGTCTGACTCCAAGCTGAAGACAGCGATTAGAACATGAATGTAGGCTACTTTTAAAGTTAAAAAAAAAATATTTTTCTGAAAAATAAATTCTACTACAGCTGTACATAATTTAAGTTGGGGCGATTTTTGGGCTACATTAATCGATTTTTGGGCTACTTTGGGCGAAATACAAAAACCGAAAAAAATCGGAAAACTGAAAAACGGCCGTCCCCGAGCATTTTGGATTCTGGGTTACCAACCTGTATACATGCTGTTATGTAGTCGATGATGTTCTTAAAAATTTCCATCACTTTTTTGTTTTTGTAATTGTATAAATGTTGTTAAAGTATGTACATCTAGTGACAGCTACAGCTATGTTCTTGTTGTAATTGTATAAATGTTATTAAAGTATGTACAT
Organism: Oreohelix idahoensis; assembly: GCA_024509875.1. NCBI lineage: Eukaryota > Metazoa > Mollusca > Gastropoda > Stylommatophora > Oreohelicidae > Oreohelix > Oreohelix idahoensis. The sequence continues at coordinate 92,852 of JAMPIV010005885.1, read as the reverse complement.
CTAGTGACAGTTACAGCTATGTTCTTGTTGTAATTGTATAAATGTTGTTAAAGTATGTACATCTAGTGACAGCTACAGCTATGTTCTTGTTGTAATTGTATAAATGTTGTTAAAGTATGTACATCTAGTGACAGCTACAGCTATGTTCTTGTTGTAATTGTATAAATGTTGTTAAAGTATGTACATCTAGTGACAGTTACAGCTATGTTCTTGTTGTAATTGTATAAATGTTGTTAAAGTATGTACATCTAGTGACAGCTACAGCTATGTTCTTGTTGTAATTGTATACAGTAGACATTCAAAAATCCGGCAACCTCTGGACCTGAGGAGTGCCGGATTTTTGAAAATGCCGGATTTTTTATGGTTATATATTCTGTATATATTTAACAGAAAATGACTACCTGTACACTTTATCTGCGATCGACAATGCACGATGTTTACGTTTTACACCACTTCTTTTATTTGCTGAATCCATAATGGGGCTAAACAGCAGCAAATAAATGATAAAATGAGAAGGAATGAGCAGGAATGCCTGTTAACACGTGCAAGCAAGACCCAACAGCTGCATCAAAACATAAACTGCTCCAGAAAACAGTGGCGCGCCAACGCGGTAAATTTAAAAATGCGCTCCGAAATCCATGCCGGAAATCTGAAGGAACCGGATTATCGATGGCCGGATTTTTGAATGTCAACTGTAAATGTTGTTAAAGTATGTACATCTAGTGACAGCTACAGCTATGTTCTTGTTGTAATTGTATAAATGTTGTTAAAGTATGTACATCTAGTGACAGCTACAGCTTTGTTCTTGTTCCCAATGAATGTGCAGGATTCTTCACAAACACCCCTTAGTTGTGTTGTATAACGTGATACCACAGGATTAAATGTTATATTAGTCAGCCATGAACAAAATTAACCCAACAAATTCACACAATAAACTGACTGTCAGATGTTTGAGGCATAATTGAACTTACACTGTTCTGTTATAATATGGATGTGGTTACAGATTCCAGAAATGCTCATATGGTAACCCATACAGACATGGTAAACCAAAGTCTACAGCTGCTGTTCTGAAACCTGACCTTCAGGAGAAATTTTCTTCAATAACACATACAACTTTACATACAACCATCCAGCTTTAATGACAGGTAAGATGTCAATCTTTCCTCCTTGAAAGTTTCCTTCTCACCTGTAATGCTGTAGTCCTCTTGTCTGATTTTATAAAAATCTGTCTTTCAATTACTGTTTTCAACCAGACGTCTATCTCTTTATATTGTTTGAAATATTTTCCATAACTTCCCTGTTCATTATTTCTCTATTTAGTTACAAGTTTTCCCATCACTTTGCTACATCTCTGCTTCTGTATCCATATCTTCTATACACATCTACATATCAACAGCCTCAAATCTTTCTTGAAACTGTTTGTTCTGTGTTCATGCTTTAAAACCAAACAAAAATTCGCCGTTATCAAATCCATTCCTTCAACACACGGTCAAGATCTTCATTTTTTTCCTCTATGTAAAGTTTTCCGATATAGGACATGGCTATTCTGTATAGCCCCTGTCCAAGCTACCTTTACCAAATAAAGGCATGTCAGCATTGTAACATTTTAAAACAATTTTAAAAAAAAACAGGACAGAAAAAAAATGTCTTAATGTAAAAAAAAAAAAAAACCCAATGTCCTTCCCTCCTAACGAACATCACAAATTGCTTAAATACAAATTCCAACAAAACAACTAGATTAATTTAAAGATATCACAAAAGGAAAACTGACTTCACAGACAACAGTTACAATTCTGCTGTAAGACTAAAATACATCCTTACTACAAACATTTGGTTACTGACACCTGGTCTATGTGGAGTACCAAGGATGTATCAAAGTGCCTGTGTTTATCTGTTTGTAAAGATACAGTCCAAGAGTTGTTATGAACTATATTTCTTTGATATTTGTGTATGTGGTTTTATAGATTCTATTACATGAAAGTAATCAGATCTTTTAATAATAGTCTCTACAGCACTGTTTCTCAACCTTTTTGTGTTCACGGCACACTTTTCAATTTTCTAACAATTTGGGGCACACCTATCTGACCCTGCGCCTGAATAACAAATGACAGTGAAATATACTAATACACTAATTTGTGGCTACTTTAGAATTTTTAAAAAAAACTCTCTATTTGATTTTCATTTAATTATTTAAAATAATTTTGAAATATATCTATTTGTGTTCAAAGCAGTTAATAGCTCCAAGTAATATTGAATGAATTCAAGCTGTAAGATCAGCTTTAAATTACGTGATCACTAAAAATATACTTCATGTAGTAAATTTACCAAAATTTTGCGGCACACTTTGATAGGCGCTGCGGCACACTAGTGATGCCATGGCACACCGGTTGAGAAACACTGCTCTACAGAAACAAAAAGATGTGGTTTTACAGAAAAATGTGAAGAATACCATTGACAACTGAAAAGAGTAATGAGGATGTATTGACAGAAGCTAGTCTACACAGCATGCATTAAAATGAAGCAATCAACTTTCTTTGGCCGTGGTATGAGGAGAAAAATGATGGAATATATCATGAAAATAGAGGCAAGTGAAGGAAAAATAGCTATTGGACTTGTAATAGAACAGAGACTGGAGAGTGTGACGTCACAGCATGGAAAGAAGTCAAGATAACTGATAAACAGTACTGGAGACAGGAAATTGTGGAGAGACATAATCACCTACACCAGCAGGCCTGGTGTTTGTAGAAGAACGACGGTGCTGCTTCTAAGAAGAAAACAAGTTGATGTCAGTTTTACTCAGAAACTTTGACTTGACATCAAGAAGCTAGTCCAGCATGTATGTCTGTGCGTGCATGAGGAATATGACATTGTTGACATCTGTTATCTCTACTATCTTTCCCACTGAACAAACTCAGATCAGCAGTTCCACTATGAGTCCTTTGTATCAAGGGTTTACTGTATGTAGATGATCACACAGGGTAAGTAATTGTCATAACAGAATAACATATAGCAACATTCTCCAATATCTCTCTCTCTCTCTCTCTCTCTCTCTCTCTCTCTCTCTCTCTCTCTCTCTCTCTCTCTCTCTCTCTCTCTCTCTCTCTCTCTCACATGCTCTCAATCAGATCTGGCAGGATATCTGTTTGGTTAATCTAATATCGTTGGCTCTTACAAAGTCTCTTGTGGTAGCTCTGAGCCATGGAGTTGAAGATTGACAGGACGAAATAGATGACCATAACTAACACCAGCTTCTCAAAACACCAAGATAAGATGCTACCTCCCTGAAACACAATAGAAAAGAACTCTTCATTTAAGGAAATATTCAGTCACAAACAGAGAAGACAAAAAAAAACAAAAACAATTAAGCTGATTTTCTGTTACAAAATTTCAAGACATTTTTTTAAAACAAACTAGAATTCTTTTCTTGATCTTATCAGCAAACCTGAACACCTTTATAAATGCTTTAAGAATGTCCCAACAAACTTCTACCATTGTCTTCTTCGTCAGCTAAAAATCTGGCAAACAGAATTGTTCTTTAGGTTAAAAAAACAATAAACATACAAACTAAATTAAAGGCATTTCAATTGTCCGTATGTATCAACATTTGAAACCTTGTCTTTCCCTTCTTATCTGCGACCTCAGTTTATCAGTTGTTACCACATTCTCAAATTTTGTTTTCTCCTTTTGTGACGTGTCATGAGATTTGTTTGTCTATCCCTTATGATCTTGGTTAATCAATAATTTTCTTCTGTTTCTCTGACGGCTTCCATGTTTGATTTTCTGGCTGTCTGGTGCATGCTTCTTACAAACTACATCTCTGCTGCCTTTAATCTTTCATGTTTCACCTAAACAGCCTCTAATGTTTCATGTTTCACCTCTACAGCCTCTAATCTTTCATGTTTCACCTCTACAGCCTCTAATCTTTCAAGTTTCATCTCTACAGCCACTAATGTTTCATGTTTCACCTCTACAGCCTCTAATCTTTCATGTTTCACCTCTACAGCCTCTAATCTTTCATGTTTCATCTCTACAACTTCTAATCTTTCATGTTTCATCATTACAAGCCTCTAATGTTTCATGTTTCACCTCTTACTTACTTACTTAGTCGTTCCCCTTCTACCGTGAGGTGTAGAGGTTTGGAAGAGAGAGCGCCAGACCATTCTATCAGCTGTCTTCTTCCTGGCCTGGTTCCATTCTAGTCCTCGGTCCTTCAAAGATTGTCTAATATTGTCCTCTCAGTGGACTCTGGGTCGTCCTGGAGGTCTGGATCCCTGGCTCTTTGTTTCCCATGCTTGTCGTGGTAGCCGATCTTCTCCCATTCTGCAGACATGGCCAAACCATCTTAGTTGGGACTGTTCTATTTGGGTCTGCAGCGGATGGGATTTTAGGCCTTGACGGATCGTCTGGTTGCGGAACATGTCTCTTCTTGTTACTTCAACCACTTTCCTCAGATACCTCATTTCTGAGGTTTGGATCTGGCTTTTGTGGGTTGTAGTCATTGCCCACGACTCGCATCCATATGTCAAGACTGGGACATAGGTGGAGCGGTATACAGCCATCTTCATTTTCTTACCAACCTCTTTCTTGCTGAGGAATCCACGATTTATGGCCTGAAAAAGTCTCCCAGCCGCTGCTTTCCGAGTGGCCAACTCTTCTTTGATGCCTCCCTTTCGGTCTATAATAGCTCCGAGATATTTAAAGTGGTCGACCTGCTCCAGGACCTGTTCTCCCAACTTAATCTGATGTTTTCTTTCTTCTCGTGATATCACCATGGATTTTGTTTTAGAGCTGCTTATGACCATCCCTCTCTTCTCCAGCTCTTCCTTCCAGACTTGCAGGTTGGATTGGAGATGTGCCTCTGATTTAGCAATCAGGGCAACATCATCAGCAAATGCCAGCTCCGAAATATAGACCTGTCTCATCTTCCAGTACCCCACTGAATACTTTCTTGTTCTCTCCTTACATGCCTTGATGACATCGTCCATAAGGAGTATGAAGAGGTAAGGTGATAGGATATCACCTTGTCTTACACCAGTGGTGGTCCTGAACTCTTCTGACTTATGGTTTGCTGTCCTCACATAATTTCTGCAAGACTTGTAGAAGCTCTGTATAGCATGAATCAGAGGTGCTGGAATATTCTTCCTTGCCAAACAGTCCCAAAGTTTGCTCCAGGGGACCCTGTCAAACGCCTTTTCCAGATCTATGAAACAAAGATGGATCTCACTCTTATACTCAAGGGCCTTTTCACTCAGCTGTCTGAGTGTGAAGATTAGGTCTTGAGTACTTCGGTTTGCTCGGAATCTGCACTGGACCTCATCCAATTGTGGCTCAGCTAGGCGTCGGAGTCTCTGCTCTAGGATTCTAGAGTAGATTTTACCAGGGACACTGAGAAGGGTCATGCCTCTATGGTTTCCACATTGTCGATTGTCACCCTTTTTGAAAATTGGTGTTATGATGGCAATCTCCCAATCCTTTGATATGGTCTTGTTGCACCATGCTGCCTGTAGGACCTTTAAGAGTAATAGGTCGCCTGATGCTCCCATGTACTTAACCATTTCTGGTGTTATACCATCATGCCCTGCTGCTTTGCCCATCTTGATTTTCTCTAGTGCTGCCCTCAGTTCTTCCATCTTTATGTCATCTTCACCATCATTGGTTTCCTCTTCTGTGTCAGTGGTTATCATTTCTGATGCTTCATCATGCTCACCATCCAGGAGTTCTGAGAAATATTCTTTCCATCTTTCCATTACTTCCTTCGGGGCAGTAAGCAATTTGCCTTGCTTGTCCTTTATAAATTTGAGAGGGCATTGTTTTTCTTTCCTCATGTTCTTTAGGGTCTTATAGAACAATTTCTGGTTTTCTTGTGCATCTTTTTCTAGCTTTTCTCCAAATTCTTCCCAGGACTTCTGTTTTGCTGCTAGCACTTTGTTCTTTGCTTCTGTTCTGAGTGTCACATATTCTCTATATTTTTCCATTTGTCCTGTTGTGTTTTTAGCTCCTAAGTATTGTTTCCATGCCATTTTCTTCTCTCTTATTTTCTCTTTGACTTCCTCTGTCCACCAAGGTGTCCTCTTTCTCTGGTTCCCAAGTCGGACTTCACCGCATGCTTCTGCAGCAGCTGTCTTTATGATATCCTTGAATTTATTCCAGAGGGTTTCCAAGTCATCAGGTCGTTCTTCTGTGTTGCTCACTGCTGTAGCAATAAGCCCTGATATCTGGTCTTAATTTCTGGCTCTCTCAGCTTGTAGGTCCTAATGCTCATTTCTCCTGCTCGTTTACTTGGTTTCTTGCGTGATGTTGGGCAGTTCCTAGGCTGAGCAACTCTTTCAGTTGTTCTTTTGATTGTTAGCAGGTAGTGATCACTTCCAATCTCTGGCCCCCTCCAGACTCTTGCATCTCGGACATATCTGAATGAGCTTCTCCGAACAATGGCATAGTCGATCACTGACTTCTCATTCTTGGTTGGTTCACATCTAGTGTATGCATGTATGCGCTTATGGGGGAACTTTGTGTTTGTAATGATCAGATTCTGCTCACTGCAGAATCTAAGGAGTCGCTTTCCATTGTCATTGAGAGTATCTTCTCCATATCTTCCGATAACTCCACCCCATCTAGCATGGTCATTTCCAACTCTGGCATTAAAATCTCCGAGCATAATAACTTCATCTAGGCAGTCATCCACTGTCCTTTGAAGCAGCTCGAAGAATTCCTCCTTGACCTCTGCTCTCTCATCCTCATTTGGCCCATACACTATGACCAGGTTGACTATGGTTTCTCCTTCTTTTAGTATTACAACCATAATGCGCTCCGAGACAAAGTTCCATACCTTGATACTATCTTTTTGATTTTGGGCCACAATGCAACCCACGCCCCCTTTAGCTCTTTCAGATATGGGTACACCACTGTAGAGCAACGTGTTGCCATCGAGATCCATGACTCCTTGTCCTTTTTTCTTCGTTTCCGTTATAGCCAGGATTTCTAGTTTTGCTTTCCTCATCTCTTCCACCAGCTCCTCTTCCTTCCCATTTATACTTCTTGTGTTCCAAGTTCCATAAGTCGTAGTCCGTTCCAGTTCGTCGCCTTTAGAATCAGTCCGGTTTTCTCTCTTGTAGTTCGCATAATCATGATTTAAAGCAAACAGGTGATTGGCCTGTTGTGCCTTTGCATGGTGGAGGGGCTGCCTCCTTACAGCCTCCATGCAGGCCGCCCTCCTCCTTTTTCATCCGGGCTTGGGACCGGCATTGGCGGAGTTATGTTTCACCTCTACAGCCTCAAATCTTTCATGTTTCATCTTTACAGTCTCTAATCTTTCATGTTTCACCTCTACAGCCTCTAATGTTTCACCTTTACAGCCTCTAATCTTTCATGTTTCATCTCTACAGCCTCTAATCTTTCATCTTTCATCTCTACAGCCTCTAATCTTTCATCTCTTGTGACGACTGGCCCAATCTTCTCTTCATTTAATTTACGAGACACCATGGTTTTTTATTCATCTTCAATGTATGATTGGAAAGCCGGTAAAAATACGCGGCAAATTTTGCTCGTTGATAACAACTCTAGCTAGACTCAAGTACTATTTTTAGATTAACGACATCATTCTAGACCTAACCTTGGTGGCTTGAAACTGGTTTTGAAATTAGGGCAGACTACTTAGACTTAGGTAGAACCAGTTTAACCCACTTTAGGAAACCCCCATGTGACTTTTAACGTTATTCATTGGAGCGTGTATCGGACGCCAAAGTCACATGAGGCACGCTTCAGGTCACGTGCCCAAGTGGAAATATCATGCTAAAAGTTGCGCCAACCGAGGCAGCTTCCACTTGCATCCAGGAAGGCGAGAGGGCCAGACCTAATCTAAGACCGCTGCGAATTCACGCGTTAAAGCACTGTGAAGCCACGTGTCTAAATTGCTGATTAGAGTCCAATCTCTGAGTAGGTAAGTGAAAATCTCATTAGAAAATAGTATTGTGGTGAAATGTGTAGTACCTTGCAAAACTGACGCAGTGATTGGTACGAATTGGTTTGCTTTATTCATTTTTGCTTTACGGTCGCATATAGCCACATGTGATCGGGTGTATTTTATGATCCCACGGGATGAGATTGTACAAAGTGTTCATATTAACTTTAACTGGAATATATATTAATTTCCATATTATTTCATTGTATCCGACCCGACGCTTAGACAAGAGGAAATTAATATTAACAATAATGTTGACAGACCGTCACATATAATATTCATTATAATTTACATGACGATTCGACCAGAGATAAAGTGTTGTGATAATGTCGTCAGACAATTCTATAATACTGGTGTCTGACAATTATAGGTTAATTCATCATAATTGACAAGATGATTAGGCTAGAGGCACAGAACTAGAATACTGTCGCCTGACATTTCTATGATAAATTCAGGGTGTTTAACATGACGTTAAATGGGTAAAGAATTATAATACTGCCACTTGGGTAGGGAAATATAATAATAAAAGGCAGAAGGGGGGAAACTTGATTTCAAGATTAGGTTCTAGACATATGATGTTAGAGACTAAAATCTGATACGACTGGCAGACGGACGGCTTAGGGAAAGACGGCTTTCTCAAGCTAGGAAATTAATGAAGCCGTATTTGTCTTCAGTCTATGGGGGAGCCTTGCACAACAATCCAATCTCAGAGAAGAATACGGATTCGAGCACAGTGAAGGCAGATCCGAACCATTCGAGACCTACCTGGTGCAACGTCATAAGGAGACAGGACAACCAACCACGCTTCACTATCAGCCAGGGGCTGAAAAGCTAAGTTCCTGTTCAAAAGGGAACTCATCCTATCAATGTCTTAGCCTGAGCCAGAATATGAGGAAAATACTTGAATTGTGAGACGTATAACATACAGCATACACACAATTTCCATCGACAATACCATCATTCACCATCCATTCATTTTCATTTTAATAAACCAATTGGGTGTATATAATGTACCCCATGCCTTGTTCATTCTATTAGATGTTACATATTGTCTGATGTTTATCTTCCTTTATAAGGGAGGGGGGGCTCGTAAAATATAACATATAATCCCAGTAATAATTAAGGATAATAATAATAGATAACTGAGAAGGGGACTACAGTAGCGAAAGACTAAATATCTCCTTACAAACTTTCCCAGACCTTGTCTAGTTAGGAGAATTTACCCTCTTTGTCTCCCTTCAGCCGGTGGAGGACCCTAACAGGACTTCTTGAGCCAAATCTTCCTATGGGTGATCCAGGCAAAACTTCACTTAATTTATTTCTATTATTTCTACTACTATAAGTTCTTATCCTTCCTACGCTATGCCACATCTCTACAGCCTCTAATCTTTCATGTTTCATCTCTAGCGCCTCTAATCTTTCATCTCTACAGCCTCTAATCTTTCATGTTTCATCTCTACAGCTTCTAATCTTTCATGTTTCATCTCTACAGCTTCTAATCTTTCATGTTTTATCTCTACAGCCTCTAATCTTTCATGTTTCATCTCTACAGCCTCTAATCTTTCATGTTTCATATCTACATCCTCTAATCTTTCATGTTTCATATCTACAACCTCTAATCTTTCATCTCTACATCCTCTAATCTTTCATCTCTACAGCCTCTAATATTTCATGTTTCATCTCTACAGTCTCTAATCTTTCATCTCTACAACCTCTAATCTTTCATCTCTACAGCCTCTAATCTTTCATCTCTACAGCCTCTAATCTTTCATCTCTACAGCCTCTAATCTTTCATGTTTCATCTCTACAGCCTCTAATCTTTCATCTCTACAGCCTCTAATCTTTCATGATTCATCTCTACAGCTTCTAATCTTTCATGTTTCATCTCTACAGCATCTAATCTTTCATGTTTCATATCTACAGCCTCTAATCTTTCATCTCTACAGCCTCTAATCTTTCATGTTTCATCTCTACAGTCTCTAATCTTTCATCTCTACAGCCTCTAATCTTTCATCTCTACAGCCTCTAATCTTTCATCTCTACAGCCTCTAATCTTTCATCTCTACAGCCTCTAATCTTTCATGTTTCATCTCTACAGCCTCTAATCTTTCATCTCTACAGCCTCTAATCTTTCATGATTCATCTCTACAGCCTCTAATCTTTCATGTTTCATCTCTACAGCATCTAATCTTTCATGTTTCATATCTACAGCCTCTAATCTTTCATCTCTACAGCCTCTAATCTTTCATGTTTCATCTCTACAGCCTCTAATCTTTCATCTCTACAGCCTCTAATCTTTCATCTCTACAGCCTCTAATCTTTCATGTTTCATCTCTACAGCCTCTAATCTTTCATCTCTACAGCCTCTAATCTTTCATCTCTACAGCCTCTAATCTTTCATCTTTACAGCTTCTAATCTTTCATGTTTCATCTCTACAGCCTCTAATCTTTCATGTTTCATCTCTACAGCCTCTAATCTTTCATGTTTCATCTCTACAGCCTCTAATCTTTCATCTCTACAGCTTCTAATCTTTCATGTTTCACCTCTACAGCCTCTAATCTTTCATGTTTCACCTTTACAGCCTCTAATCTTTCATGTTTCATCTCTAAATCTTCTAATCTTTCATGGTTCACCTCTACAACCTCTAATCTTTCATGTTTCACCTCTACAGCCTCCACTTTGCTCGGTCAGTGGCCATCCTTTGTGCAGTGCCCTAGCTCTGGTTCAGTCTTTGCATCTCAGCCTCCACAGTTCTCTGCCAAGTTGTTTCTGGTCTGCCTCTGTTTCACTTTCCTTTAGGGGTCCATAGCATAGCTGTTCTTGTGATGGCATCAGGGTCTTCTCTGAGGACGTGGCCAACCCAACTACAGCATCTGCCAGCTGTGATGGTGTGCATGTCCACTTGGTTGCTCCAAGTAAGCAGTTCTTGGTTGGTGATGGTATTTGGAACCTGGACTCTGGTTGTAAACTATTTCTATGTCGTATGAGGAGAGCAGTATTGACAGGGTTAAGAGATGAAATATTGAACATACATGGTTTACAGAGCATCTATTCAATCTAGTATTAATTAACACTTTTATGTATCTATTCAATCTAGTATTAATTAACACTTTTATGTATCTACTCAATCTAGTATTAATTAACACTTATGTATCTACTCTATCTAGTATTAATTAACACTTATGTATCTACTCAATCTAGTATTAATTAACACTTATGTATCTACTGAATCTAGTATTAATTAACACTTATGTATCTACTCAATCTAGTATTAATTAACACTTATGTATCTGCTCAATCTGGTATTAATTAACACTTATGTATCTGCTCAATCTAGTATTAATTAACACTTATGTATCTGCTCAATCTAGTATTAATTAACACTTATGTATCTGCTCAATCTAGTATTAATTAACACTTATGTATCTGCTCAATCTAGTATTAATTAACACTTATGTATCTGCTCAATCTAGTCTTAATTAACACTTATGTATCTGCTCAATCTAGTCTTAATTAACACTTATGTATCTGCTCAATATAGTCTTAATTAACACTTATGTATCTGCTCAATCTAGTATTAATTAACACTTATGTATCTGCACAATCTAGTATTAATTAACGCTTATGTATCTGCTCAATCTAGTATTAATTAACGCTTATGTATCTGCTCAATCTAGTATTAATTAACGCTTATGTATCTGCTCAATCTAGTATTAATTAACACTTATGTATCTACTCAATCTAGTATTAATTAACACTTATGTATCTACTCAATCTAGTATTAATTAACACTTATGTATCTACTCAATCTAGTATTAATTAACACTTACGTATCTACTCAATCTAGTATTAATTAACACTTACGTATCTACTCAATCTAGTATTAATTAACTCTTACGTATCTGCTCAATCTAGTATTAATTAAAACTTATGTATCTGCTCAATCTAGTATTAATTAACACTTATGTATCTGCTCAATCTAGTAATAATTAACACTTATGTATCTGCTCAATCTAGTATTAATTAACACTTATGAATCTGCTCAATCTAGTATTAATTAACACTTATGAATCTGCTCTATCTAGTATTAATTAACACTTTTATGTATCTACTCAATCTAGTATTAATTAACACTTTTATGTATCTACTCAATCTAGTATTAATTAACACTTTTATGTATCTACTCAATCTAGTATTAATTAACACTTATGTATCTACTCAATCTAGTATTAATTAACACTTATGTATCTGCTCAATCTAGTATTAATTAACACTTATGTATCTGCTCAATCTAGTATTAATTAACACTTATGTATCTGCTCAATCTAGTATTAATTAACACTTATGTATCTGCTCAATCTAGTATTAATTAACACTTATGTATCTGCTCAATCTAGTATTAATTAACACTTATGTATCTGCTCAATCTAGTATTAATTAACACTTATGTATCTGCTCAATCTAGTATTAATTAACACTTATGTATCTACTCAATCTAGTCTTAATTAACACTTATGTATCTGCTCAATCTACAATTAATTAACACTTATGTATCTGCTCAATCTACAATTAATTAACACTTATGTATCTGCTCAATCTAGTATTAATTAACACTTATGTATCTGCTCAATCTAGTATTAATTAACACTTTTATGTATCTACTCAATCTAGTATTAATTAACACTTTTATGTATCTGCTCAATCTAGTATTAATTAACACTTATGTAATTAATTAACACTTATGTATCTACTCAATCGAGTATTAATTAACACTTATGTATCTACTCAATCTAGTATTAATTAACACTTATGTATCTACTCAATCTAGTATTAATTAACACTTTTGTGTATCTGCTCAATCTAGTATTAATTAACACTTATGTAATTAATTAACACTTATGTATCTACTCAATCGAGTATTAATTAACACTTATGTATCTACTCAATCTAGTATTAATTAACACTTATGTATCTACTCAATCTAGTATTAATTAACACTTATGTATCTACTCAATCTAGTATTAATTAACACTTATGTATCTACTCAATCTAGTATTAATTAACACTTATGTATCTACTCAATCTAGTATTAATTAACACTAATGTATCTGCTCAATCTAGTATTAATAAACACTTATGTATCTACTCAATCTAGTATTAATTAACACTTATGTATCTACTCAATCTAGTATTAATTAACAATTATGTATCTGCTCAATCTAGTATTAATTAACACTTATGTATCTACTCAATCTAGTATTAATTAACACTTATGTATCTACTCAATCTAGTATTAATTAACACTTATGCATCTACTCAATCTAGTATTAATTAACTCTTACGCATCTACTCAATCTAGTATTAATTAACACTTACGTATCTACTCAATCTAGTATTAATTAACACTTATATATCTACTCAATCTAGTATTAATTAACACTTTTATGTATCTGCTCAATCTAGTATTAATTAACACTTATGTATCTGCTCAATCTAGTATTAATTAACACTTATGTATCTGCTCAATCTAGTATTAATTAACACTTATGTATCTACTCAATCTAGTATTAATTAACACTCATGTATCTGCTCAATCTAGTATTAATTAACACTTTTATGTATCTGCTCAATCTAGTATTAATTAACACTTATGTATCTGCATAATCTAGTATTAATTAACACTTATGTATCTGCTCAATCTAGTATTAATTAACACTTATGTATCTGCTCAATCTAGTATTAATTAACACTTATGTATCTGCTCAATCTAGTATTAATTAACACTTATGTATCTGCTCAATCTAGTATTAATTAACACTTATGTATCTGCTCAATCTAGTATTAATTAACACTTTTATGTATCTGCTCAATCTAGTATTAATTAACACTTTTATGTATCTGCTCAATCTAGTATTAATTAACACTTTTATGTATCTGCTCAATCTAGTATTAATTAACACTTATGTGTCTGCTCAATCTAGTATTAATTAACACTTTTATGTATCTGCTCAATCTAGTATTAATTAACACTTTTATGTATCTGCTCAATCTAGTATTAATTAACATTTTTATGTATCTGCTCAATCTAGTATTAATTAACACTTATGTGTCTGCTCAATCTAGTATTAATTAACACTTTTATGTATCTGCTCAATCTAGTATCAATTAACACTTATGTATCTGCTCAATCTAGTATTAATTAACACTTATGAATCTGCTCAATCTAGTATTAATTAACACTTATGTATCTACTCTATCTAGTATTAATTAACACTTATGTATCTACTCAATCTAGTATTAATTAACACTCATGTATCTGCTCAATCTGTATTAATTAACACTTTTATGTATCTGCTCAATCTAGTATTAATTAACACTTTTATGTATCTGCTCAATCTAGTATTAATTAACACTTATGTATCTGCTCAATCTAGTATTAATTAACACTTATGTATCTGCTCAATCTAGTATTAATTAACACTTATGTATCTGCTCAATCTAGTATTAATTAACACTTATGTATCTGCTCAATCTAGTATTAATTAACACTTTTATGTATCTGCTCAATCTAGTATTAATTAACACTTTTATGTATCTGCTCAATCTAGTATTAATTAACACTTTTATGTATCTGCTCAATCTAGTATTAATTAACACTTATGTAATTAATTAACACTTATGTATCTACTCAATCTAGTATTAATTAACACTTATGTATCTACTCAATCTAGTATTAATTAACACTTATGTATCTACTCAATCTAGTATTAATTAACACCTATGTGTCTGCTCAATCTAGTATTAATTAACACTTATGTGTCTGCTCAATCTAGTATTAATTAACACTTATGTATCAGCTCGCACAGTGGGCTGATCACCTGCTTGCCAACCAATCTGATTACGGAAACAATGATAGATTGTTTGGTCTGTTTTTGTTCCACAAAGACGCCACTAGGCGTGGTGGAAACAGCGATAGATTGATCAATTTGTTGTTGCCCTAAGACGCCACTAGGCGTACTGGCCACATACTGCTTTGCCGGTTGATGGCTAAGGATGGAAGAAGAAGAAGAAGAATGTATCTGCTCAATCTAGTATTAATTAACACTTATGTAATTAATTAACACTTATGTATCTACTCAATCTAGTATTAATTAACACTTATGTATCTACTCAATCTAGTATTAATTAACACTTATGTATCTACTCAATCTAGTATTAATTAACACTTATGTATCTACTCAATCTAGTATTAATTAACACTTATGTATCTACTCAATCTAGTATTAATTAACACTTATGTATCTCCTCAATCTAGTATTAATTAACACTTATGTATCTGCTCAATCTAGTATTAATTAACACTTTTATGTATCTGCTCAATCTAGTATTAATTAACACTTATGTATCTGCTCAATCTAGTATTAATTAACACTTTTATGTATCTGCTCAATCTAGTATTAATTAACACTTATGTATCTGCTCAATCTAGTATTAATTAACACTTATGTATCTGCTCAATCTAGTATTAATTAACACTTATGTATCTGCTCAATCTAGTATTAATTAACACTTATGTATCTGCTCAATCTAGTATTAATTAACACTTATGTATCTGCTCAATCTAGTATTAATTAACACTTATGTATCTGCTCAATCTAGTATTAATTAACACTTTTATGTATCTGCTCAATCTAGTATTAATTAACACTTTTATGTATCTGCTCAATCTAGTATTAATTAACACTTATGTATCTACTCAATCTAGTATTAATTAACACTTATGTATCTACTCAATCTAGTATTAATTAACACTTATGTATCTACTCAATCTAGTATTAATTAACACTTATGTATCTACTCAATCTAGTATTAATTAACACTTATGTATCTACTCAATCTAGTATTAATTAACACTTATGTATCTACTCAATCTAGTATTAATTAACACTTATGTATCTACTCAATCTAGTATTAATTAACACTTATGTATCTACTCAATCTTATGTATCTGTTTAATCTAGTATTAATTAACACTTATGTATCTGTTCAATCTAGTATTTATTAACACTTATGTATCTGCTCAATCTAGTATCTGCTCAATATTAATTAACACTTATGTATCTGCTCAATCTAGTATTAATTAACACTTATGTATCTGCTCAATCTAGTATTAATTAACACTTATGTATCTGCTCAATCTAGTATTAATTAACACTTATGTATCTGCTCAATCTAGTATTAATTAACACTTATGTATCTGCTCAATCTAGTATTAATTAACACTTATGTATCTGCTCAATCTAGTATTAATTAACACTTATGTATCTGCTCAATCTAGTATTAATTAACACTTTTATGTATCTGCTCAATCTAGTATTAATTAACACTTTTATGTATCTGCTCAATCTAGTATTAATTAACACTTTTATGTATCTGCTCAATCTAGTATTAATTAACACTTTTATGTATCTGCTCAATCTAGTATTAATTAACACTTATGTGTCTGCTCAATCTAGTATTAATTAACACTTTTATGTATCTGCTCAATCTAGTATTAATTAACACTTATGTATCAGCTCAATCTAGTATTAATTAATACTTTTATGTATCTACTCAATCTAGTATTAATTAACACTTATGTAATTAATTAACACTTATGTATCTACTCAATCTAGTATTAATTAACACTTATGTATCTGCTCAATCTAGTATTAATTAACACTTATGTATCTGCTCAATCTAGTATTAATTAACACTTATGTATCTACTCAATCTAGTATTAATTAACACTTATGTATCTGCTCAATCTAGTATTAATTAACACTTATGTATCTACTCAATTGCAATGACTACAACCCATAAAAGCCAGATCCAAACCTCAGAAATGAGGTATCTGAGGAAGGTGGTTGAAGTAACAAGAAGAGACATGGTACGCAACCAGACGATATGCCAAGGCCTTAAATCCTACCCCCTGCAGACCCAAGTAGAACAGTCCCAATTAAGATGGTTTGGCCATGTCTGCAGAATGGGAGAAGATCAGATACCACGACAAGCATGGGAAACAAAGAGCCAAGGATCCAGACCCCGAGGACGACCCAGAGTCCGCTGGGAGGACAACATCAGACAATCTTTGAAGGATCGAGGACTAGAATGGAACCAGGCCAGGAGGAAGACAGCCGATAGGATAGTCTGGCGCTCTCTCTTCCAAACCTCTACACCTCACGGTAGAAGGGGAACGACTAAGTAAGTAAGTAAGTATCTACTCAATCTAGTATTAATTAACACTTATGTATCTGCTCAATCTAGTATTAATTAACACTTATGTATCTGCTCAATCTAGTATTAATTAACACTTATGTATGTGGTAAAGTGGGATGATATAAATATTTATAGGGGACTTAGTGTACTGACTGAGATCAGCTGTGAAGGTATCTGTATCTAATAAGTGTGGTGTATTACAGATGACCTTACTTTGCTACCACATTTAGACCTCAGTCAGACTTATTCTGGAATATTGTGATGACTACGTTGAATGTCTAGGGTTATGATAGTGATGAAGTGTATGTTTACAACAACCAACAGACAGATAAACAATTTAATTTAATCCACAATACTTTACAACACTGTGACACTCACATACATAGAACACTCTATAAGACTATCTTAATAAGTCAAGTGTTAACTTTTAAAATATGTATTAATTCCTTTCAATAATAGATATCCTGATTCAACTACAAAGTGAAACAGGAATCACAATCAAATGTAATCACAAGTTGTATGTACACAATTTATAGATAGGATCTTTGTATTGACATATATTATTATTACAATATGTGTGTAAGTAATGATGTAGTACTATGAGGTAATACTGGCTTTTCAAGCTAGGTTGTTGTTTGTCATCATGACTTCCTGTGTTTGTTTCTGGTGGAAATAATATTGGAAAGGTTCACAGTTTCTTTTATTTGAAACAAATAATTGTCCCTCTTGATTTAATGTACAGTCAATTTTAGAGGGGGGTATACACAAGATTGAGCTGCTCTGGCCAACGAAATCTTAACTTCTGTGTGGGCGGCAGGAAACTATCTCCTCTGCTCGCTTGCTTCACCGTTTTCTTGAGAAACAACACTGGTCGATATCTTGACCAAGGAGTATGCTACCAGCCTCTGGATTTAGCAAAACTCAGACCAGGTGCTGCTTTAATACTTTAGTACCACGGTCCCTGAAACAAGAAGGTTGTACCTCCTACTTCAGAACTAATTTATAATCTATTTCCACACTGAAGCACAATACATAACAAACACAGAGTTCAGCGCGGTAGGCCAACTGCTAGCTTCTCATGTAACAATATACACCAGTATTCATCTCCCTAATGGTTACAACGCCTCTGCAATTCCAGCATTATTTCCTTCTATTCAATAAGATAGGTGTCATAGTACTATTTGGCAATCCCATGCAGTTATACTCCTCTCCGACAAGTTTTTTTCATGGTGGAGCAATATCTAGGCTTTGCCTCATGTTTGTTACTGAACAACACACATACAGACATAAATTATCAATTCACATTCAATTTTCATCAAAAAGATATAAAATATGTCTAGCTTACCACAATTCAAGGAAATATTAAACAAGTACGTTGACTGGCGATGAGTTATGGCACAATTCCGATCTGCCTCTGTCCCAGGCTTTTATTAGAAAAATATGAGCTGGTTCTCAACGCACTTGCTTCTACAAAGTTAATTTTCAAAAAGTGGCCCTGAACAGACGCTCCTAATTGACTATATTAAATGGTCTAGCCAATGAGACCATGTTTACAAAAGCTTTTGAAAAAATGTACCCTTCCTACCGTTTCCATTAACAACCAAAAATAGTATTAGCAGTCGACTAATCATGTTTCGCCTTACATATTATTCTAGCCAATCAAATCGGATTTAACGTGGTGGCCTCATTTCCTCTAAAGCAGTGTCCAAACACGCCATTATGAGCAAATATGATCCTGTGTTGTCAGACAACACCACTATAGTATTTTGGCTATAATTTGTTAATTATTAGACTATTTGCTTAACACCTAACATATTCTTTGTCAGCAAGACCTAAGGCACCCAAATATATAAGTTTAATGGAGCCAAGTGGCTTCGTTCAAAATATGTATTTTCTTCTACCACCCGTTCACTTCTATACAATGGGGTGTCTTCTGTACTGTCAGGCTAATGTCAGGATTTCAGACATAAAACAGTATTGTGTTGTGTTTCCTAATAAGCATTAACCATGTTTTTTAAAACCTTACCTCGTATTGGTAGTGTTTTTTTATTACTGTTTAGTTGAAAAAAAGCAAGCCTGCATGCCTTTCACGTGGGGGGGGGGCATTAATTTTATATCGCGAGACGACGTGGTAGTATGGCCTGCATTCCTCCGTACATCTCTCTCTCTCTCTCTCTAAAGTTCGTTCGTTCGTTCCTTCTATCTATCTATCTATCTATCTATCTATCTATCTATCTATCTATCTATCTATCTATCTATCTCTCTATCTCTCTCTCTCTCCCTCCCTCTCTCCCTCCCTCCCTCCCTCCCTCCCTCCCTACCTACCTACCTACCTACCTACCTACCTACCTACCTACCTACCTACCTATCTACCTATCTATCTATCTATCTATCTATTAATGTTTATTTTTATTTTTATTTATTTTATTTTTACATTCATTATTATTATTATTATTCTTTTTTAATGTTAAAAACGTACTTTAATTATGATGATTATTGCAAATGTAATATTACTTTTATAATGATAAATGCCTTAATTATGCTTATAGTAAATGTGAGGATGAAAGGATATAGTATATATGATGAGAGAGAGAGGAAGGGCAGAATGTCAGACGGGCCTGCGTGCCCAATTCTTAACCCTTTGAAAATAAAGTTCGTTCGTTCGTTCGTTCGTTCGTTCGTTCGTTCTCTCTCTCTCTTCTAAGCCCGTCTGTCTTTTCGTTTACGTAGTGCATAAAATGACATTAATGCTAGTATTAATCTAGGTCATTACGCAGTTGTAAAGTTTCTTTTCTTCTTTCCACTCTGTAAAGTGTCAGTCGGTATGCTCTGTAAGGAAGAGTGGTGTGTTGTTGAGATCAGGCATGCTCCAGTCTACCCAGCTGTAAATGGGTAACTCACCCTAGTCCTGAGTTAGGGAAGGCAAAGGCTCCAGGGGAAGCAGGCCCTAAACTTGGTCACTCCAACCGACGCAGGATGGTGTATGTATGAAGTAGAAGTGTAGAGTGTGATTACCGCGAATGGTGTACTGTTCGTGTGCTGACCAATATAACCACTCATACACTTGTGTCTACAAGGCACCAATGCAGACTGCTGGAATCTTTGTTTACTCAATTTATTCAGACGTACACACTGGGACATACGAGTACATCATGGTATGTTGACATATCAATTTGTAGGTATACATAGCAGATCTGAAGTCATGACACATTCAGAAATAATGGGCAGTACATCAAAAGTTCAATTGTCATGATACATTATGGCCGCATCCCCCTATCTGACTAAACGCGTCAGTGAAGGCAGATCGGTAAATAACTAAAGTTACTTGACGTCCATAGTTTGTAGCATATATTATGAAACCACGAAAGAGGGGGGTTTCTAGCAAGATTGAGATCTCCCTGTCACTGTCCGATAATAGGATAAATAATCTGTTCTCTTGGCAGTGATCAAAACATATGATGACCGAAATCTAACATGGCTGCCTCCCTGAGTTGTCGTTCACTCATTCATAGGAAGGAGAATATAAGCCAGAGTTAATTTATAATGGGTATATAAATGATTTCATAAATGTTCCCATACAGCTCTATGGTGATCAGGTTAATTCACGTAGCCATAACCGCTGCAGGAAAGTCTGTCATCTTCGTCGATACAAAACACGACCCTAGCGATACGAAGCACAATGTTCCATCTAGGTCGAATCGACATGAGATCATCAAAATAGGGTCTGGCAATACATGGAGTCCGAATTATACATTGTACCGTACCTTAGGAGAGTCTCTAACATAAACTATAGTAGAGATACCATCTCCTTTAGAAGAAAACCACTTCATGAATTATATTTCCTTAAGAATCTACCAGCCCTTTGAAAAGTGCGTACCCGCCATTATCACGGTACATCGGAACTCATCACGACTTGTCAAGACAACTCATACTTCCACTAGACCGGAATAACAAGAATCTAGTCCCTCCTACCCATCCAAAATATACAATATAGGACTGATTCTACTTGTACTAATAATATGTAATACATATGAATTCAGGCCATAAACACAATAAGCAAATTAATATATTTTCTGGCCCTAAAAAATAAGTACAAACGTAAGCGCAATATCCTTGCGCCGGATCAATATCCAGAACGATTACTCCTATAATCAAAAGTGTGAATCAAACATGGATTCTCTCGCTTTTACCATAGACAGCATTTTCATACACAAATGAATGAATGTCTATATTTTTTCCCATATTAAATAGCCATATCGATTTTTGTAATATGTGCGTCAAAATATGCACGCAACAGATTACCACACCCCTCGGGAAAAAAAAAAATGGTACATTTTTTTTTTTGAAATACATCTAGGAGCACATACAATAGGCTCACAACGCACCAATACCATGCGCAGATGATAAGCATAAGTTTTATGACCTTAGAGAAAGTACTTCTCTAAGTATAAATATTTCCAGAGAGGTGTCACCAACGCATACTACAATATTAGCAATGACACAATTTCCACATTAGTTTATACATAAATTTCATCTAAGATATCTTAACATCATGATCATCAAAGACGAAAAACATTGAAAGATCAGCGGTGAATAAATATCAATGAACCGCTAAGTAGTGTTACAATCAATATATGATATATTACATATGTGTACACATTTCAACATAGAAACAACTGTATCAAAGTTGTATAACAGTTATGAATCATGTGGGCATCTAGACAAAATATCTGCCATCACATTTTCTGACCCACGGATAGCTCGCACCGAAAAATGAAATGGCTGTAGAGCAATCGCGTATCGCGTTGATCTCGCGCTCTTCAGATTTTTACTCTGAATAGCCGTAAGAGCTTTCTGGTCAGTTTCCACAATGAAATGCGCGCCCAGAAGAAATCTTTGCAGTTTAAGGATTGACCAAACCATAGCCAATAATTCACGGTCTAGGACCGAGTAATTCTTCTCTGCGGCATTTAATTTCCGAGAAATATACATCACAGGATGCAGAGTTCCAGAGTACTCTTGCATTAGTGCAGCTCCAATCCCGGTGGATGAAGCGTCACTACGAAGAATAAATGTCTTATCCTTAGAAGGCAATACTAGGATAGGTGAAGTAGAAAACATAGTTTTAACCTTATCCAAAGAGGATTGACATTCTTGAGTCCAATGGACTACATTAGGAGACCCTTTCTTTAGCAAGGAAGAAAGAGGTGACATAATGGAGGACAGATTCGGGATGAATCGTCCATAAAATTGTATTAGACCTAAGAGACTTCGTACTTGCTTTTTAGTCTTAGGAATAGAAATGTTAAGTATCTTACTTGTATTATGGTCTTCTGTTTTTAGGAACCCATGACCAACATGGTGTCCTAAGAAAGATATTTCGCTAAAACCAATACATGCTTTCGATGGTTTCGCTGTCAGGTTATGCTCGCGTAAGATAGACAATAGTTCATTTATACCATTATAGTGATCGTTCCAAGTATCACTGAAAAGACAGATGTCATCAAGATACGCAATGACATCTGAGCGATGAGATAGGATTCGACGCATCATGCGTACAAATGTTGCAGGGGCGTTCATAAGACCGAAAGGCATGAAATTCCATTGGAATAGACCCCTAGGCGTCGAAAAAGCAGTAAACGGTTTGGCGTGTTCGGATAGTGGAACTTGCCAATATCCCTTAGACAAATCGAGTTTAGTAAAGAAGTGAGAATTCGATAGTCTCGTAAGTAGCTCTTCTAGTAAAGGCATAGGTTCCGCATCAAATTTAGTCACTTGATTCAATTTGCGATAATCCACGCAAAGACGTATGTTATTGTCTTTTTTCCGTACTATAACCATCGGCGAAGAATATGCTGATGTGGATGGTTCAATAATTTTTAACTCTATCATCTCATCTAACTCTTTCTCTACCTGTGCTTGAAAATGTATCGGGATAGGATACGGTCTGACTCTTATAGGACTATGGTCAGTAAGAATAATGTCATGTTGAATGACATCCGTTTGACCAGGAATGTCAGTAAGGACATCCTGAAATTGTTCTAACATAGTAGAAACTTGTTTCTGCTCTCCTGGAGATAATTCTGGAGAAATTGCAACATCTTTCCATGATTCATTAGAGTGAAGAGGAATCATTGGAAAAGGTAAATTTACATCCGAGAAACTCGTTTCCTCATCCTGTATTACTGACAGAGATGAGTACTGTCCATGTTGGACTGGAAAATCGTCCGTTGCCTGGAAAACAGGTTGTAAATAATCAGGACGTTCATGGAATTCCGTGAGCATGTTGATGTGGAAGGTTTTACGCTTCCCGTCAATATCGACGATATAGTCAACATCGGAAACTTTTGATATTATATCGTACGGACCTTTCCAAGAAATGAGAAGTCTATTTTCCCTACAAGGTAGCAAGACAAATGCTTTGTCACCTGGACAAAGTTGACGCAAACATCTCTTTTTATTGGCAAATTCCCTTGCCTTCTGTTTCGCAAATTCAGAAGAAGCAGTTGCCAATTTGCATGCTTCAATAATATTGTGTCTAAGTGCGATGACATATTCATAAGAGGATTTTGTGTCATCGACAATATTATCAGCAGTTATAAGATCATGAAGTAAGGACATAGGACCTCGCGGTTTCGCGCCAAAGACAAGTTCAAAGGGAGAAAATCCTGTATGTTCGTTGGCGACCTCTCTATATGCAAAGAGAGCCGCGGGTAAAACCCTATCCCAATCCTGAGGATGATCTTCTGTTATCTTACCTAGTAGGTTTTTCAGAGTTCTATTCAAACGTTCCACCATCCCATTGGACATAGGATGATAAATACTACTCAGCGATCTCTCTATCTTCAGAGTCGACATTACTTGAGACATGGTATCCGATATGAGTTGGGTACCATGGTCGGATAATATTTCTGCTGGAAACCCCAGACGAGAAAATATTAACCAAAGAGCATCTGCGACATCAGCGGTAGTTATGCTCTTTAGAGGAACAGCCTCCGGCCAACGTGTGCACATATCAACACACGTCAAAATAAATTGGTGTCCTCTAGCAGACTTTATCTTAAATGGACCAATGATGTCTATCGCCATTTTTTGAAATGGCCGAATGGGAATGTCTGCAGCCTGAATAGGTGCATCATGGCGTGGACCTCTGGATTTAATCTCTTGACATACTTTACAAGATCGACAATAGATTCGTATGTCCTTATTCACAGCAGGCCAAAAGAAAGATTGAAGAACTCTAGCTTTAGTACGGGAAAAACCCATATGTCCAGCACACTGCGAATCATGAGCGTGCTGTAAGATTTTAACTCTCATATTTTTAGGCACAAGGATTTGAGAATGAATGGACTTAGCGGAGTCTTGTACCATACGTACAAGTACGCCATTCTTCATCGTAATCCAAGATTTACGATTAGTATCCTTATTCGGATCACCTTTTGTTGCCAGAGTAAAGAATTTCTTTAGAGTAGGATCATCTTCCTGCTGTTTGATAAAGGAATCGTGGGAAATCTCCAAGGGATCATCTTGGATCTGCGCATCATTATCTTCAGAATGTGAAGATTGTGGCATATTAAGAGCTTGAGCCCTAGTGATTACTGCATTAGCAGATTGCATATTAACATTTTCCCAATTAGAAATTTGCTGTGGAGTGCATTCTTTCACCCCGTGAATGCGACCGATGATAAGATCAGCGATCGGATTCGGCAAGAGACATGCTTGCACCTCTCCTGTAAAGAAAGGCGTAGCAATATTGATAATGGCAGTGGAGTACTTCTCCAATGTGCCACCAAATGTTACACATTTGACTATATTGCCTGTAGCTCGAGAAGGATTTACGAGTGATTGCCTCACTCCAATGGTAGTGCACCCCGAATCGAAAAGAATTGATACCGGAGTACCATCTATTAGGCCCCTATTAAAGACAAGAGCACCCCTTCCATTATGCGCAATTGACGCATGGAGAGCGGGAAGCGGGTGACCGCAGCTTAAAGTAGACACTGTGGTTGGATCGAATAATGTTTTGCATTGCGAACACTCAGATGCTCTAGCAAAATCGAAAGCGGAATTTGCTACACTGTTGGAGTCTTTTTTATCATTATTCTGATTATCGGTGTCGTGGAACTCCTGTTGTGCAGAGTTAGCCTGGTAATAAGATTTACCATGTCTTTTGTGTTGTGATCTACCTCGGTTATAATTGTCTCTATAATTATTATTGCCTCTGTTATAACCCCTATTTGGGTTTGAATCATAACATTCATGATCATAATCATCATGCTCATTATATTGAGTATCCCTGTAATATTGTTTCTTTTGTCTCCATGAAGCACTTGGGTAGTTCCTATAGCTACTCCCTTTCCGAGAATTTCTAACATTATGGGTACCCCTCGCGTGTCGAGGACTATCAGCCCGATTCCAGTTCTTCAAAGAAGAACTCTGATTTGAGCGGTTATCTTGGTTTTGATACTTATTCCAATTAACCTTTTTATCAAATTTATTTTTAGCTCCTTGGAATTTGTGTGAGTAATTCTGATTATATTCTGTTGCCGAAGCAACTGGCATACTCTCTTTAATGTTAGAGTTACTAAGAATCATGTCAGGGTGTGCCGTGGCATACTGGTCACAATATTCTTCCATTTGCTTTATTGTACCAGGTTTACGCTCATGTAAGAACTCTAGGAATGATTTATTTACAGAAGACATGACCTTGTCTCTTAGCAATAAATCCGTAAGACCATCAAATGTTTTTTCTGTTTTGGATAATTCAATCCATCGTGAAAGTGTAATTCGTGCTTTTGAGATGAAATCTGAGAATTCTACACCTACCTCAGGTCTCATTGTTTTAAACAAAAGACGATAACCTTCTTCAGACAGCTGATATCTCTTTATCAAAGCTGCCCTAACAGCATCATAATTATCTTTGTCGGCCTCTTCAACAAAATATAACTTACTTAGGGACTCCCCTTTTAGATTTTCAGACAACTGATTCACATACTGTGATTTGTCAACATTATGAGATCGACAAGCCCGTTCAAATCTAGAAAGCCAAAATGTTATGTCATCACTGGTAGGGTTAAACGCTGGTACTTTGACCTTGTACACAAAGGGTTTACCATTACCACCAGATGCCTGATTAACATTACTCATACATGTCAATTTTAATTTCTCTAATTCAAACTCATGTTCTCTTATTGCTTTTCTCTCTTCAGCTTCTCTATCTAATCTTCTCTGTTCTGCAGCAGCTTCTAATTTCTTCTGTTCTGCAGCAGCTTCTAATTTCTTCTGTTCTGCAGCAACTTCTAATTTCTTCTGTTCTGCAGCAACTTCTAATTTTTTTTGTTCAGCTGCAGCTTCTAATTTCTTCTGTTCTGCAGCAGCAGCAACTTCTAGTTTTTTCTGTTCTGCATCAGCTTCTAATTTCTTCTGTTCTGCCTCAAATCTCCTTTCCTCCACTTGCATCTGCAATTTCTTAAGTTCAGCAGCAGTATCAGCTTCTTTTTCTAATCTTTTTTCTTCAGCTAGAGCTTTCCTTTCTTCTGCAGCAGCTTTTTTTTCTTCTATTTGAAGTTTTCTCTCCTCAGCCGCAGCTTTTTTTTCCTCAGCAGCAGCTTTTCTTTCTTCAACAGCAGCAGCAGTTTTTTTCTCTTCTGCAGCTAATGCTTTGTCATATTGAGCAACAGCCCATTGTTCTAAGTCTTTTCCAGTCTTATCAAGAGATTTTCCTTGTGCAATAAAATAATCTAATGTAGACATATTGTCTTCTTAAATCAGAAACCTGAAAAAGTAAATAAATTACCCTATTTCATTTTAATGGGAGACAAGTCTATACCATAGACTTAGTCTTAGTCCAAACTTGTATGGTTTATAATAACCAATGATAACTTGAGTACCTGTGGACAACAATAACTGTATCTCAAATACTGTGGGAGACAAGCCTTACAAAGGTCTTGTATACCTCAATGTAATCAAAGATCACTTGAGTACCTGTGGAAAAAAATATTTCCCTTTACCAATCACTTTGGGAGACAAGCCTTACAAAGGTCTTGTACATTTTGTTTTATAACAATAACAATCATAAAGTACTGATCTGTACTATACTATCAGTGTATACCACTATACGTCATATGTCAACTAAAGACATCACAAAGGACAAACAAGAAAAGACAATCTGAAAACATTTGCAGAGATCAAATTAAATTAAATAGGAGAAATGAAAAAAATGATCACAGAATCCGTGATGATAACTGCAATAAGATAACAAGACAAATAACGCCACCGTGTATAAACATAAGGGTGTAAAGAAATCAAAAATAGAAAAGATGAGACCTACAATTATACAAACAACAAATCAAACAAAACTAAGGAACACAAAATTATTAACAAAAACAACGAAGAAAAGAGCACCTCATCACAACTAACAGAAATAGCAGCAAATTGTTGCTAACAAATTTCCAATTAAGAAAATGTGTACCTATAGAATACTAGTACCAGACCAATGTCACTCGGCATACCTTGTACTAGTCACACAGAACATAAACTAATTTAATACATAACAAATAACATGTAAGCATAAATAGCATATAGCATACAATATAATTTATGTCATGAATGGAATGTGTTGCAGGTATAGTGTTGTAAAGCAGGCACAGTTTATTTTAATACTAATAACTTGCCACTTTATTCAGTAATAGATTTAATTTTAAACTATTACACTGTCAATTTTTCTCTGTTGAGCATATGAAGATCCAACGATGAACTATGCACTTTATGTTCAACAACACTGTGATTCTTCTGTACGTTGAGAAATGTCAACAATACTGCTCCAGATATTTTCTACACTTGATACCACTGTCCTGTGTAATACTGTCTGTACAGCGAAAAACTGTCAACAAGCGCTGACCTAGATACAGCATCCTATCGGTAATACAGGTCAAGCTGACATCGACTGTATAGCTGTCCTACTGGTGTTGATGTGGTCAAACAAATGTTCTTTCAGCTGTAAACTGTGATTCTCAACACAAAACTGCGTAAGCTGGACCCAGGAATCTGGCTCGCCACTGTAAAGTTTCTTTTCTTCTTTCCACTCTGTAAAGTGTCAGTCGGTATGCTCTGTAAGGAAGAGTGGTGTGTTGTTGAGATCAGGCATGCTCCAGTCTACCCAGCTGTAAATGGGTAACTCACCCTAGTCCTGAGTTAGGGAAGGCAAAGGCTCCAGGGGAAGCAGGCCCTAAACTTGGTCACTCCAACCGACGCAGGATGGTGTATGTATGAAGTAGAAGTGTAGAGTGTGATTACCGCGAATGGTGTACTGTTCGTGTGCTGACCAATATAACCACTCATACACTTGTGTCTACAAGGCACCAATGCAGACTGCTGGAATCTTTGTTTACTCAATTTATTCAGACGTACACACTGGGACATACGAGTACATCATGGTATGTTGACATATCAATTTGTAGGTATACATAGCAGATCTGAAGTCATGACACATTCAGAAATAATGGGCAGTACATCAAAAGTTCAATTGTCATGATACATTATGGCCGCATCCCCCTATCTGACTAAACGCGTCAGTGAAGGCAGATCGGTAAATAACTAAAGTTACTTGACGTCCATAGTTTGTAGCATATATTATGAAACCACGAAAGAGGGGGTTTCTAGCAAGATTGAGATCTCCCTGTCACTGTCCGATAATAGGATAAATAATCTGTTCTCTTGGCAGTGATCAAAACATATGATGACCGAAATCTAACATGGCTGCCTCCCTGAGTTGTCGTTCACTCATTCATAGGAAGGAGAATATAAGCCAGAGTTAATTTATAATGGGTATATAAATGATTTCATAAATGTTCCCATACAGCTCTACGGTGATCAGGTTAATTCACGTAGCCATAACCGCTGCAGGAAAGTCTGTCATCTTCGTCGATACAAAACACGACCCTAGCGATACGAAGCACAATGTTCCATCTAGGTCGAATCGACATGAGATCATCAAAATAGGGTCTGGCAATACATGGAGTCCGAATTATACATTGTACCGTACCTTAGGAGAGTCTCTAACATAAACTATAGTAGAGATACCATCTCCTTTAGAAGAAAACCACTTCATGAATTATATTTCCTTAAGAATCTACCAGCCCTTTGAAAAGTGCGTACCCGCCATTATCACGGTACATCGGAACTCATCACGACTTGTCAAGACAACTCATACTTCCGCTAGACCGGAATAACAAGAATCTAGTCCCTCCTACCCATCCAAAATATACAATATAGGACTGATTCTACTTGTACTAATAATATGTAATACATATGAATTCAGGCCATAAACACAATAAGCAAATTAATATATTTTCTGGCCCTAAAAAATAAGTACAAACGTAAGCGCAATATCCTTGCGCCGGATCAATATCCAGAACGATTACTCCTATAATCAAAAGTGTGAATCAAACATGGATTCTCTCGCTTTTACCATAGACAGCATTTTCATACACAAATGAATGAATGTCTATATTTTTCCCATATTAAATAGCCATATCGATTTTTGTAATATGTGCGTCAAAATATGCACGCAACAGCAGTGTGTCTATCTCAAGGTTTTCTAAGAAACACAGTACCCGTTTTATTTTTAGAAACGCGTGTAGTTTATGCAGTAGGCTTTACTAGCAAACGTGAAAGCGTTAGAAAAAGGAGATTTTCTTGTTTAGCTAGTATGACGTTCTATAACACAGGCATACGCTATTGTGACCGCACTGTTCTTTTACCATTCTTCTTTCCTTTTATTGAATTAATTCGTTAGGCTTGACATTTACTTTTTAATTTATAGATGTGGATTAGAATTTCTCACGACAATGTATCTACTCAATCATTCTTACTTAGTTGTTCCCCTTCTACCCTGGGGTGCAGAGGTTTGCCAGAGAAAGTGCCATACTGTCCTATTGGTTGTCTTCCTCCTGGCCTGGTGAACATTGTAGGTCTGGATCCTTAGCTCTTGGTTTCCCATACTTGTTGCAGTAGCCGATCTTCCATTCTGCTTCTTCTTCTTCTTCTTTGATCCTTAACCGCCAACCACCAAAGCAGTCAGCGACCATCACGCCTGGTGGCATCTTGTAGGGCAGCAAATTGATTCCACTTTGCTCGGTCGGCGGCCATCCTTCGTACAGTGCCCCAACTCTGGTTCATTCTTTGCATCTCAGCTTCCACAGTTCTCCGCCAAGTTGTTTTTGGTCGGCCTCTCTTTCGCTTTCCCTCAGGGGTCCATAGCATAGCTGTTCTTGTGATGGTATCAGGGTCCCTTCTGAGGACATGGCCAACCCAACTCCAGCGTCTGCCAGCTATGATGTAATAGTTCTTGGTTGCTGATGGTGTTTGGCCAAAAGAGTCGGAGAATTTTCCTTAGGCAGATTGTGTGGAAGGAGGACAGTTTTGACATTTCCTTCTCTGTTACTCTCCAACATTCCGCACCATAGAGAAGCACAGAAAGTACACAGCTCTCATATAGTCTTAATTTGGTGTTTGTGCTGTACTGGGAAGACTTCCAAATGTTGTTGAGAATAGCAAAGGCTGTTCTCACTTTATTCATTCAGTTGTTAATGTCTTTGCTTGTTCCGCCTTCAGGTGTTACTATGCATCCTAGGTAAGTAAATGTGTCTGTCTGTTCTAACTTCTGGTTCCTTACAGTTATTGGCTCAGGGTTGCCCACATTTAGTGTCATGACCTCTGTCTTCTTCAGATTGATGTTCAGGCCAACCTGCTGGCCATACTTATTCAGTCTATTGGTTTTGTCTTGAATGCGTTGATGTGAATGCGCGAGTAGTGCAATGTCATCTGCATATTCCAGGTCTTCCGGTGTAGAAAACGTTGTCCATCTAATTCCTCTTGGACTGCCCTCTGTTGTCTGGCACATCACCCAATCTATGGCTGTCAAAAATAATGTTGTTGATAAGGGGCATCCCTGTCGTACTCCTGTTTTCACTTCGAAAGTTACATTACCCAATCCAACACTGCACGTAAAGTTAGAATAGAGGCTTTTTATGATGGAAACAATGTGGCTGGGAATTCCATAAGCACTCAGAATTTTCCATAGGCTGTCCCTGTGTATGCTGTCGAAAGCCTTTTCAAAATCTACAAAGTTAATGTACAGCTGTCTCTGCCATTCTGAACACTGCTCTATAATGTTCCTGAGGGTAAATATATGATCTGCATATCTTCTGTTCTTTCTAAAGCCCGCTTGTTCTTTCCTCAGTTTATGGTCAACTGCTTTTGAAATTCTCTGGATGATTATCCTGCATAGTATTTTGCTGGGAACTGAGAGGAGGGTAATTCCTCTCCAGTTGTTGCAGTCTGCAAGGTCGCCCTTCTAGGGCAATTTGACAATTATTCCTTTACTCCACTCTGTTGGTGTTGTCTCAGTTTCCCAGACTTGTGCAAATAGTAGTTCTAATAGTTCTGCTGCTAGTTCAGGGTCTGCCTTGAATAACTCAGCATTTAGATTGTCGTGACCAGGCGCTTTTCCATTTTTTAACCCTTTGATAGCTGTGATGATTTCTTCTTTTCATGGAATGTCTGTATTTATGTCTAAGTCACTTTCAGCCTCAGAAACATTCAGCCGAGTCTCTGGTGGTTCTTTATTCAGGGTTTCTCTGAAGTGCTCTGCCCATCTTGTTTCCTGCCCCTGTGCTGTGGTGATGAGATTTCCTTGCTTGTCTCTTACTAACATTAAGTTGTTTGCACCTCATTTTCCACTGATAGTTTTAGTTATTTTATAAACTATGCTTTGTTCATTTCTCAGTGCTGCCTCTTCTGCCTGTCTTGCAAGGTCATCCAGAAATGCCCTTTTGTTAGGACGGGTTTGACGTTTTACTTCCTTGTCCAGCTGACTGTACTGTTCACTATATATTGCCTTTAACCTGGGAGACTTAGCTTCTGTTTTCTTTCTTTTCATTTCCTTTCTCTTCGCTATGGTGTTTAATGTTTCTGGTGTTATCCAGTCTTGGTTCTTTCTTTCCTGGAATCCCAAGCATGACTTGCTGCTTTCCTTGTATATTGTTGAGATGGTGTTGAATTTCTGGTCAACATCATCGGTCTCTGTTCTTTCCTGGCTTTTGGTAATCTGATATTGTCTCTTTACGTCGACCACGAACGCTTTTCTGGTGAGGGGGTCCTTAAGTTTCGTGATGTTATATCTTTTCTGTTTGACTGCAACTAGTCCAGCAGCTCTGAGTTTCACCTTCAGTCTTGCTACTACTAGGTGATGATCACTTCCCACATCTGCGCCTCTTCTTACTTTCACGTCTTGTAGTGCATGTCTCTATTTGCCATTGATCATTATGTGATCTATCTGGTTTCTGTCTCATCCGTTTGGTGATTCCCATGTTAACTTGTGCACTTCTTTGTGTGGAAAAAGTATTCCTCCAATGACCAGGTTGTTAATACTGCAGAAGCTTATTAATTTGTCCCCATTCTCATTTACTGTTCCACTGCCGCATTTCCTCATTACTCTTTCATTATAATTATTGTGTGATCCAACTTTCGCATTTAGGTCTCCCATTACTATAATAAGATCGTACCTGGGTACAGTTTCCATTTCCTTTTGTATCTGTTGATAGAACTCGTCCTTGATCTCTTCATCGCTGTCGTTTGTTGGTGCATAGCATTGTATAATTGTGGTGTTGGTCAATCTCCCTCTCAGTCTTGCTCTTATCAGTCTGTTGTTAATGGGTTTCCATTCCAGTAAAGACCTTTCCATTCCTTTCTTAAGGATAATGGCTACACCTTCGTTGTGCTGACCATCCTCTCTACCAGAATAAAGTACTGTTTCCCCTGTAGCTGTTTTTATTCTCCCCATCCCTGTCCATCTGCTCTCGCTTATTCCCAGGATATGTAATTTGTAATTCCTCATCTCTGCTGTAGTTTGTCTCAGCTTTCCTGCCTCATTCATAGTTCTGACGTTCCAAAAACCAATTTTGGTTTCGTGTTTTGCGGTCAGGGTATCCGTTTTCATGCCAGTGGCTTCCTTTCGGCTTTCACCACTGTCAGCCATACGAGCCTGAGACTCCGGATGTCCGTCCCGCATCAAAGTTTTTCCATTTATTGCCGTTTCCGTAACATGTGCGATTTTTTACATAGACAGGGGTGTTGGCCCTGTGCTAAAACTCCCAACCTGGAGGACCAGGGTACCAGCTTTTGTCTGACCCCTACCCACGCAGACCAGTCCAGCTTGGTTGAACCTACCAGGAGTAAAACTCCCACTGGCATAGCTCTGGGGATTGTCAGGGTACACAAGCTGCCATACCGCTACAAGGTATAGGTACCACTGATGGCAGTTCCATTCTGCATACATGGCCAAACCATCGTAGTTGGGACTGTTCTACGTGAGTCTGCAGGGGTTGGGTTTTGAGGCATTGCCACATTATCTGGTTGCGGACCACGTTTCTTCTTGTTACTTCAACCGCCTTCCTTGGATACCTCATTTCTGAGGTTTGGAGCTGGCTTTTGTGGGTTGTAGTCATTACCCATGACTCACATCCATTGTCAAAACTGGGACATAGGTAGAGAGGTTGTTGTTTCTTCTTCTTCTTCGTTCGCCCTGAAAAGGACGGTGGTTGCGTTGTGTCTGTTTACAACGTAGCTGTGATATCTGCACCTTTCGGTCGACACATCCGACTTCTGCACGGCATTTTTTAGGACCGGGTTTGCCTTCCCATTGCGATCCGTGCTCGCTCAGCCAGCCTGCACTGCTGCAGACTGTTTCCAGGACCACCACGTGGAGGTGGAGCACGGTCTTGACCAGCTCTGGTTCGCTGGTCCTGACGCAGGCAGTCAAGCTATGAGTCGCTGACTGCGGTCTCTATTGCTGCATCTTCTGTCCCGGTTGTTGTTTAACTAGGGCTGCTGAGCTTCTCACTCTTTGGCAGCCAATACCAAGTTGAAGATTCCTTGGTATAATCTACACTGTAGATCTAGGCTTTTCCTGTGGCTTTTCTGCCATTCCGAAATGTGTTGAGTTGAAGTCATGAGCTCCAGTTTCTCCAGCTTGGTTTGCATTTAAAGGATCATCACATCTGGTCCCAAGCTAGGAGTAAGAAGTGCATGGCATACTGTGCATTCCCCGCCATCCAAGGGGGCTCTCCAACTATGCAGAGCTAAAATACTGTACTCTGGTTCTGGGCACTCCCAAGGAATGGTCATGTCCTGCACAGAGCCACTTCTCAACTTCCCCTGCCTATCACTGGGTCCATAGTGAGATCATTCTGCATGCAGTCAACCAGGTCAACGCCAAAGAATTACGCCTGGGGTTCAAGTGACTTCTTCATGCTTAGTGTGCAATGCTGGGTTCTCAACAACTTTCACCACAGGGGGAATCCCTGGAAGTGTGTGAATGATTTCAAGAGTCAATGAGGATGTACTTAACCTGACAGACATAGGTTCACTTCCACGTAC
This sequence comes from Oreohelix idahoensis, assembly GCA_024509875.1. Taxonomy (NCBI): domain Eukaryota; kingdom Metazoa; phylum Mollusca; class Gastropoda; order Stylommatophora; family Oreohelicidae; genus Oreohelix; species Oreohelix idahoensis. Next base: position 58,197 of record JAMPIV010005885.1, on the reverse strand, counting down.
ATATATTGTAGCACTGTACATAGCTGGTGGTCATATAAGGATGACTCCAGATATGCCTCCATGCATAGGTAGAGAGGTATAAAGTCATCTTCGTCATTTTGCCAATCTCTCTTTTGCAGAGGAATCCTCGATTTATTGCCTGAAAAAAAGTCTTGCAGCTGCCACTCTTCGGGTATCCAATTCTTCTTTGATGTCTCCCTTCCAGTCTATGATAGCTCTAAGGTATTTAAAGTGATTGACCTGCAACAGGATTGTTCTCCCAGCATAATATGATTCCTTTTTCGTTTTCTTGAAATCACCATGGTTTTGGTTTTGGAGCTGCTGATAGCCATCCCTCTCTTCTCCAGTTCTTCCTTCAAGACATGCAGGTTAGTTTGAAGATGTGCCTCTGATTTAGCAATCAGCCACACTGAACCTCGTCTATTTGTGGCTCAATCAAGCTTCTGAGTCTCTGCTCCGGTATTGTAGAGTAAATTTACCAGGGACATTAAGCAGGGATATGCCTCTATGATTTCCACATTGTCGGTTGTTACCCTTTTTGAAAACAGGTGTTCTGATGGCAATCTCCCAATCCTTTGGTATAGTTTTGTGGCACCAAGCTGCCTGTAGTACCCTCAGGTGTAATATGTCGCCTGCTGCTTCCATGTACTTAACCATTTCTGGCGTTATACCATCATGTCCTGCTGCTTCCATGTACTTAACCATTTCTGGTGTTATACCATCATGTCCTGCTGCTTCCATGTACTTAACCATTTCTGGTGTTATACCATCATGCCCTGCTGCTTCCATGTACTTAACCATTTCTGGTGTTATACCATCATGTCCTGCTTTTCTCCACTGCTGCCTTCAATTCTTCCATCTCGATGCCATCTTTGCTACCATTGGTTTCCTCTTATGTGATAGTGGTTATCATTTCTGATGTTTGACCTTGCTCACAGTCGAGAAGCACTGAGAAATATTATTTCCATCACTTCCTTTGGGTTAGTAAGCAATTTGTCTTGCTTGTCTTTTATAAATTTAAGAGGGCATTGTTTTTCCTTCCTCATGTTCTTTAGGGTCTTGTAGAACAATTTCTGGTTTTCTTGAGCATCTTTTTCTAGCTTTTCTCTAAATTCTTCTCAGGATTTCCGTTTTTCTGCTAGCACCTTGTTCTTTGCTTCTGTTCTGAGCATCATATATTCTCTATATTTCTTCATTTGTCCTGTTGTGTTTTTAGCTCCTAAATATTGTTTCCAGTCATTCTACTAGTATGAATTAACACTTTTATATATCTACTCAATCATTCTACTAGTATTAATTCACACTTTCATGTATCTGCTCAATCATTCTACTAGTATTAATTAACACTTTTATATATCTCCTCAATCATTCTTCTAGTATTTATTAACAATTTAATGTATCTGCTCAATCATTCTACTAGTATTAATTAACACTTTTATATATCTACTCAATCATTCTACTAGTATTAATTCACACTTTCATGTATCTGCTCAATCATTCTACTAGTATTAATTAACACTTTTATATATCTACTCAATCATTCTGCTCGTATTAATTAACTTTTATGTATCTGCTCAATCATTCTACTAGTATTAAATTAACACTTTTATGTATCTACTCAATCATTCTACTAGCATTAATTAACACTTTTATGTATCTACTCATATGACATAATCATGTGAGCCAGAATATCAAAGACAGAGATTAGTTGAAGATAGGCAGAACTACTATGTAAACGCTTGAGTGTTTTACAGCAAGTCTGCCGATTTTACTGTGCTGTCAAGCCCTGTAGTTCAAGAACTCTTTAAATGTCCACTCCGTCTCTGATTCTACAAACGAAATCAATCTACACAAGCCGAATGTTTGACTGATGAGCATTAGTCACGCTAGATAAGAAAGAACGCTGATTCTAATGTTGTGTTCCCAGTTTCAAAGTTTGAGAACATTGTACAAAATATTGCAGTCTAAGAAACGATATCAAGACAAACTACTTGAAGAATATGAGAATTTCTGTGGGGTTATGACCTGACACACTCAAATATACAGCGTAATCAAATCAGCATAAATGACCACATTTCTCACATTATTTGGAAAGAAAGAAAGAAGAGGGCACAGTTATTCTAGAAGCTGTTTCATGTGAACATTGTACCATTCCTGCTGGTGTAGGCTATCATGTCTCTCCACAACTTTCTGTCTCCAGGCACTATTTATTTATCACTTTTGTCTCCAGGCACTATTTATTTATCACTTTTGTCTCCAGGCACTATTTATTTATCACTTTTGTCTACAGGCATTATTTATTTATCACTTTTGTCTACAGGCATTATTTATCACTTTTGTCTACAGGCATTATTTATCACTTTTGTCTACAGGCATTATTTATCAATTTTGTCTCCAGGCACTATTTATTTATCACTTTTGTCTACAGGCATTATTTATTTATCACTTTTGTCTACAGGCATTATTTATCACTTTTGTCTACAGGCATTATTTATCACTTTTGTCTACGGGCATTATTTATCACTTTTGTCTACAGGCATTATTTATCACTTTTGTCTGCAGGCATTATTTATCAATTTTGTCTACAGGCATTATTTATCACTTTTGTCTCCAGGCACTATTTATTTATCACTTTTGTCTACAGGCATTATTTATTTATCAATTGTGTTGTTGCCTTATTTCCATGCCACGATGTCAAACTGTCCAGAATTTGCTCTCTTTGTCTTCCCCGATCTCTTTTTCTGTCAATCTTACCTGTTGTTACCATATATTCTCTTACCTGTTGTTACCATATATTCTCTTACCTGTTGTTACCATATATTCTCTTACCTGTTGCTACCATATATTCTCTTACCTGCTGCTACCATATATTCTCTTACCTGTTGTTACCATATATTCTCTTACCTGTTGTTACCATATATTCTCTTACCTGTTACCATATATTCTCTTACCTGTTGTTACCATATATTCTCTTACCTGTTGTTACCATATATTCTCTTACCTGTTGTTACCATATATTCTCTTACCTGTTGTTACCATATATTCTCTTACCTGTTGTTACCATATATTCTCTTACCTGTTGTTACCATATATTCTCTTACCTGTTGTTACCATATATTCTCTTACCTGTTGTTACCATATATTCTCTTACCTGTTGTTACCATATATTCTCTTACCTGTTGTTACCATATATTCTCTTACCTGTTGTTACCATATATTCTCTTACCTGTTCTATCACATGACTGAAGAAAGTGGATTGCTTCCTTCTAACATGAGGAATAAGCTCCCTTTGCACACTGGCCTCTTTCAGGACATCCTCATTACTTGGCCTCTTTCAGGACATCCTCATTACTTTGCCTCTTTCAGGACATCCTCATTACTTGGCCTCTTTCAGGACATCCACATAACGTGGCCTCTTTCAGGACATCCTCATTACTTGGCCTCTTTCAGGACATCCTCATTACTTGGCCTCTTTCATGACATCCTCATTACTTGGCCTCTTTCAGGACATCCTCATTACTTGGCCTCTTTCAGGACATCCTCATAAAGTGGCCTCTTTCAGGACATCCTCATTACTTGGCCTCTTTCAGGACATCCTCAATTACTCTTTTATTGAGCTGTCCATGTTATTTGTTACATTCTTCTGTAAAACCACATCTCTGTGGCCTCTAGCACTTTTCCTACTGTTTACTAATTGTCCACGACTCACCTCTGTATGTCAGGATTGGTTCTATATAACACTAATGAACTCTCTTTTTTTATTTCCACTGACAAAGAAATGTTCTATAAAATGTTTTTCATTTGATAGAATGCTGTTTTTGCTTGATCATTTTATACTTTTCACCTCTGAGATGCATCTTCCATCTGATGTTATTAATATGCCCAGGTATTTGAATCTATTTACCTGTTTTAAAACTGTTCCATTTACTTTGATAGTGTATTCTGAAGTCATTATTTTTTCGAGATGACCCTAACTTCTGTCTTTTTGCTATTAAAACTAAGGCCTTTATTTTCAGTTTGTCATTATTGTATCAATCCTTTCCAGAAGCTCCTTTTCACTTTTTGTCATTAAGACTGCATCATTAGCGTGCCACAAGTTGTTTATGTTATGTCCACCAACTGATATTCCTGACATGTCCTCTATGGATCACACTATATTTTCATTGAACACAACTGGCGACAGCACACATCCCTCTATAACACCATTTTTTTACTTGATGAAATATTCCTATTTGGCCACTACTTCCACGTTGACACTTACCCAATAACTTTGATCACACTCTCCACATGATGAGCACTAAAGACAAAGATAACAAACAGCTTCTGTAAATGCATTTTGATGAGAGCTTTTCCAATAAGTGTAGCACCAAAAAACGTCCAGAATGGGATGAGAAAATGACCACAGGTAATTCCGGCTAGGTCAAACAAGGGATTTGGAATCTGGAAAATAAGTCATAGAAATAATAATAGAAATAAATATGTCCACAATCTATGGCTATCAGACTAAACTCTGACAAAGCATCAGTTTGCCTATAGGAAGTAGTGAATATTAAGGAAGATGATAAAAATATCAATAATAATTGACAGAAATATCAATGCACATCTGTGTACAATATTTTGTTCTAGCTGTACTTATTAGGTTTTTCTATCAATTCTATAATGTTTAGTCTGTCATACCATTTTAACCCCCTCCTATTTTGCAACTTATTCTACCATATAAAGTAAAACAAGCATCTAAGTCAATACTTACTGATGCACACACCAAAATACCAAAAAATCCCATTCGCTGGACCAAATTGTGAACTGACAGTTTGGCTTTCTCCAGGATACCCTTCAAGACAAGGAAGACAATCATAATTTACCATGCGGAAGAAAAAAACCAGAATGTACATCTGCAAATCTACATGTGTGGTATTGCCAGTATAATTTTGAATTGTGAATTTTGTGAATTTATAAATGGCGAAAATTATCTGAATTACTACTTCAGAAAGTTGGATTTAAATTGTGTGTACCTCCTAAAAATGTGGCAGAAGGATAAAACTTGATATACATCCATGAATATGAACACCCATTTTTTATTCTGCAAGCTATTATCTTTCCCTGTGGGTTCCAGTTCAGGGCATGTCTGGTTATATTAGTCTGTTGCTTCCCAGGGTAGGCCATACCCCCTCCACTATCTGTCTTTATCTGGCCATCTACTGATTCCTTTATCTGGCCATCTACTGATTCCTTTATCTGGCCATCTACTGATTCCTTTATTTACTGTTCACTTACATAAGTTTGACTGATGCTGTTATCTTGTGCTGACAACAAACAACCAATTAAATTCACAAGGAATATAAAAGATCTTCCACATGTTGCCATTAAACCTAGTGAGGAGATTATTTTATTTTACACTAGCAACATTACTCTGCTGACTGGTCTGTCTGCTGAAGCTGAGTTCCTTAGGAAGAATGAACCAGAGTCTCCCGCATCAAAAATCTGGCATGTTACCACTGCACAATCAAGGAATGATACTTACAACATTCTAATTGTATAAAAACAGACTAAAATAAAGTATTCTGTGATGAATCTTTCACACACACAGTGTGTAAACTGCATAAAAGTAGCTTGGCTATAGACTGGATTATGAAAACGACATCAACCAAATGAAATGGACCCACTGGAATCCACCAACACAAACTGTAAGACCTAGATTTTGCCAATTTCTTCACTTTTCTGTTCCATAACTGTAAATCCAGAATCAAGACAAAATGAGACTACCTGATGGGAGGTCACAGCGAGTCAGTGTGAAAAGACATGCAGGGAGAGAAAAAATTATGAGAATACCTGATGGCAAGTCACAGTAAGTTAGTGTGAAAACCCGCAGAGAAAGACAATGATTATGAGAATACCTGATTGCAGATCACAGTAAGTAAGTGTGAAAACACACAGGGAAAGACAGCAAAGACAAAAATTATGAGAATACCTGATGGCAGGCCAAAGCAAGTAAGTGTGAACACATGCAAGGAAAGGCAAAGATTACGAGAATACCTCATGGCACGTCACAGCCAGTAAGTGTGAAAACACATGCAGGGAAAGACAGGAAAGACAAAGAATATGGGAATACCTGATGGCAGGTCACAGCCAGTAAGTGTGAAAACACACGCAGGGAAAGACAGGAAAGACAAAGAATATGGGAATACCTGATGGCAGGTCACAGCCAGTAAGTGTGAAAACACACGCAGGGAAAGACAGGAAAGACAAAGAATATGGGAATACCTGATGGCAGGTCACAGCCAGTAAGTGTGAAAACACACACAGGGAAAGACAGGAAAGACAAAGAATATGGGAATACCTGATGGCAGGTCACAGCCAGTAAGTGTGAAAACACATGCAGGGAAAGACAGGAAAGACAAAGAATATGGGAATACCTGATGGCAGGTCACAGCCAGTAAGTGTGAAAACACACACAGGGAAAGACAGGAAAGACAAAGAATATGGGAATACCTGATGGCAGGACACAGCCAGTAAATGTGAAAACATACGCAGGGAAAGACAGGAAAGACAAAGAATATGGGAATACCTGATGGCAGGTCACAGCCAGTAAGTGTGAAAACACACGCAGGGAAAGACAGGAAAGACAAAGAATATGGGAATACCTGATGGCAGGTCACAGCCAGTAAGTGTGAAAACACATGCAGGAAAAGACAGGAAAGACAAGACAAAGAATATGGGAATACCTAATGGCAGGTCACAGCCAGTAAGTGTGAAAACACACGCAGGGAAAGACAGGAAAGACAAAGAATATGGGAATACCTGATGGCAGGTCACAGCCAGTAAGTGTGAAAACACACACAGGGAAAGACAGGAAAGACAAAGAATATGGGAATACCTGATGGCAGGTCACAGCCAGTAAATGTGAAAACACACGCAGGGAAAGACAGGAAAGACAAAAATTATGAGAATACCTGATGGCAGGTCACAGCGAGTAAGTGTGAAAACACACGGGGAAAGACACAGATTATGAGAATACCTGATGGGAAGTCACAGTAAGTGTGAAAACACACAGGGAAATACAAAATTATGAGAATACCTGAGGGGAAGTCACAGCGAGTCAGTGTGGAAGCACATACAGGGAAAGACAAAGATTATGAGAATAAATGTGACAAATGATAGTTAGAGTGTACATGGAGAAACATCCTTACAAAATAATTGTTAGAGGTATACACAAAGTTGGAGCAACAGTTAGTGATACCAAACTGAAAATACAGAAGCAAGAGGAGCTTTCATAGCATTGGGAAATATATGAAACTATAAAGACAAAAATTAGAATCTTCAGCTCAAATGTCAAGAAGCCCTTTTGTATGGCTCTCAAACATGGACATCAACCACCAAAAAACTACAGACTTTCATAAATGGGCACCTGTGCAAAAACGAAGGATTAACATGGAATTATAAGATCATCCATGTAGACCTGATAGAAAGAACTGGACAAACACCAGTGACATAATTAGTGAGGAAGTTATGCTGGCTAGAACACACCTGTAGACATCAGCTGACAGCATTACAAGGTAGTCCTTGTTATGGAATGTTCAGGGTAAGAAAAAGATAGGAAGACTGACAAACATGTGGAGGAATGAACTGGAGACAAGGGTCAAGATAATAAGGAAAGACATTAAATGGATGGCACAGGACATGACGTGACTTGATGTGAATCTGTTATGGCCTATGCTTCACAAGGAGCTGACATGAATGGTGGCTATAACAAAACAGATAAATCCTCTACTTTAGCTGCTCAATATTGTTAGAACAGCTACAACAAGGTCAGGAACTCAACTACAACAAGGTCAGGAACTCAACTACAACTCAATATTGTTAGAACAGCTACAACAAAGTCAGGAACTCAACTACAACAAGGTCAGGAACTCAACTACAACTCAATATTGTTAGAACAGCTATAACAAGGTCAGGAACTCAACTACAACTCAATATTGTTAGAACAGCTATAACAAGGTCAGGAACTCAACTACAACAAGGTCAGGAACTCAACTACAACTCAATATTGTTAGAACAGCTACAACAAGGTCAGGAACTCAACTACAACAAGGTCAGGAACTCAACTACAACTCAATATTGTTAGAACAGCTACAACAAGGTCAGGAACTCAACTACAACTCAATATTGTTAGAACAGCTATAACAAGGTCAGGAACTCAACTACAACAAGGTCAGGAACTCAACTACAACTCAATATTGTTAGAACAGCTACAACAAAGTCAGGAACTCAACTACAACTCAATATTGTTAGAACAGCTACAACAAAGTCAGGAACTCAACTACAACTCAATATTGTTAGAACAGCTATAACAAGGTCATGAACTCAACTACAACAAAGTTAGGAACTCAACTACAACTCAATATTGTTAGAACAGCTACAACAAGGTCAGGAACTCAACTACAACTCAATATTGTTAGAACAGCTACAACAAGGTCAGGAACTCAACTACAACTCAATATTGTTAGAACAGCTATAACAAGGTCAGGAACTCAACTACAGCTCAATATTGTTAGAACAGCTACAACAAGGTCAGGAACTCAACTACAACAAGGTCAGCAACTCAACTACAACTCAATATTGTTAGAACAGCTATAACAAGGTCAGGAACTCAACTACTACTCAATATTGTTAGAACAGCTATAACAAGGTCAGGAACTCAACTACAACAAGGTCAGGAACTCAACTACAGCTCAATATTGTTAGAACAGCTATAACAAGGTCAGGAACTCAACTAACGCTCAATATTGTTATAGCACGTTTCACTAGCTTTGCCCAACTTCAAAATGCTATATCTCAGCGAATATATAACGCATATAAGTGAAATTTTGTGTGTAAATTTGAAATGGTATAGACCCTATGAATTAAATTTTTCATTAAAATGCGGCAATTTTTGTTTCTTTGCGATATAATATAAAATCCTACTTGCCAGCACACATCACACACACACATATTGAAATGTCTACAGTAAATTATACGACCTCATTTGCACATTTTTGGTTTATCAAGAAATTGGCATGATTTTTTGCGTGAAATTGCGTGAAATTGCACTTCTTGAACATCTTCTTCTTCTTCTTTCTTCGATCCTTAACCACCGACCGTCAAAGCAGTCAGTGGCCATCACGCCTAGTGGCGTCTTGTAGGGCAACAAAAAATTGATTCCACTTTGCACGGTCGGTGGCCATCCTTCGTACAGTGCCCCAACTCTGGCTCATTCCCTGCATCTCAGCCTCCACAGTCCTCCGCCAAGCCGCCCTTGGTCGGCCTCTCCTTCGCCCCCCCGCCCCCCCCCCGCCCCCCCCCCCCCCCCGCCCGCCTCCCCCCCCCCCCCCCCCCCCCCCCCAGGGTCCAAAGCATAGCTGTTCTTGTGATGGCATCGGGGCCTCCCCTGAGGACATGACCAACCCAGCTTTCTTGAACATAAAACAGTTTATTTCCGGTTTTACGCACACATTGTCAATCAGTGGCGTGTCTACAAAAAGTATTGTGTGGCTAAGTAGGAAAAATGAGTCTGCGAGTACATGTTATGACATTACAGCAAATCACAAATAGGATTTTAAAGTATTTCTGCAATGAAGCTACTCGAGGAAAACTATATCATTCCATTTCAAACCCACAAAAGAGGACTATTCATGCCTTGGGGATAAGCAAACGATCATTCTACCGCTGGATATCGACATCTGAAATGTCTAATTCCAGTGTTTTACACACGAAAATTAGGCCAAGAGTGGTGAATAATTTTGACAGAGAATTGATCCGCAGAGAAATTTGCAATATGTTTCACAATAATGAGGCAGTGACTTTAAGGAAATTGAAAATTTGGTTAAGAAAGAATAATGACATTGATATTTCCAAATCTACGCTATGGAGGACTATTAGGAGTTTGGGATTCACTTTTAGAAAATATGTTGGTGGTAGAAACCTTATTTGTGAGAAGCCTCATATAGTTGCAATGAGAAGCAAATATTTACGCGAGGTCAGAGAAATGAGAAGAGATTGTTATGATTTTGTGTATTTAGATGAAACTTGGATCAATGCGCACCACAGTAATGAACGAGAATGGCAATCATCTGATGTGACAACTAAGAGACTAGTACCAAGCAACAAAGGACAGTGCCTAATAATTGCACATGCAGAAAGCAGCCATCATGGGTTTCTAAATAATACTGAACTCACATTTGTTTCAAAATCTACAGATAATAGGGATTATCATACAGAGATGAATGGCAAGATAATTTAAGATTGGATTGTGAATCATGTACTTCCTTCCGTGGATAGACTGTCGTGTTTGATAATGGACAATGCTTCATATCACAACGTTGTGGCACCAGAAGATAAAGTTCCTAATTCATCAAGTACTAAAGATGTAATAAAGATTTGGCCGACCAAAAACAAAATTCCATTCAACGAAATGTCAATGAAGCCTGAATTCCTTGGAATTGTAAAAAAGACACAGCATACAAAGATATTTCACATAGACAAGGCAATCCATGAACATGGTCACAGATGTTTAAAATTGCCTCCTTACCATTCTCACTTAAACCCAATAGAACTAGTATGGGCTAAAATTAAGGAACAGGTAGAAACAGAAAATAGAACGTTCAAATTAAAAGATGTTGAAATACTTATAAAAGCCGCCATGTCCAATATAGCCAGGGATTATTGGAAGAAATGTGAGAACCATGTGTTACAAGAGGAAGAGGAATATTGGAAGAATGATGGTTTGTCCTTCATTCAGCCGAGATTGATTATCAATTTCTCAGAGACATCTGATTATGATTCGGATGAAGTTTAATTTCTTTAAAGATGACCTTACCGTTATTTACAAGCACATTAGAGGAGCAACGTTCCATTATGATATTTACGAACCGCAAAGAGGTGATACCTATTGAAATAATTAGATCAAGGAAGGACCAGTTTGGTGGCGCATTAAATGTCAATGACAAACAATGTCACGAGTATCTCGCATGCAGATCATTTAAGAAATCAGCTTCAACAGGTATTCATATGCAAACGTGATGGCCACATTATTGTAATAGTAGACACGCCTTTGCCTAATCAATTCACAGAATCTGTGCATGAAGTGGTAAAATTTCTTTTCTCGATACACAATAATTAGTATGCCGACAAAGATCAAAGGATTTCATCCGTTTATGGGAACTAGACAAGATGCACAGATATAAAGTATATATTTGTTGGGTCTAACCCAATATAACATCGTATGCAAAAAATGGCATTAATACGTTGGACGGTTAATCAGATAATTACATTTGTTTGAGGGCAAAGCTAGTGAAACGTGCTATAGAACAGCTATAACAAGGTCAGGAACTCAACTACAGCTCAATATTGTTAGAACAGCTACAACAGGTCAAGAACTCAACTACAACTCAATATTGTTAGAACAGCTATAGCAAGGTCAGGAACTCAACTACAACTCAATATTGTTAGAACAGCTACAACAAGGTCAGGAACTCAACTACTACTCAATATTGTTAGAACAGCTACAACAAGGTCAGGAACTCAACTACAACTCAATATTGTTAGAACAGCTATAGCAAGGTCAGGAACTCAACTACAACTCAATATTGTTAGAACAGCTACAACAAGGTCAGGAACTCAACTACAACTCAATATTGTTAGAACAGCTACAACAAGGTCAGGAACTCAACTACAACAAGGTCAGGAACTCAACTACAACTCAATATTGTTAGAACAGCTACAGCAAGGTCAGGAACTCAACTACAACTCAATATTGTTAGAACAGCTACAACAAGGTCAGGAACTCAGCTACTACTCAATATTGTTAGAACAGCTACAACAAGGTCAGGAACTCAACTACAACTCAATACTGTTAGAACAGCTACAACAAGGTCAGGAACTCAGCTACTACTCAATATTGTTAGAACAGCTACAACAAAGTCAGGAACTCAACTACAACTCAATATTGTTAGAACAGCTACAACAAGGTCAGGAACTCAACTACAACTCAATATTGTTAGAACAGCTACAACAAGGTCAGGAACTCAACTACAACTCAATATTCTTAGAACAGCTATAACAAGGTCAGGAACTCAACTACAACTCAATATTGTTTGAAAGTGAATATAGCGCAATAAGTATTTTGTGTGAACATATAGAAATGTAAGGACCCATGAATTAAGTTTTTCATTATTCGGCAACGTTGTTAGCATTAGTCTTTGCGATATATATGATCGGGGACTGACTTCCACACAGAGCTCAAGACACGCATAGTGTAATGTCTATTCAGGAAACCAAACTACGATAGCGGGATCATACCAAATTTTTGGTTTAGCTCAAGCCAATTGCACTCCTTTTGCGTGATAATTGCGAGAAATTGCAGTTTCTTCAACCAATACCTGCGTCTTCAGCCAAAAGGACAAGCTATCTTAACGTCTTCGAAGGCTAAAAATCACCGACCGTCATAAGCAACTAGTGGCTCACGCACTATGGCAGTCACTAGCTAGTGGCTAACAATTGTTCACATCAGCTGGTTATGGGCCTATTTCGCGCTGAGCCATTCCTTCGTAACGTAGCCCGAGCCTGGGCCTAGAATCGTCCCTAGCCATCTCAGACCTAACACAAACCCCAAACCAACCACCAATGAGAAGGGCCTCATTACTTCGCCGAAAACCTACAGGGTCCAAGCACTAGCTGTTAACTATCGTGATGGCATCGGTGCCGTCGCTGAGGACATATGAAACTACGAGAGTTTCTTGCTACAAAAAACATTTACCTTTCCGGTGTTTGGCACTTGTCTGAAGGCGTGTCTACATACAAATTGAGTGGCTAAGTAAGAGACAACGCCTAGATGAGCTTAAATGTTATGAAGATTTACAGCATAGATTCACAAAGTTGGATTTCTCCACAATATTTGCTGCCAATGATCTACTCATGAACAACATGATGCTATTCACATGTGCTATCATTGCTGCAAAAGAGAATTCGTATGCCTAGGATAAGACTCAAAAGGATCAAGCTCACCGCTGGCCTATTCAAGACATAACAAAATTTGGGCCTAATTTACTTGTGTATTAGGGACACGAAAAATAGGCCAACTGAGTGTTAATATTTTTATAGAGACTGTGATCCGGAGCAGAAAATTTGCAATTGTTTCATGTGATAATTCAGGCAGTGAACTTTAAGCCCATAGAAAATTTGGTAATGAAAGAAAATGACTCCCTTTTGATAATTGGTACAGGAAATCTAACCACACAGGGAGGTTCTAAGGCACTTTGGGACCCATTTTTATCCGACCAAATAGGTTGGCCAATACGAAAGACCATAAGGGAAACAAACAGCGGCATATATTTCAATAAAAACAACCATGTTTACAACCCCCACGAAGGCAGTAGAATTATATGAAATAAAATGACATATTTGTGTATATTGAATTGAAACTGGATCAATGCACACTGACAGAACTGAGCGAGAAGGGCATTCTTCTATTACAATCTAAACCTACTTCCAAAAGATTGGGGGGGGGATAGGGCCTCAAAATTCACATGGCAGAAAAGCCCTCATGGGAATGCTAAATAATTACTCAGCCCACATTTGGATCAAAATCTACAGATAATAGTTGTTTGCTGACAACAGGAGAGATGAATGGCAAGATATTTCAAGATGTGCGATCGTCGGTGAATCTGGTTCCTTTCGTGGATAGCCTGGGGTGTTTTGATAAGGACAAGCAGTTCATTCACACCCGATTGGGGGTACTAAAGACCACCTCCTAATACCTACAAATAAAAATTGTTGGGTAACTAATAGATTTGGCCGACCAAAACCAAACATTCCATGGGGAAGAACAAATTTTTACAAGCCGTGCATTACTATGGAATTGTAAACTAAGACACAGCATACATAGGAGATAAATGTTTGACTGTTAAGGCAATAACATGAACTTGGTCCAAACAGATGTTTACAAATTGCCCTCCTACACAGAACAACAAGGTAAACCCCAATAGAACTAGTATGGGCTAAACATACTAATGAAAACAGGTAGACACGAAAAATAGAACGTTTCAAATTAAATATTGATGTTGAAATACTACCATACATGATAGACACGCCAACGTCCAATAAGCTACAGGGATTATTGGAAGAAATGTGAGACTAAGCTTGTGTTACAAGAACGACAATCTAAGAAGGCTCGATATGGAGCAGGAATGATGTTTTGTCCAACTCATCTCACCAGAGCTGATGATCAATTCCAGAGACATCTGATTATGATTCGATGAATTAATTTCTTTAAGAGATGACACTTACAACGTTATTTACAAGCACATTAGAGGAGCTACGTTCCAAATGATATCTTACTACCGTCAAAGTAGTCTTAGTAGCCGTACTGAAATAAATTAATGCAAGAAGGACACTTTTTGGTGCTGAACATTCCAATGTCAACTTCACAACCTCAAATGTCTACGAGGCTATAAACATAAGCATGCAGCTGACATTTAGAAATCAGCGTTCACAGTATGTCGCTATGCAATACGTAGATGGGCCCACATTAAATGTAATAGTAACACGGCCGTAATTGCCTTTCAATTACACAGAATCTGGTGCTAGAAGTGGAACGAAGATTTCTTTTCTCGTTCACCAATAATTAGCTATGCCACGTGCATCTGTGGGAGATCAAAGGATTTCCATCGCGTTATGGATACTAGACGAAGATGCACAGATAAAAAAAGTTATATATTTGTTGGGTCTAACCCAATAAAACATCGTATCAAAGTAATGGTTATTAATAAATTTGGACGGTTAATCATATAATTACTTTGTTTTAGCAGCAAAAGCTATGAAACGTTCAATGAAGAACGAGCTATACACAAGGTCAGGAACTCAAACTACAGCTCAATATTTGTAAACAGCTACAACAGGTCTATAGAACTCCAACTACATACTCAGTATTGTTAGAAGCATCTGACTGAGCAAGGTCAGGAATCATCAACATACAACTCAAACATTGTTTAAACAGACTAGGGAACCTGAACTGTCAGGACACTCATACTTGGCGCTGGACTTACTCAACTATTGTTAGAACAGCTACACTCAAGGTTCAAAAAACTCACTTACAACTGTCGTGACATATTCGATATAGAATAGCAGCTATAGCAAACAGTCAGGAAACTCTGAGCTACAGACTCAACTATTGTTAAACAGCTACAACTAGTCCAGAATCCTCAACTAGCAGACTCAATAAGTGTTAGAACTGCTATAGCATCAATGTCAAGGAACTCAACTACAACCTCTTATCTCGATTAGAACAGCTACAGCAAGGTCAGAACTCAGTCTACAACTCAATATTGTTAGAACAGCTACAACAATCAAGGTTCAGAACTCTGCTACTAACTCAATCATTGTTCAGAAACATCTACAACAAGTCCAGGAACTCAACTACAGATCGTTCTATGACTGTACTAGAACAGCTACCAAGGTCAAGGTCGCCCCATGAATTACTGGAGGCGTACTACTCCACTAATATTGTTAGAACAGGCTACATAGCAAAGTCAGGAACTTGGGGACTACAAGCTCACAGGCAACTGTTAGAAGCCATTCTACACAACAAGTGATCAGGAACTTTCAACAAGCAACTCAATAGTTGCTTAGAACTAGTCACGTACAACGAAGGTCAGGACTCAACTACGGACCAATCAGTTCTCAGGAAACAGCTATAACTCAAGGTCAGGAACTCAACTGAACTCATATTGTTAAATATTTACAACAAGGTCAGAACCAACTACTACGTCATATGGTTGTCCTCAGAGCAGCTATAGCAACCAAGGTCAGAGAACGTCAACTAAAATTTCTCACAATTTATCAGACAGTACAACCTCACAATTCCTCTGTGTTGAGTCCATCTTGCAACAATTCTTCAATCTCTTCAAACTCATCATCCTCAAAATCAGCTCCTGACAGTCCTACACTCGTGCCAATAGTCGAGGTAGATCCCCTATAGCATCCTGCCCCCTGGATCAAAATAACATTGATATCAGTAGCTACTTTCAGATCAAACTTACTTAATGTTCAAGAGTTATGTCTTCAGATATTACTATCAAAACTAAAACATCAGACACAAATTAACAGATGTTGAAGTTATAAGTCTTCTCCCATCAAAAACTACAAACATCAGACACAGATCAATACAAAAGTTAAAGTTTATGTCTATACTATCAAAACTAAATCATCAGAAAAATTACAATGTTAAGTTATGTCTTCCATCAAAACTAAAACATCAGACAAATTACAATGTTAAGTTATGTCTTCCATCAAAACTAAAACATCAGACAAATTACAATGTTAAGTTATGTCTTCCATCAAAACTAAAACATCAGACAAATTACAATGTTAAGTTATGTCTTCCATCAAAACTAAAACATCAGACAAATTACAATGTTATGTCTTATATCAAAACTAAGACATCAGAAAAATTACAGTGTTAGTTAAGTTATGTCTTCTATCAAAACTAAAACATTAGAAAAATTATCAAGACTAAGAGTGAATAAATTGTGTATATCTAACGACTGTTCAAATGTATGAGCTGGTAGTTGTACTGTGTTGATTGGCACATTCTAAAGTTGTACACTTGCTAATACATTTCAATAGTATATTTTTATCCTCAGTACTGACAGTAAACTCTACTGGGACATCGTTTTCCTCACATACATATTTTTGTTTAGCAGTTAAGTGGCATGATCCCTAATTATTTCTCTTGTCAACCCTTCTACAACTATGTGCACAGTTTAATCTTTTCTCTTAATTTACCCTTGACCTATCCTTGAAGCTAAAAAATTGTTAGTTTACCCAACCCTGTTGACACAACTTAAATAAGGAAGTATTTTTCAAGAAAGTATTACTAACTACTTCTTCTTGGATCCATAGCCCAACTGGCAAAGAAGTCAGTGGCCATCACGCCTAGTGGCGTCTTGTAGGGCAGCAACAAACAGTCCCAATTTTGCTGTCTGTGGCCATCCTTCATGCTGTGCCCCAACTCTGGTGCATGCTTTATATCTCAGTCCACATCTTATCTATATGTCAACCTTTCTTTTCCTCTTCCGCTCGTTATTGTCTATGTGAAAAATTTGTTTTATATCCACGTAGTATTGCTATATAATGTAATGTATGTGAGAATGTACCTGCATAGCACTGTATATTTGAAATATGTAATTGTATTTTGTTTGTTTAAATGTGTTGATGTGTATGGGAATGAGCAGATATACATTTTTACAGCTCGAAGATGTGTCCTGCTACAGAAGTGCGTAAGAAATTATTATTATTATTTCATTTTCCCTCAAGAATGTACAGATATAAGTGAGAATATGTTTATGTAATTTGTGTATTGATGGTTAATGACACCTACTGATTCTGCTCTTGGGTAGTAAGGAGGGCAAGAAATAACACCAAGTCTCTCACCTTAAGTGGCAAGATTACCCCCAACCTGAGTACCAATGGAAGGGCAGATCGTCCAGACGAGTACCGCGTACCGCACCCAGCCAGTACCATCCGGCATCATTCCGTTAGGGACACCCGAGTCCGAAAGAAACAAACAAGTAGAAAGTTTCATAGTTCTGTTAGGTATGCGTACTGTAAACGCGGTGCTGTACAATAGACCGCAGATTTACCAGCTATCGTCAACTCGGCCCACTGTATCGAGGCTGATCACACATCTCCACTGTTCTCATGCCTCCAGCTAAAGCGGTTCATGATATAGCCATCCACTGAGTTCTCACTCCTTCCAACTTATCTCGACAGCCTTCCAACTGTTACTCAAGTTCCACCTCATCCACGTTTCTCCACCTATCCACTGTAGTCTTCAGCACTCATCCACTGTTCATCCCTGAAGCCCGTCATACTTTCACTAACTGTCAGCGAACCTCCCACTGTTTATTCCGTGCCACCATCCAGCATGTTCTCTCTGTTACATGCAACCAATGCCACTGTTCTCAGCTTGTCACCACAGTACTCTCAAAATAGCCTCCATCGGTGATTGCTCAGCACATTACATATCAACTTTTCCTCGTAGCCTCCACTGTTTCCATGCCGCCAGGTTAGTCTTTGTGCCGGTGAACATGTAAAGATGGGTGCCTCACTTTCGTCGTCCTTCTGGTGTCATAGATTAGTCAGTTTCTGGTGAGGTGGTCAGGTGCCCTATATCTTGAAAGAACATGAACCAAGCCACAGAGGTCAGAGTCCACTGTCTGTCCCACAATGATGGTGTACATAGCCCTTTTTGACTGCAGCGCGCTAGTGTAGTCAGCCAGCATACCGTGTTGGAAGAGGTGGGCGGGTGTACAGGTATTTACAGAGCCACGCAAAAATTCAATAATGGCAAAAGAATTTATCGTTCCTCTTTTTCAGAGCAGACCATGTTAGTTATAGTAACTCAAGCGGGAGGGAGTAAATTTGGCGCGCATGACAGTTCCTTGGCCATAGTCTGACGACATATCATCACTTTCGCAGGACATGACTACGGCACCATACGAAACGCGTGAAGTAAAGTGCAAACAGATATGCACACACTCTCGTGTAATGAGCATCTTAAACCTCTTATGGTGCTATGAGTAAACGATAGATTTAGCTAGTAATGTGAAAAATCCTATTCCAAATGTTGTGTTTATCAGAGATTTGAGCAGGTATACATATCTGGCAATTTGATAGCATTCTGTTAACTGCAGAGCATGTGCCGTTATGTCATCGCAATCTTAGTGTATCATCCAATGCACATCCCAAGACTATGTTTACCCTATGGATGTTTTTGTAACGATTATTGGTACATTTCTTGTTTTTTTTTTGTTGCACGATTTTTATATATAGATAGTGCTGATAGATTGTTCCCAGGCACTTTAGTTCAGGTAGCTGGTCCCGTTAACTCGTAATTACGTTTAACGTGATGGTGTGCAGTGATGTTGCTTCTTAGTACCAATATCAGATGTTATTAAATTTGAGCTGCGAAGCATAAGGCCTAGTAGAATAACT
The DNA here is from genome assembly GCA_024509875.1 of Oreohelix idahoensis. Taxonomy (NCBI): domain Eukaryota; kingdom Metazoa; phylum Mollusca; class Gastropoda; order Stylommatophora; family Oreohelicidae; genus Oreohelix; species Oreohelix idahoensis. The sequence goes on along the minus strand of JAMPIV010005885.1, from coordinate 39,171 downwards.
ACCGCAGCACAGTTACTCTGACAGTCTAACTAGAGTTACTAACCGATGTGCGATTGAGTTAAACGCGCATCTATAGAACACAACAAGAAGTATGGCTGCTAACAGTGATTCGTACAAACGCGGATCGCAAAAGGTGCAAGGGGATCCGAACATGTGCTTGTGCTAGACGTTGAATGGACTCCATATAGACCACGATCATAACATGACAAAGGAGCTAAGCTCACGTTAACAGATAGGTCAGCGAAGAATTTAGAAGCTGACTCAGACGACAGGGAAATGGCCAGAAGCATACATTGCGGAGGACGATGCAAGGGCTTTCATATAATCACCATGGATAATCACTCTCTGTACAGAACTTCATCTAACTGATCCGTTTCAAATGAATAGTGTTTCGAGGAACGCCTACTCTTGCATAAAGGTGAAATCCTCAGCGAGTGGCCTTGAGCTATTCAGAAATCGCTGACGCGATGATCAGTCGCGCTACTACCAAAGCATGTGTGCTGTGGTGTTCTTTGCCTTTGAAATTTTGACCAAAGCCTAGACATCAAGCTCAGCGCAGGGGCTATTTTATACAAGTACATTTCCAATGTACTTGATGATAAATCATGTATACTAGAAAACCAAGAGAGGGCTTTTTACAACCATTAAAAAAAAGTTTCTTCTTAAAACGTCGTCCCCCACCACCTCTTATGCCTGGTACATTCCCACACTTCTCACCGAGCAACTGGACCAGCACTAATTATGATAGCGCGAAAGAAATTTCCTCGACTTCCCTACCCCCGTTTCACAATAAACAAAAATAGCTTACACCACCCAGTTATAGCCCCACAGGGAAAGCTCACGCTGGGATGAAAGTGAATAATATTCACCAACGTAAAATTACCTTGATAAACACCTACCCAATGAAGTATGGGTGCGAAAATTATAGCTCTACAGTTGGGTACAGGATTAATGCACGCATATCTTGAAATCTTAGACCAAAAAATTTATTTGGGCTGGAACTCTTATCCGACACTTCATTTTGTACCTCCAGAAGTATTTTCCACTAATAAAGACCTAGACAGGTGACCTTTCGTCCAAACCGAAGCAGAAATTATATCATTTTGGGAAACATTGGGAGATAATTACCTCATTGTGACACGACTATTTCAGGATGCCTACATGTAGTCTGATCAACCACACAATACATTTACATGAGATAGCATAGATATCTTTCTCATGTTGAAGACCTTCTTCAAGGTGGCACAGGCGAATCCCCGTTCTAAACAATCAAGTAGCATTATGGAGTCCTTCACCTCACTAGTAGGGGGGAACACATGCATTCTAAACGCTACAAGGATCCCCCTATCATCGGGGCACTTACAAGCCACCGTAGCGTTTGTACAGCACACAATCCATACATTAAAATTGCCCACATACCCATAAATCCAGTAACCAATCATTTCAGACGATCACAAAGCCACCATTGTACTGATAGATGTCCATCTTCCATTTGACCTAATTTAGTTGCGAATAGACAAAATTTTTGATCTATTGCTATTCTTAATTAGCTCCTAGGTCAAGATCATACTCTGCAATTTCTGGTAGGTTTCCATCTTCTTTGGGGTTCTGGTATCAACATTTGTTTACTATGTTCCCTTGCGGATTATCTGTCATATTCGTTCTTTCAGTTGTCCTTGCCCATCTATCTTCCTGACTTGCATCCATCAGATTAAAATCTTCTTCTTCATCAATTGTCCTACTTTCAGTCCTCACGTTTCAATCCAAGTACCCTTAGCTCCCTAGAGCGCTTGCGTGCGCGTTCAAAACAGATTTACAGCCAAGTCTACCTGACACTGCCGACATTCTGCTACAAGATCTTTCCCATGTCTTTCCTTCACCATAACAGCTTCTTATCAGGATGTCGCTTGTCGTACAATGTTTCATTTGGTCTGCCTCCTTCCTCTGCTGTCCACCTGGCCTGCCACCAGCTGATACAAGGACTCTATGTAATGCCATCAACAGTTTACCACTCTGATTTTCCCAACCATCCCAAGCTTCCTTCTTCTCACTATAATTTACGAGGAGGTACACTCTGTCCTGGGTCCAGGGATCAAAGTTTCATCATATGTTACTTGTCATACCATTTCATTCCTTCAATTTCTGAATAGCAAGCATCTCTCTTTTATAAAAACTGTATCTTTTGTTGTTTGTTTTTGTAATTTTCTCCACGAGTCTCAACTCGGGTGATTCGGTTACAATAGTACAGTAAAACAAAGACATTAGAGCTAAAGATTCAGTATATTCCATTTTTTGACTTATGCTTCCTAAAACACCCATTCGCCCACTAGCAAAGCAGAAATGCACCTACGATGACTAATTTAAGTAAAGATATTCCTTAATTTTATAACAAAACACTGTCATGACCGGGCTCCCAGGGCGCAACTATCAATTGCTATCTAAAAATGCTCCACAACGAGGTACATTGATTCAACTGACTGTCCGTATAGCTGTCGATTCATTGGGGAACCGATCAAGTAGACTACCTTCTGTTGATCATTTTCTACAATTAGTCTCATTATCTAGTTCCCGAGTTTAAGTATCATTCAAAATTTTCATTCCGCAGCAGCGGCTTCAACTTCTAGACGAACACAGTCAAATAGCCTAGTATCACAATCTACCACAAATCTAATTTATCTCTCTTATACAGTTTTGGTAGTCTGTCTCAAAGGCTTCTCTCTTCCTCAACTCTGACATTTTCCTCCTCTCTCCAGGCATCAAGAAACTGGGTTTCCTCTCTCCTCCGACTCTCTCTCCTCTCTCCTTCTCTCTCTCCACAGCCCTCACCTCTCCTCTCTCTCACCTCTCTCTCCCACTCTCTTTCTCTCTCTCTAAGCTCTACTTCTCCTAAGTCTCATCTCATTCGTCTCCTCCTCTCGCCTCCAAAGTCGTCTGTCCCTAAAAAAAAATTATCCCTTCCTTCCCCTTCTCTACCTCTCATCTAAAAAATCTATGGCTTAACCACTCTCCTATGCAGCTCTTACGTAGCTGTTTCTTATGACATTTGGGGGGGGGGGGGGGGGGGGGGGTGATCATGGGGCCTCTTTTTTTGTGTCCTCAACCAAATTCTGCTGTTCATCGCATGTTCTTCATTAAAATATACTTCAAATAGTTAAAAAGGGAGAATCTGCCATCAACAGCGGCAACATATGTACAAAATAACCAACATTCAACTTGACAAAAACACATGCTCAGGGTTATAAATAGTAACACGGTCACACAGCCACCTTCAGATCACAGTAAGATGTGCAACTAATAATAAATTATAACAAGCAAGAGCACGTACAATGACAATTTTTATCAGCATCTTTGTATTAGCCGTACGGTTCCAAAGGACTGTGAGGAGTTACTGTGATTTGATTTGCAACAGGCCCCATGTCTCTTCACCTTGCATTATTTACGTTTTTTCTAGGAGGAATTACAGGTAATCCAACCCAGGTTTCTTCTCCTTGTAGTATTTTCCATTTTTTCAGAAGGAGATTACGGTGGGATTTTTATCTTATTCGGGTTTTTTCCTTCTCTGTGAATAATAATGGTGTTTAGTCTTTTTCTGTAGATAATTAATTACGTTTTCAAGAGGGACGGTAGGTTTTAGATTCTAGACTCGCACCAGTTTTCTTTCCCATGAAGAAATAGCGTTCATGAAGGATTTCTAGTGTAACAAAATAGCGGGGCATTTTATTTCTGTAAGCAGTGCGTCCGTAATTATTAGGAGGGGTAATTCTAGACAGGGAAAAGTTCACGAAACCCGCATCTACGCACGCGAAAGTTGGGGGTGGGTGTGATTTATGCGCGTAGCTCAGTAAGAAACGGAATTATTCCGGTTACTCGTATGTTCTAAATTTAGCTTATGACCTGCGGGCTATTTTTAGATTTCGCGGCATGATGATTGGATCAGAGAGTGACCCGATAAAGATAGAAGCCACGCAGTGACTCACGCTTGGCGTGGGTCGGCCTCAATCTTTGTAATAAATACGCATGACTAAATGCAGAACGGTGTATGATACAAAAAAAACTTCATGCCGTGAAAATCGCCTGTATTTAATATACAGAGTTCATCTGCTTTACGGAGATATTTGACTTTGGTAAATATATATAAGTTAACTCTTAGTATACGAGCGGCCTTCTAGAGAGGCCGATGATCGATCCCCGTCAATAGCGAAATTTATAGCTGAATGCATGTTTAAAACCACTGAACAATTTAGTTACGTGCATGATATAGGGGTTTCATTTCTTCACATTTTGATATATAACACTTTATGTTATCTTTATAAATAATTTATTTATTGCAAAATCTGTAATGGTAGTCATGAAATTAGCTCGTATACTAAGAATTAATTAAGCTAATATAGTCTGTAAGATTTTAGCAGGGTTTTTGTATCGTTGTTATTCTAGGAGTAAAGTTAATTCGTAGTAGAAGGGCCAACAAATGCTATCTATTAGAACTAATAATAATACTAGAAAGCGCATGTAGGAAATTTAATGTAGGGAGTATTGAACTCTGATAGTTTTCTCAGAGTAGACCCTAGGACATAATAGGGTATTGTAATTAATTGGGTTATTACTGTTATATTGTCAGAAGACAGGGGTACTTACTAATTCCTTGACTTGTGATCTATAAATAATTGCAGCGTAAAATACGCTCGTGAAACTAAGTGTATAAGTCAGCAGGCTAATACCTACTGAAATCGTGAGGGGCGATGCATATAACTTCACTGTGATTTTTAAGGATTTGGAGTGGGTGTACGTGAGTGCTAGCTGTATACTTTTCTAGCGGGCTAACTTGATAACGAAGTGGCAGGAAAGAGGGGAGATAGGGGTGTGTGTATTTTCTGAAGATAGGATTTCCGTTCCTTAAGAGATGCATCTATATATAACTTTATAGGAATCTGGTGTAAATAATATTACTGGCATGGGGATGAAGATTTCCCAATATTTGATGTATAACGTTAGCAGAGTACAAACGCTAGGTATTTGTGTGTGAGTTATTTAAGTGTTCTTTAAGTGTGTGTAAATTACCTGCGGGGCTAATTGGTAACGCTGTTGAATAAGAGTGTGAATTTAACAGGTCTGATAGGGCATAGGTAATTGTGTATTTACTACATGTGGGTAAATCATACACGTGTAAGTCAGCATTTTCAGGTCTAGAGGGGATTTAATCAAGTCCTTAACTAGATATATATAATTATAGTGGTGGAATTCATGGAGACGGGAGGTTATCCTCTCTAGAGAAGTCTAGTTTATTTTGGTCTAGCGAGGACTCACCTCGATCACTGTTAAATAAGTAGGGCCAGGAATTTTACCGGCGATAGGGTTGTTCAGTGGTTGAAATGTTATGATGGCTGACTGGGCAGCCAGCGGCATGTAAGAGATTAAGTCAGCTGAGTCTGCAGATAGGGGTTTTCCGATAGGACAGCATTTGAGGGGAAGTAGGGGTAGCCTTATTTACGTATCGCTGTGCAATGAAAGGGAGAGAGGGAGAGGTGATTAATTATGGGAGTTAAGTGTTAAAGATATGAAAAGTTGATGTGAGGTATATCTGTTATTATTGTTTGTTCCACAGCAAATATTTTCACGGCTGGTAGCTAGGGCGTCAGTTTGTCCTACCGCTTGCCAGAAGTCGTCGGCCTTTCTCAGGAGAAGAATAGTCGAGGCAGAGCCAGAAGAGAAAGAGGAGTGGTGATGCAGAGGTCACCAGCGCAAATTCTGTTTTGTACCAGAGAGAGAGAAAGCACAGGTCGCTGGAAGCGAAGCCTTCTGTAGAAAGAACGGATTTTCTTAACAAATCCTGAGCGCTACGCTCATATACGCACACACTGAACCTAGGCACAGGGCCTAGAGGTGTCGTGAAATTTGGTCATAATAAAACCGACGGCCCTAAACCCAGAGAGGGGTAACCGGGCAAATGAATTAAGAGTCGTCATTTGTGAAGCAGAGATAGTCCAAGTCACGTATCCAGTCTACCAACCCAAGTCAGCAGCTACAACAGGCGGTTAGAGGAAAAAGGGTCAAAATACCTCTTAACTGCACTAGAGAGAGAGAAGGAGAGTAGTGGAGGAGACTCTTAGTAGAAACCAGGAGTGTCCTACAGACACGGAACATAGATAGAATTCAACAATTCGTCGGTTAGTTTGTGTAGGAGGTGATAACACCAATTCTTTTGTTTCAGTGGACATAGTATTAGCTAGTGAAGGGTAATTTGCCTAAAGCGGAGAAGCTGTGTATGCCCTTCAAGTTTAGGGACGTCTGCAGACAGACAGACAGTAGGATTTAGATTTGTGGATACATAATATCAGGTGATTTAGAGTAAGGTGGATCTGATGTTAGAGATCCCACTTAACAGGTTGTTGTATTTCTTACCTTTCTTCCTTACAGGTGGAGGGGAGGGCGACATTGTGGGGTTACCTTACTTAATCACTGTAATTGATTGTTATGTTTATTTTTCCAGGTGTGCAAACTCACACTTTATTTTTATTTTATTTTTGTATGTTGACTGAACTTTGTTGTGTAAATAAAACTATTTAAACTTTAGTCTGGATCAGTCACTTTCTGTAAACTATACATTAGCTATACGTTGTCTGTATAGTGGTGTCTGTGGTATTTAGTTAAACCTTATCCTGTCTTGGTAGTTAGAGGTGTTGAGGTTATAGCAACACAATACGTCACAAAGTGGCAAGGGAGAGTCAATCTAGGTTCTCGCCCCTTGATGCCAATAGCCTTATCTTCCACAGCCACTGTCATTTTCATCAAAATTCTATCTTCTTAGACTTTCTCCCCACTAGTGTCTTGTCACTATATGTAGGCGGCCTCTAGTCTTAAATCCACTTCGTGACAAGGACATCTAAATAACATTTTTTTTTATTTATTAATGAAGGAAAACATCCTGTTCCTCTGATGGGAAGATGTGTAGATCATATATTTACCCTCAGGAACATTATAGAGCATTGCTAAGAATGGCAAAGACAGCTGTACATTAATTTTGTTGATTTTGAAAAGGCTTTTGACAGTATACATAGGGACAGTTTATGGAAAATACTGAGGGCTTATGGAATTCCAAGCTGCATAGTTCATTCATAACCCTCCACTCCCAAAGGAGCATAGGCCTTCAACAAACACATGCCAAGTCCTCTTGTCACGTGCCATCATCTCAAGTTCTTTCCACGTTCTCCTTATCATTTTCACCTCTGTTTCCAGCTCTCTTCTCCATGTGCTTCTTGGTCTACCTCTGCTTCTCTTGCCCTGTGGATTCCAGAACAAGGACTGCCTTGTAATGCTATCAACAGGTTTCCTCAGTGTGTGTCCTATCCATCGCCATCGTCTTCTTCTCATCTCTTGTTCCACTGGCACTTGTCTAGTTCTTGTCATCAGTTCCACGTTGGTAACCTTGTCACACCATTTTAATCCCTCTATTCTAAAGCTGCATAGTGTCAATCATAAAAAGCCTCTATGCCAACTTTATGTGTAGCGTTGGGCAGAGCAACCTAACCTTTGACAGGGTTCATAGCAAATTTCTTCAAGCATTTTCCAGGCTTTTTCCAGGTTTTTCCAGGTCCAGCACGTGATTTTCAAGGATGGGAAACTCTAATATTTTCCTCATCTAATTTTCTCAGATATAATTATCACTTTGCTGACCAGCAATCTGGAGCATTACCGTCTCCCATTACCAAGGGTGTTTGCAGATTTCTTTAAAAAGAACTTTTTTTTTTTTTTAAATTCATAAAAGATTGAAAAACAGACATCTTTTCCAAGTTTTTAGTGAATTTGTTCAACATCAGCGCAATAAAATGTTAGTGACATGGATGGTAATAAATAAAATAAGCTTGATTGACGTATTGATTTAATGATTAACCATGTATATCAACATAAAAGGCTAATAAAATTGGAATAAAATGTTAAAAAAAAACTGTATTTTTCGTGTCTGTCTTTTTTTAATGTATTCTGCGTCTGTGGCATCTGACAATGAGCGTTTGTAAATGTTTAAGTAGTTAAGTACCTCTAGTTGGAGTCTGAGCTGCTTTTTTCATTAACTGGGGTTGAAGTTGTAGCTGTAGGCCTATGCAAGAGTCTTTGTCAACGATCCACGTTGATAATCCTTGACTGTGTGGTATAACTTGAAGCAGGGTATCAGGCATAGAGGTACATTGCAATCTGGGCAGTACATGCAAGTCTGGCTTCTGTTCCCTGCAGCCTTACACACTTTACAGTCTGGTTTGTACCTTGCCCTTTCATATTTATCAATGAAGTGGTGCTCAGTAAGTCGTGTTGTTGTGACCTATGGTTTTGAAGGTGTCACACTGCGTCGAAGAATAGCAGGTTCAATAAGAGTCATACTGACATCCTGATCTTCGCTTTGATCTTTTTTTGTAGAGTTGGCAGTGTTGTAGGTCATGTGCCCATTGACCAGGGCAGTTTCAACTAAGATTTAATATAAAATAGGATCTGTGTGGGTAGGGGTAGCTTGCACCTAGTTGGCTGAAGTTTCCACACCTCCCATACTTTTGCTGTATTTTTCTGCAAGCACTGGCTTATGAATTGTTCTGCCCTAAAGAATTTGTCTTTCTAACTGTCTTGTTTATATTATCATTGGAGTGAACAGTGGATATAAGGTTAAATCTTTTCGTATCATGCCAGGTGACTGTCGGCATGCCTTATCTTCTGTCGCACAAAACACAGGATGATTTGTCTTTTTCAATTTGAGTTGTTTTTTCTTCAGTGCTACAGGAAAATGCTTCCTATTTTCCGCTACTGTTCCAAATGCACCAATCTGAATTTCAGGTCTTGAAATAAAGCTGAAGGCTGAATCAAAACTACCACAGAAGAGAATATGTCCATTGTTGCATATGAAATTTGAATTAAAACTATGGTGACTTTTCACTGAAAAAAAAAAAAAAGAGTCCAAATAATCTCAGCTCTCAAGAGTTTTTCCCTTGGTCACAAATGATGTCACATCTGTAGGTCTCCTAGTAGTGTTAGTTTAAAAAAAAAAAAAAAAAAAGGGGAACACACAAATAACTTATGAGTAGGCCTAAGCTATGTATATTTACCAATTCAAAATTCTAAATGCATACATAATAGTCAAACAATATTTAACTAGAACAAAAGGTAATATATATAGTAATTGGGAGGGTAATACTTATGATAAGTGAAAATCTATTAAATATCTAACTGGAGACCTTTACACCCCCCCCCCCCCCTTCCCCACCCCACATCTTTACTATTTTTGTTGGGTTTTGTTTCGTTTGTTTGTTTAGATTTTTTTTTTAAATTTAATTTAATTTTTTGTTTTAAATTTTAAATAACATAGGCCTATCTACAAAATTGCTGATTTTCATTTATCCTAATTACAGTGATTTGACAGATGTGATGCCACTTTCGTGTATCGGCGGTTATTCATGTTATCTGGAATTGAAAACATGTAGGCCTAGGCCTATCCTAATTAGCCTATAACCCTTCAGAGGTAGAACGGGATAAGTCTTTTCATCATAAATATAATAAAAAAGCATTCAAAATATATTTATTTCCAAAAACTGTGGTGAAATGAACAGTGGGACATGGGTCTGATAACAGGATATGCTATAGGATATGGAATCGCCATCAATTTCTATTCCTGACCATCTTAAACTGTGTCAAATATATTCCCGTATGCAGAGGTAAACCAAGAAAGTTCGTTCAAATGCTTGCCTATAGGCTAATTTTGGCCATGGTTAAAAATTAAACTGTAAATAGGCCTACATTGTAAATACAGACGCAAGTACAGTAGGCCTATCTATAAACTAGACTTATTTAAATAGGTTTTATAAATGAGATAAATGAATTTATTACTTACGACGAGTGCTAAAAATAAATCTGCGTTTACGTCGTTAACGCAAAGCGCCGAAAACTTCTGGAAATGGATTTAGTGCGCAAAGGGAAGTAAAAATTGTACGGTAACTTTGCGCAAAGGGAAGTAAAAATTGTACGGCAACTTTAAAATTTTTACTTCCCTTTGCGCACTAAATCCATTTCCAGAAGTTTTCGGCGGTTTCGTTTTCGGCGCTTTGCGTTAATGGCATAAACGCAGATTTATTTTTAGCACTCGTCGCGTCTGTTGTTGCGAAAAATACCATCAATAACCGAAAAATGGACACAAAGTAACGAACTTTCGATTTCGTATTATTTTTCAAGGTCCGATGCGGAAAATTCAAAGCTTTTAGCCATTTTTCAAGGCCTGGAATTTTTTTTTTCGTTTTCCAGGTTTTTCAAGGTTTTTCCAGGTCGCTACGAACCCTGCTTTGAGGTGAAGACAGGAGTATGACAGGGATGCCCCTTATCAACCACTCTATTTTTAACAGTCATAGACTGGGTGATGCGCCAGACAACAGAGGGCAGTCCAAGAGGAATAAGATGGACTACATTTTCTACACTGGAAGATCTGGGATATGCAGATGACATTGCACTACTAGCACATTCACATCAACACATCCAGGAAAAAACGGATAGACTTAATAAGTATAGCCAGCAGCTGGGTTTGAACATCAATCTAAAGAAACCTGAGGTCATGACGCTCAATGTGAGCAGCCCTGAGCCAATTTCAGTAAGGAATCAGCAACTGGAACAGACAGACACCTTCACATACATAGGATGCATAGTAACACCAGACGACGGAGCAAGCAAAGACATCAACAACAGAATGAACAAAGCAAGAACAGCCTTTTTTAGTCTAAACAACATCTGGAAGTCCTCTCAGTACAGCACAAGCACAATATGCTATGGACCCCTGAAGGAAAATGAAAGAGAGGCTGACCAAAAACCACTTGGCGGAGGACTGTGGAGGCTGAGATGCAAAGAATGAACCAGAGTTGGGGCACTGTACGAAGGATGGCCACCGACCGAGCGAAGTGGAATCAATTTGTTGTTGCCCTACAAGACGCCACCAGGTGTGATGGCCACTGACTGCTTTGACGGCCGGCAGTTAAGCATCTAAGAAGAAGAAGAATAACCTCTGATGGGTTATAATTAGGATATATATTGTTTTCAATTCCAAATAATATGAACAACTGCCGATATGAGAAAGTGGCATCACATTTGTCAAATCATTGTAAACAGGGAAAATCACAACTACCAATTATGCCTATACGTTAAAAACATACAAACTAACAAACAAACAAAAATCAAGAAGAAACTCTGAACAAGAATAATATTAAAGTGGAGGGGTGTAAAGGCCCGGTGGTTCCAGTTATATAACTGACTTTAACAGATATTTAATTGACTTTCATCTGTTAAAAGTCACATGCATTGTAATAACAGCATCAGACCTTCACATTCCCATCCACTATATATTAACATTTGTTCGTGTTAAATATTGTTTGACTATATTATGCAGTTCCCTAGGTCTGTCTATTCTTAATACCTCTTCTATATTTATAGGTAAGTTTGATGCTTGCAAATAATCTAATATTGGTATTCTCATTTGTTCATACCTCTTACATTTTAACATGAAATGTTCTATATTATTGTCTTGTAGACATCCTGCACAGTAAGGTTCTTCTATTCTGAAATAGCCTTTTCCCAGCTGTAGTCTGAGAAGTTTCTTATTAATGGGAATTTTCAATTCCCTAGATATCTGACATTTTCTTGTTGGAGCCTTGAACATCTTATATGCATGTCTTCCTTTCATATTTTTATCCCACTCTGCTTTCCATTCATCTGTTATTAAATCTTTAATTAAGCTCTTAATCTCTGATTCTATTAATCTATCTGCCTTTTCATTTCCCTCTGTGCCAACATGTGAAGGTATCCAAGCAATTAAGACTGAACATCCTCTGGAATATAAGTATGTAGTAGCCAGAAAAATCTCCTCTGCTATATCAGGTCTACTACATTCTCGTAAGTTTCTAAGTGCTTGAATTGTTGAAAGAGAGTCAGTTAAAACTGTTAGTTTTTTGGGAGGGTTATTAGAGAATATTTCTAGTGCTTTTAGTATTGCCACCATCTCTGCAGTGAAAATGGATGTATTTTCCATGATGCTATATTCTTTTGCCATTTTCCATATTGGAATATATATTCCTATACCCAATTTGCCATCCTCTCCCTTGGATCCATCTGTGTATACAGTAATGCTGTCTTTTGATATTTGCTGTATATATTTATTGACTGTGTTTTTAATATTTTCTATATTATTTGTTTTCTTAAGTATTTCTGCTAGGTGGTTTCTTGATCTCCCAGGGTGGAATCACTGGCTTGTACGAGGGACGGTCAACATGTAATGCCTTGTAATTTTTAATTTCATTCAATAGGCAAGAAAACAGATAAAATTCACATTGAAATGTAGCCCCAAGTCTGAACTTGAACAATTTATTTCTCAATGTAGTCTCCGTTATTTGTTACAGTTTTTGTCCATCTTCTCACAAGGGCATGTATCCCCGCACGGTAAAAATTTGTGTCCTTTTTCCTAAACCACTGGCGTACGGCGCGTTTAAGGGTCTCAGTGTCCTCAAAGTGATGTCCACGAAGATCTTCTTTCAGTGGTCCAAACAGATGGAAAAAAGAAGGTGCAAGATCGGGACTGTAAGGGGGATGTGGTAATAATGTCCAGCCAAATTCTGCAATCGCATCAATGGTGCATTTAGCGATGTGTGGCGTGGCATTATCGTGCAACAGTAGTGCAGTTCTCTTATCTTTTAATGGGTAAAGTCGCCGAAGACGACCTCTAAGCTTCTTCAAAGTTTCAATGTAACAGTCTGCATTCACCGTGTTTTCCTGTTCCAAGAAGTCGAGAAGAATCACATCCTTCTCATCCCAAAACACGGAGGCCATAACTTTCCCTACAGATGGTGAACTTTTGAACTTCTTTCTTGTCGGCGATGTTGTCTGTCTGTCAACATTCTGGGTACCCACCGTGCACAAACTTTTGAATAACCCAGGTCTTTAATGATGTTCTGGACACTGCCTTTACTAATGGACAACATGGAAGAAAGTTCATCCAGTGTTACCCGACGGTCACCACGAATGATGCCATCAACTCGATGAATGTTGTGTTGAGTCATTGCGGTAGACGGACGGCCAGTCCGCTTTGCGTCAGCCATTGAGGAATGACCTACTTCAGCTTCATCACAACGATGTACCCAACGTCGGACAGTGCTAACATCCACTGTTGAATCACCACATCTGGTAAAAGCTGTATGTGCTGGGTGAGACTTATCTAACATAACTCTGTTCATGTAATTTAGTCTTAACTCCTTTCTCCGTAATTCTAAGGGTAGAATTCCTAAAGCCACCTCTATAGCTCCCATTGATGTTGATCTGATTGCACCTGCTATTGTACATAAAGCCTGATGCTGAATTCTGTCTAATTTAATCTTGTTACTGTGTGCAGCAGGGTCATATATTATACTTCCATAATCTATTTTTCCTCTAATAAAAGATTTATAAAAAGTGAGCATTGTCTTAGTGCTTACACCCCATCCATTACCTTTCAAATATCTAAATAATAGATAATTATACAAATGACACCTAAATGACAGATAATTATACAAATTATGTCTAAATAACAGATAAGTTATACACATGACATCCAAATAACATATAATTATACAAATAACATCTAAAGAACAGATAATTATACAAATGACACCTAAATTACAGATAATTTTACAAATGACAATTAAATAACAGATAATTTTACAAATGACAATTAAATAACAGATAATTACACAAATGACATCTAAATAACAGATAATTATACAAATGACATCTAAATAACAGATAAGTATACAAATGACACTCAAATTACAGATAATTATACAAATGACATCTAAATAACACACCCGTGTGTTACCGGGGCCCGAAAGGGGAGCAAAGAATAGTAACACTGTCCCCTGCCAAGCATGTCGTAGAAAGCGACTAAGGAGGGTTGGGCATGGGGCCGGTTACCCCATCCTGTAAAAAATTTAAACCACAAAAAACTTCAACAAATATGGACAAGTCAAATAAAGAAAATAAAACACAGCCATCCAAGACAGGGGAAGGTCCTCTCGTGGGGAGGCGTATGATGCAACACAGAGAAAGCCGAAAGGAGTCTGTGTTGCTGACTAACCTTCTTTCTTCTAGGAGAACTTCCAGATTTGGCACCTGGAATGTTCGGACATTAAACGAACAAGGGAAAGTGGTGCAAGTGGCAGCAGAAATGAGGGAATACAAAATCGAGGTTTTGGGAATGTGTGAAACAAAGTGGAAGGGGGTAGACAGGAAGAAACTCATCACAGGTGAATTGGTGCTGTCCTCAGGACATGAAGACGAAAGGTCACACCACAGTGAAGGGGTAGCTCTTATGTTATCTAAAGAAGCACAGAAAGCACTAATTGAATGGGAAGCTGTTGGACCCAGAATAATAACAGCTACTTTCAAAACAGCTAAAAAAAAAATTCATGTAAATGTCATCCAATGTTATGCACCAACTAATGACAAAGAAGAGTCTGTGAAAGAAGCATTTTATACTAAACTACAGGAAATTATGGATAAAGTAAAAAGAAGAGACATCACAATTTTGATGGGTGACATGAATGCAAAGATAGGTACAGTCAACACCGGATTTGAAGAAGTCATGGGAAACATGGGCTAGGAGTAATGAATGAAAATGGAGAACTATTCGCAAACTTCTGTGCTTCAAATCAACTGGCTATAGGAGGAAGCATGTTTCCACATAAGAGAATACACAAGGCAACATGGATATCACCAGACCATAGAACAGAAAATCAGATTGATCATATAAGCATAAACAAGAAGTTTAGATCATCATTGCAGGAAGTAAAGGTATATAGAGGAGCAGATGTGGCATCAGATCACCATCTTCTGATAGCCAAAGTAAAAATGAAACTCAAGAGATATGCAACAATGCAAAATTATAGACAACAGTATAATGTAGGACAGCTAAGAAATCAAGAAACAAGAGACAAATTTGCGGTCACAGTATCCAACAAATTCCAAGTGCTCCAACAGCTGGAAGATGTAGAGAATACAGAAGACTATTGGCAGCAGGTCAAAACTGTATGGAAGGAGACATGTGAAGAAATACTGGGGAAAAGGGAAAGACAACAAAAAGCATGGATAACAACAGAAACCATCAATAAGATAAAAGACAGAAGAAACAAGAAAGCAGAGTTAAACACAAGCAAAACCAGAAGTTCCAAAGCCAAGGCTCAAGAAGTGTACACAGAAGCAAACAAAGAAGTAAAAAGAAATATCAAAAGAGACAAGAGGAAGTATATTGAGGAGTTGGCAAGAGAGGCAGAAGATGCTGCAGCCAAAGGAAATATGAGAGAACTGTACAGCAGCACAAAGAAGCTAACCGGGAAATACAAGCAAACAAGTTGCCTCATAAAAGACAAGAATGGGAAACTGCTCAGCAATATACAAGAGCAAATGAAGAGGTGGACAGAATATTTTGGGGACCTTCTCAATAGACCAGCTCCACAAAACCCGCCGGACATCCAGCCAGCAGAAGAAGAGCTACAAATTAACGGTGAAAGACCAACGAAGGAAGAAATAAAGAAAGCCATAAAGCTTCTAAGAGATGGAAAAGCGTCTGGACCTGATGGCATTCCAGCAGAGGCCATCAAAGCAGATATCGACACGGCTACAGAGATGTTATATAAATTACTTGGTAAAGTCTGGGAAAAGGAAGAGATACCAGCAGAATGGAAGGAAGGATATCTGGTTAAGTTGCCTAAGAAGGGAAATTTACAAGAGTGCACAAATTATAGAGGAATAATGTTACTATCAGTGCCAGGAAAAGTATTAAACAGGATTATCCTTGAGAGATTAAAAGAGTCCATAGACAAGAAACTGAGAGATGAACAAGCAGGTTTTCGACAAAACAGATCATGTACAGACCAGATAGCCACTTTGAGAATAATAGTTGAACAAAGTCTGGAATGGAATTCACCACTATACATCGGATTTGTGGACTACGAAAAGGCATTTGACAGTGTAGACAGAGAATCACTTTGGAAATTGTTGAGGCATTATGGAGTTCCCCTGAAGATCATTAATTTAATAAAGAAAACATATGAAGACATGACATGCAGAGTTCTTCACGAAGGACAGCTTACAGAACCGTTTGGGATAAGAACAGGAGTGCGACAGGGATGCCTCTTGTCTCCATTTCTTTTCTTGCTGGCAATAGATTGGGTTATGAGATCATCGGCAACACACAACAGAAATGGAATCCAGTGGACTCTGACTAAGCAGTTGGATGATCTGGATTTTGCTGATGACTTGGCTCTTCTGTCCCATAGCCGTAATCAGATGCAGGACAAATTGAAAACACTCGATGAGAGGTCACAGCAATTGGGTCTGAAAATACACAGGGAAAAGACAAAAATAATGCGAATAAATGCAGGTAATGATAACAGGGTTGAACTTGAAGAAACACCACTAAAAGATGTAGAATCATACACATATCTTGGCAGTAATATAGACAAAGTTGGAGGGACAGACAGCGATATCAAAATAAGAATACAAAAGGCAAGAGGAGCTTTCATTGCATTGGGAAATATATGGAGATCAAGAGAAATAGGATCCAACACGAAAATAAGAATCTTCAACTCAAATGTGAAGTCAGTCCTATTGTATGGCTCAGAGACATGGAGAACAACAAAGACAACAACCAAAAAGCTACAGACTTTCATAAATGGGTGCTTGCGTAGAATAGAGGGATTAAAATGGTATGACAAGGTTACCAACGTGGAACTGATGACAAGAACTAGACAAGTGCCAGTGGAACAAGAAATGAGAAGAAGACGATGGCGATGGATAGGACACACACTGAGGAAACCTGTTGATAGCATTATAAGGCAGTCCTTGTTCTGGAACCCCCAGGGCAAGAGAGGCAGAGGAAGACCAAGAAGTACATGGAGAAGAGAGTTGGAAACAGAGGTGAAAATGATGAGGAGAACATGGAAAGAACTTGAGATGATGGCATGTGACAGGAGGACTTGGCATGTGTTTGTTGAAGGCCTATGCTCCTTTGGGAGTGGAGGGTTATGAATGAATTAATCTAAATAACAGATAATTATATAAATGACACCTAAATAACAGATATTTATACAAATGACACCTAAATAACAGATAATTTTTACAAATGACATCTAAATAACAGATAATTATACAAATGACACCTAAATAACAGATAATTATACAAATGAAACCTAAATAACAAATAATTATACAAATGACACCTAAATAACAGATAATTATACAAATGACATCTACATGACAGATAATTATACAAATGACATCTAAATGACGGATAATTGTACAAATGACATCTAAATAACAGATAATTATACAAATAACATCTAAAGAACAGAGAATTATACAAAGGACACCTAAATAACAGATAATTTTACAAATGACAATTAAATAACAGATAATTACACAAATGACATCTAAATAACAGATAATTATACAAATGACATCTAAATAACAGATAATTATACAAATGACACCCAAATTACAGATAATTATACAAATGACATCTAAATAACAGATTATACAAATGACACCTAAATAACAGATAATTATACAAATGACACCTAAATAACAGATAATTATACAAATGACACTCAAATTACAGATAATTATACAAATGACATCTAAATAACAGATAATTATACAAATGACACCTAAATTACAGATAATTATACAAATGACACCTAAATAACAGATAATTATACAAATGACATCTAAATAACAAATAATTATACAAATGACGTCTAAAAAACAGACAGTTATACAAATGACATCCAAATAACAGATAATTATACAAATGACATCTAAATAACAGATAATTATACAAATGACACCTAAATAACCGATAATTATATAAATGACACCTAAATAACAAATAATTATAAAAATAACACCTAAATAACAGATAATTATACAAATGACACCTAAATAACAGATAATTATACAAATGACATCTAAATAACAAATAATTATACAAATAACCATCACACAGTCTTCCCTCCATCATGAAAAAACCTGTCTGAATAAGTGAATTAATAATAATAAACATAAGAAGAAATTCTATTAACAAATTAATTACACATATAAGCAATCTCACATTGAACACAAAAATTAGACAGGAAGCATATCAAACAATAACAACATGAAATGTTTGTTTGGAAAGTCTCTCCTACATGGTTCAGTAAATATATTGTCAGGTACAGGTTTCTTTAAACAGGAAAAAAACTGATAGTGATACTGGCTTATAATGGAGAATGACAATAACTAGAGTGATGCAGCTTTAAAGCACAACTCTGAAACTTTGCTGTAACAAGAACTTACTCAGATGGGTACGGAGGTTCAGGAAAGTTGACAGACTTGCACTCGTAAGCAGCCAATGTGACAGCTGCTATATGTGGACCCTGAGAATATAGAAAATTATGGATAGTGAAGTATTTCTTTTAAGGAGAGAAGCTCATATTAGGAATGTTTTCAGAGATAAAATGTATCTCAATCAAGCAATGAACGTAGGTTCTCATGAATGTTTACATCTTTCATGGAACAGTTCTCAGACACAATCTCAATCAAAGACTGCCACTGTTTTCTATTACTGATGTCTGCACATCTATAGGGTTACATCCTCAAATGAGATCTATAGGGTTACATCCTCAGATGAGATCTATAATGCACAAAAATCAATCAATCATTGCCATTTGCTTTCTGTTTAAATAAAGCAAACCATACATGTTCTCAATCAAGTACTTAACGTTTGTTACCTTGACTCCTGGCATGTAAGGAATTTGTGAGGCAGAACCCCAAAGAGAACAAAGATAACAAGGCAGAGATAGAGAGAGAAAGAGAGGGAGAAAGGGAGAGAGAGAGATACGAACGAACAAACTTTATTTTCAAAGGGTTAAGAATTGGGCACGCAGGCCCGTCCGACATTCTGCTCTTCCTCTCTCTAATCATGTATACTGTATCCTTTCATCCTCACATTTACTTTAATCATTATTTAAGGCATTCATCATTATAAAAGTAATATAACATCATACATTTGCAATAATCATTATAATTAAAGTATCTATATCCAGGATGAGGTTGGGAGGCAAGACTTGTCTCTGACTGACACCATGAGTACATCAAGAAACAAAAACACTCACCAAATACAGGAGAAATGTATGTAGGCCAGTCCCCAGTCCTACAGATGACAGAATCCCCAACCCTACCCAGTATGCACACCAGAGACATTTTCTTTCCACAGACTCGACAACCTGAAAACACAGAGAATAGAAGGGTTGAAGTGGTATGACAAAGTCATCAATGTGGAGCTGATTACAAGAACCAGACATCTGGCATATATTAGCATCTAAACATAAATTTAAAAAACTGAGAATCATCAAGTGTTAAATATAATCTTCATTAATCTATGGTGAGTGGACAGTGAACAAGTAGTTAGAAGAAAGAATTGAGGCCCTTGAAATGTGGATATGTAGAAGAATAGGTCACTTCTTGTGGAAGGAGAGGAAACAAAGAAATCCTAGAAAAGCTAAGAATGAAATCAGAAATAATGAGATCAAAGTCAGAAAGACAAAATGTTTTGGTCATATAAAAATATATAAAACCTTGATAAAACCATAATGGAAGGATGAGTTGAGGGAAACCGTGTAAGTGCCTCGAATAGTTCCCAAAGAGCCTGATAAAGAAAGGGTAAAGGTAAAGGATCCCGTTACACGCCCATTGAGGAATATTGGGAATATGGTGTTAGGCCCATATTTTCTTGACCATCGGCACACTAGGGGTGATGTGGTCAGCATCACGCCAGCCGCCTTAACCTTCCCAGAAGTTGCTCTGGTACCTAATTGGGGCTGGGTCAACCCAGGAGCCGTTTGCGGCCTAAAAAAATCCCACATCATCTGGGGATCGAACCATAGACCACTGAGCTAGGAAGCCAGTGCACTAACCACTATGCCACCGCGGCTCCCTAAAGGATGGACTAAATCTTCCTCAGGCATGTCACTCAAGGCAACTAATATGAGGTTAGGCATGTGGTTGGCTGTCACAGCCAGGGACGTGATGAGTCACAACAGTTGAGAAAAGAAAGTGAGAACTAATCAAACAGGGACGTGATGAGTCACAACAGTTGAGAACATAATAAGTAAAAAAAATAAAGGTAACTAACAGGTGCTTGTGGGACATAGGGAGGACACCAGACTCCAGAAAAGAAATATAAGTGAAAGATTTACAGGGAACCAAACCGAGGACCATCCAAACAGCGCCATCACATTGCTGTAAAAGTAAATTGTGAAAGGAAGCCCAGCCAATTTTGCACCCCAATTTTGTCCCCATGGACATGATGAATCAAAACAGTAGAGAGTAGAAAGTGAGAACTAATCAAACAGGGACATGATGAATCAAAACAGTAGAGAAAAGTGAGAACTAATCAAACAGGGACATGATGAATCAAAACAGTAGAGAAAAGTGAGAACTAATCAAACAGGGCCATGATGAATCAAAACAGTAGAGAAAAGAAAGTGAGAACTAATCAAACAGGGACATGATGAATCAAAACAGTAGAGAAAAGTGAGAACTAATCAAACAGGGACATGATGAATCAAAACAGTAGAGAAAAGAAAGTGAGAACTAATCAAACAGGGCCATGATGAATCAAAACAGTAGAGAAAAGAAAGTGAGAACTAATCAAACAGGGACATGATGAATCAAAACAGTAGAGAAAAGAAAGTGAGAACTAATCAAACAGGGACATGATGAATCAAAACAGTAGAGAAAAGTGAGAACTAATCAAACAGGGCCATGATGAATCAAAACAGTAGAGAAAAGAAAGTGAGAACTAATCAAACAGGGACATGATGAATCAAAACAGTAGAGAAAAGTGAGAACTAATCAAACAGGGACATGATGAATCAAAACAGTAGAGAAAAGAAAGTGAGAACTAATCAAACAGGGACATGATGAATCAAAACAGTAGAGAAAAGTGAGAACTAATCAAACAGGGCCATGATGAATCAAAACAGTAGAGAAAAGAAAGTGAGAACTAATCAAACAGGGACATGATGAATCAAAACAGTAGAGAAAAGTGAGAACTAATCAAACAGGGACATGATGAATCAAAACAGTAGAGAAAAGTGAGAACTAATCAAACAGGGCCATGATGAATCAAAACAGTAGAGAAAAGAAAGTGAGAACTAATCAAACAGGGACATGATGAATCAAAACAGTAGAGAAAAGAAAGTGAGAACTAATCAAACAGGGACATGATGAATCAAAACAGTAGAGAAAAAAAAGTGAGAACTAATCAAACAGGGACATGATGAATCAAAACAGTAGAGAAAAGAAAGTGAGAACTAATCAAACAGGGCCATGATGAATCAAAACAGTAGAGAAAAGAAAGTGAGAACTAATCAAACAGGGACATGATGAATCAAAACAGTAGAGAAAAGTGAGAACTAATCAAACAGGGCCATGATGAATCAAAACAGTAGAGAAAAGAAAGTGAGAACTAATCAAACAGGGACATGATGAATCAAAACAGTAGAGAAAAGAAAGTGAGAACTAATCAAACAGGGACATGATGAATCAAAACAGTAGAGAAAAGAAAGAGAACTAATCAAACAGGGCCATGATGAATCAAAACAGTAGAGAAAAGAAAGTGAGAACTAATCAAACAGGGCCATGATGAATCAAAACAGTAGAGAAAAGAAAGTGAGAACTAATCAAACAGGGCCATGATGAATCAAAACAGTAGAGAAAAGAAAGTGAGAACTAATCAAACAGGGACATGATGAATCAAAACAGTAGAGAAAAAAGTGAGAACTAATCAAACAGGGCCATGATGAATCAAAACAGTAGAGAAAAGAAAGTGAGAACTAATCAAACAGGGACATGATGAATCAAAACAGTAGAGAAAAGAAAGTGAGAACTAATCAAACAGGGACATGATGAATCAAAACAGTAGAGAAAAGTGAGAACTAATCAAACAGGGCCATGATGAATCAAAACAGTAGAGAAAAGAAAGTGAGAACTAATCAAACAGGGACATGATGAATCAAAACAGTAGAGAAAAGTGAGAACTAATCAAACAGGGCCATGATGAATCAAAACAGTAGAGAAAAGAAAGTGAGAACTAATCAAACAGGGACATGATGAATCAAAACAGTAGAGAAAAGTGAGAACTAATCAAACAGGGCCATGATGAATCAAAACAGTAGAGAAAAGAAAGTGAGAACTAATCAAACAGGGACATGATGAATCAAAACAGTAGAGAAAAGAAAGTGAGAACTAATCAAACAGGGACATGATGAATCAAAACAGTAGATGAATCAAAACAGTAGAGAAAAGAAAGTGAGAACTAATCAAACAGGGACATGATGAATCAAAACAGTAGAGAAAAGAAAGTGAGAACTAATCAAACAGGGACATGATGAATCAAAACAGTAGAGAAAAGAAAGTGAGAACTAATCAAACAGGGACATGATGAATCAAAACAGTAGAGAAAAGAAAGTGAGAACTAATCAAACAAGGACATGATGAATCAAAACAGTAGAGAAAAGAAAGTGAGAACTAATCAAACAGGGACATGATGAATCAAAACAGTAGAGAAAAGTGAGAACTAATCAAACAGGGCCATGATGAATCAAAACAGTAGAGAAAAGAAAGTGAGAACTAATCAAACAGGGACATGATGAATCAAAACAGTAGAGAAAAGAAAGTGAGAACTAATCAAACAGGGACATGATGAATCAAAACAGTAGAGAAAAGTGAGAACTAATCAAACAGGGACATGATGAATCAAAACAGTAGAGAAAAGAAAGTGAGAACTAATCAAACAGGGACATGATGAATCAAAACAGTAGAGAAAAGAAAGTGAGAACTAATCAAACAGGGACAAAACAGTAAAGAAAAGAAAGTAAGAACAAAACAAACAGGGACATGATGAATCAAAAAAGTAGAGAAAAGTGAGAACTAATCAAACAGGGACATGATGAATCAAAACAGTAGAGAAAAGAAAGTGAGAACTAATCAAACAGGGACATGATGAATCAAAACAGTAGAGAAAAGAAAAGTGAGAACTAATCAAACAGGGACATGATGAATCAAAACAGTAGAGAAAAGAAAGTGAGAACTAATCAAACAGGGACATGATGAATCAAAACAGTAGAGAAAAGAAAGTGAGAACTAATCAAACAGGGACATGATGAATCAAAACAGTAGAGAAAAGAAAGTGAGAACTAATCAAACAGGGACATGATGAATCAAAACAGTAGAGAAAAGAAAGTGAGAACTAATCAAACAGGATGAATCAAAACAGTAGAGAAAAGAAAGTGAGAACTAATCAAACAGGAATCAAAACAGTAGAGAAAAGAAAGTGAGAACTAATCAAACAGGGACATGATGAATCAAAACAGTAGAGAAAAGAAAGTGAGAACTAATCAAACAGGGCCATGATGAATCAAAACAGTAGAGAAAAGAAAGTGAGAACTAATCAAACAGGGACATGATGAATCAAAACAGTAGTGATGAATCAAAACAGTAGAGAAAAGAAAGTGAGAACTAATCAAACAGGGACATGATGAATCAAAACAGTAGAGAAAAGTGAGAACTAATCAAACAGGGACATGATGAATCAAAACAGTAGAGAAAAGAAAGTGAGAACTAATCAAACAGGGACATGATGAATCAAAACAGTAGAGAAAAGTGAGAACTAATCAAACAGGGACATGATGAATCAAAACAGTAGAGAAAAGAAAGTGAGAACTAATCAAACAGGGACATGATGAATCAAAACAGTAGAGAAAAGAAAGTGAGAACTAATCAAACAGGGACATGATGAATCAAAACAGTAGAGAAAAGAAAGTGAGAACTAATCAAACAGGGACATGATGAATCAAAACAGTAGAGAAAAGAAAGTGAGAACTAATCAAACAGGGCCATGATGAATCAAAACAGTAGAGAAAAGAAAGTGAGAACTAATCAAACAGGGACATGATGAATCAAAACAGTAGAGAAAAGAAAGTGAGAACTAATCAAACAGGGACATGATGAATCAAAACAGTAGAGAAAAGAAAGTGAGAACTAATCAAACAGGGACATGATGAATCAAAACAGTAGAGAAAAGTGAGAACTAATCAAACAGGGACATGATGAATCAAAACAGTAGAGAAAAGAAAGTGAGAACTAATCAAACAGGGACATGATGAATCAAAACAGTAGAGAAAAGAAAGTGAGAACTAATCAAACAGGGACATGATGAATCAAAACAGTAGAGAAAAGTGAGAACTAATCAAACAGGGACATGATGAATCAAAACAGTAGAGAAAAGAAAGTGAGAACTAATCAAACAGGGACATGATGAATCAAAACAGTAGAGAAAAGAAAGTGAGAACTAATCAAACAGGGACATGATGAATCAAAACAGTAGAGAAAAGAAAGTGAGAACTAATCAAACAGGGACATGATGAATCAAAACAGTAGAGAAAAGAAAGTGAGAACTAATCAAACAGGGACATGATGAATCAAAACAGTAGAGAAAAGTGAGAACTAATCAAACAGGGACATGATGAATCAAAACAGTAGAGAAAAGAAAGTGAGAACTAATCAAACAGGGACATGATGAATCAAAACAGTAGAGAAAAGTGAGAACTAATCAAACAGGGACATGATGAATCAAAACAGTAGAGAAAAGAAAGTGAGAACTAATCAAACAGGGACATGATGAATCAAAACAGTAGAGAAAAGAAAGTGAGAACTAATCAAACAGGGACATGATGAATCAAAACAGTAGAGAAAAGAAAGTGAGAACTAATCAAACAGGGACATGATGAATCAAAACAGTAGAGAAAAGTGAGAACTAAACAGTAGAGAAAAGAAAGTGAGAACTAATCAAACAGGGACATGATGAATCAAAACAGTAGAGAAAAGAAAGTGAGAACTAATCAAACAGGGACATGATGAATCAAAACAGTAGAGAAAAGAAAGTGAGAACTAATCAAACAGGGCCATGATGAATCAAAACAGTAGAGAAAAGAAAGTGAGAACTAATCAAACAGGGACATGATGAATCAAAACAGTAGAGAAAAGAAAGTGAGAACTAATCAAACAGGGACATGATGAATCAAAACAGTAGAGAAAAGAAAGTGAGAACTAATCAAACAGGGACATGATGAATCAAAACAGTAGAGAAAAGAAAGTGAGAACTAATCAAACAGGGCCATGATGAATCAAAACAGTAGAGAAAAGAAAGTGAGAACTAATCAAACAGGGACATGATGAATCAAAACAGTAGAGAAAAGAAAGTGAGAACTAATCAAACAGGGACATGATGAATCAAAACAGTAGAGAAAAGAAAGTGAGAACTAATCAAACAGGGACATGATGAATCAAAACAGTAGAGAAAAGTGAGAACTAATCAAACAGGGACATGATGAATCAAAACAGTAAAGAAAAATGAGAACTAATCAAACAGGGACATGATGAATCAAAACAGTAGAGAAAAGAAAGTGAGAACTAATCAAACAGGGACATGATGAATCAAAACAGTAGAGAAAAGAAAGTGAGAACTAATCAAACAGGGACATGATGAATCAAAACAGTAGAGAAAAGAAAGTGAGAACTAATCAAACAGGGACATGATGAATCAAAACAGTAGAGAAAAGAAAGTGAGAACTAATCAAACAGGGACATGATGAATCAAAACAGTAGAGAAAAGAAAGTGAGAACTAATCAGTGAGAACTAATCAAACAGGGCCATGATGAATCAAAACAGTAGAGAAAAGAAAGTGAGAACTAATCAAACAGGGACATGATGAATCAAAACAGTAGAGAAAAGAAAGTGAGAACTAATCAAACAGGGACATGATGAATCAAAACAGTAGAGAAAAGAAAGTGAGAACTAATCAAACAGGGACATGATGAATCAAAACAGTAGAGAAAAGAAAGTGAGAACTAATCAAACAGGGACATGATGAATCAAAACAGTAGAGAAAAGAAAGTGAGAACTAATCAAACAGGGACATGATGAATCAAAACAGTAGTAGAGAAAAAAAAGTGAGAACTAATCAAACAGGGCATGATGAATCAAAACAGTAGAGAAAAGAAAGTGAGAACTAATCAAACAGGGACATGATGAATCAAAACAGTAGAGAAAAGTGAGAACTAATCAAACAGGGACATGATGAATCAAAACAGTAGAGAAAAGAAAGTGAGAACTAATCAAACAGGGACATGATGAATCAAAACAGTAGAGAAAAGAAAGTGAGAACTAATCAAACAGGGACATGATGAATCAAAACAGTAGAGAAAAGAAAGTGAGAACTAATCAAACAGGGACATGATGAATCAAAACAGTAGAGAAAAGAAAGTGAGAACTAATCAAACAGGGACATGATGAATCAAAACAGTAGAGTAGAGAAAAGTGGAACTAATCAAACAGGGCCATGATGAATCAAAACAGTAGAGAAAAGAAAGTGAGAACTAATCAAACAGGGACATGATGAATCAAAACAGTAGAGAAAAGAAAGTGAGAACTAATCAAACAGGGACATGATGAATCAAAACAGTAGAGAAAAGTGAGAACTAATCAAACATGATGAATCAAAACAGTAGAGAAAAGAAAGTGAGAACTAATCAAACAGGGACATGATGAATCAAAACAGTAGAGAAAAGAAAGTGAGAACTAATCAAACAGGGACATGATGAATCAAAACAGTAGAGAAAAGTGAGAACTAATCAAACAGGGCCATGATGAATCAAAACAGTAGAGAAAAGAAAGTGAGAACTAATCAAACAGGGCCATGATGAATCAAAACAGTAGAGAAAAGAAAGTGAGAACTAATCAAACAGGGACATGATGAATCAAAACAGTAGAGAAAAGAAAGTGAGAACTAATCAAACAGGGACATGATGAATCAAAACAGTAGAGAAAAGAAAGTGAGAACTAATCAAACAGGGACATGATGAATCAAAAACAGTAGAGAAAAGAAAGTGAGAACTAATCAAACAGGGCCATGATGAATCAAAACAGTAGAGAAAAGAAAGTGAGAACTAATCAAACAGGGACATGATGAATCAAAACAGTAGAGAAAAGAAAGTGAGAACTAATCAAACAGGGCATGATGAATCAAAACAGTAGAGAAAAGAAAGTGAGAACTAATCAAACAGGGACATGATGAATCAAAACAGTAGAGAAAAGAAAGTGAGAACTAATCAAACAGGGACATGATGAATCAAAACAGTAGAGAAAAGAAAGTGAGAACTAATCAAACAGGGACATGATGAATCAAAACAGTAGAGAAAAGAAAGTGAGAACTAATCAAACAGGGACATGATGAATCAAAACAGTAGAGAAAAGTGAGAACTAATCAAACAGGGACATGATGAATCAAAACAGTAGAGAAAAGAAAGTGAGAACTAATCAAACAGGGACATGATGAATCAAAACAGTAGAGAAAAGTGAGAACTAATCAAACAGGGCCATGATGAATCAAAACAGTAGAGAAAAGAAAGTGAGAACTAATCAAAGTGGACATGATGAATCAAAACAGTAGAGAAAAGAAAGTGAGAACTAATCAAACATGGACATGATGAATCAAAACAGTAGAAAAAAGTGAGAACTTATCAAACAGAGCGATGATGAATAAAAACAGTCGAGAAAAAAAAGTGAGAACTAATCAAACAAACAGGGACATGATGAATCAAAACAGTAGAGAAAAGAAAGTGAGAACTAATCAAACAGGGACATGATGAATCAAAACAGTAGAGAAAAGAAAGTGAGAACTAATCAAACAGGGACATGATGAATCAAAACAGTAGAGAAAAGTGAGAACTAATCAAACAGGGACATGATGAATCAAAACAGTAGAGAAAAGAAAGTGAGAACTAATCAAACAGGGACATGATGAATCAAAACAGTAGAGAAAAGTGAGAACTAATCAAACAGGGCCATGATGAATCAAAACAGTAGAGAAAAGAAAGTGAGAACTAATCAAACAGGGACATGATGAATCAAAACAGTAGAGAAAAGAAAGTGAGAACTAATCAAACAGGGACATGATGAATCAAAACAGTAGAGAAAAGAAAGTGAGAACTAATCAAACAGGGACATGATGAATCAAAACAGTAGAGAAAAGAAAGTGAGAACTAATCAAACAGGGACATGATGAATCAAAACAGTAGAGAAAAGTGAGAACTAATCAAACAGGGCCATGATGAATCAAAACAGTAGAGAAAAGAAAGTGAGAACTAATCAAACAGGGACATGATGAATCAAAACAGTAGAGAAAAGTGAGAACTAATCAAACAGGGACATGATGAATCAAAACAGTAGAGAAAAGAAAGTGAGAACTAATCAAACAGGGACATGATGAATCAAAACAGTAGAGAAAAGTGAGAACTAATCAAACAGGGACATGATGAATCAAAACAGTAGAGAAAAGAAAGTGAGAACTAATCAAACAGAAAAGAAAGTGAGAACTAATCAAACAGGGACATGATGAATCAAAACAGTAGAGAAAAGAAAGTGAGAACTAATCAAACAGGGACATGATGAATCAAAACAGTAGAGAAAAGAAAGTGAGAACTAATCAAACAGGGACATGATGAATCAAAACAGTAGAGAAAAGAAAGTGAGAACTAATCAAACAGGGACATGATGAATCAAAACAGTAGAGAAAAGAAAGTGAGAACTAATCAAACAGGGACATGATGAATCAAAACAGAATCTAATCAAACAGGGACATGTGAGTAGAGAAAAGAAAGTGAGAACTAATCAAACAGGGACATGATGAATCAAAACAGTAGAGAAAAGTGAGAACTAATCAAACAGGGACATGATGAATCAAAACAGTAGAGAAAAGAAAGTGAGAACTAATCAAACAGGGACATGATGAATCAAAACAGTAGAGAAAAGAAAGTGAGAACTAATCAAACAGGGACATGATGAATCAAAACAGTAGAGAAAAGAAAGTGAGGGAGAACTAATCAAACAGGGACATGATGAATCAAAACAGTAGAGAAAAGAAAGTGAGAACTAATCAAACAGGGACATGATGAATCAAAACAGTAGAGAAAAGAAAGTGAGAACTAATCAAACAGGGACATGATGAATCAAAACAGTAGAGAAAAGAAAGTGAGAACTAATCAAACAGGGACATGATGAATCAAAACAGTAGAGAAAAGAAAGTGAGAACTAATCAAACAGGGACATGATGAATCAAAACAGTAGAGAAAAGAAAGTGAGAACTAATCAAACAGGGACATGATGAATCAAAACAGTAGAGAAAAGAAAGTGAGAACTAATCAAACAGGGACATGATGAATCAAAACAGTAGAGAAAAGAAAGTGAGAACTAATCAAACAGGGACATGATGAATCAAAACAGTAGAGAAAAGTGAGAACTAATCAAACAGGGACATGATGAATCAAAACAGTAGAGAAAAGAAAGTGAGAACTAATCAAACAGGGCCATGATGAATCAAAACAGTAGAGAAAAGAAAGTGAGAACTAATCAAACAGGGACATGATGAATCAAAACAGTAGAGAAAAGAAAGTGAGAACTAATCAAACAGGGCCATGATGAATCAAAACAGTAGAGAAAAGAAAGTGAGAACTAATCAAACAGGGACATGATGAATCAAAACAGTAGAGAAAAGAAAGTGAGAACTAATCAAACAGGGACATGATGAATCAAAACAGTAGAGAAAAGTGAGAACTAATCAAACAGGGCCATGATGAATCAAAACAGTAGAGAAAAGAAAGTGAGAACTAATCAAACAGGGACATGATGAATCAAAACAGTAGAGAAAAGTGAGAACTAATCAAACAGGGACATGAAAGAGAAAAGAAAGTGAGAACTAATCAAACAGGGACATGATGAATCAAAACAGTAGAGAAAAGAAAGTGAGAACTAATCAAACAGGGACATGATGAATCAAAACAGTAGAGAAAAGAAAGTGAGAACTAATCAAACAGGGCCATGATGAATCAAAACAGTAGAGAAAAGAAAGTGAGAACTAATCAAACAGGGACATGATGAATCAAAACAGTAGAGAAAAGAAAGTGAGAACTAATCAAACAGGGACATGATGAATCAAAACAGTAGAGAAAAGTGAGAACTAATCAAACAGGGACATGATGAATCAAAACAGTAGAGAAAAGAAAGTGAGAACTAATCAAACAGGGACATGATGAATCAAAACAGTAGAGAAAAGAAAGTGAGAACTAATCAAACAGGGCCATGATGAATCAAAACAGTAGAGAAAAGAAAGTGAGAACTAATCAAACAGGGACATGATGAATCAAAACAGTAGAGAAAAGAAAGTGAGAACTAATCAAACAGGGACATGATGAATCAAAACAGTAGAGAAAAGTGAGAACTAATCAAACAGGGACATGATGAATCAAAACAGTAGAGAAAAGAAAGTGAGAACTAATCAAACAGGGACATGATGAATCAAAACAGTAGAGAAAAGAAAGTGAGAACTAATCAAACAGGGACATGATGAATCAAAACAGTAGAGAAAAGAAAGTGAGAACTAATCAAACAGGGACATGATGAATCAAAACAGTAGAGAAAAGAAAGTGAGAACTAATCAAACAGGGACATGATGAATCAAAACAGTAGAGAAAAGAAAGTGAGAACTAATCAAACAGGGACATGATGAATCAAAACAGTAGAGAAAAGAAAGTGAGAACTAATCAAACAGGGACATGATGAATCAAAACAGTAGAGAAAAGTGAGAACTAATCAAACAGGGACATGATGAATCAAAACAGTAGAGAAAAGAAAGTGAGAACTAATCAAACATGGACATGATGAATCAAAACAGTAGAGAAAAGTGAGAACTAATCAAACAGGGCCATGATGAATCAAAAACAGTAGAGAAAAGAAAGTGAGAACTAATCAAACAGGGACATGATGAATCAAAACAGTAGAGAAAAGAAAGTGAGAACTAATCAAACAGGGCCATGATGAATCAAAACAGTAGAGAAAAGAAAGTGAGAACTAATCAAACAGGGACATGATGAATCAAAACAGTAGAGAAAAGAAAGTGAGAACTAATCAAACAGGGACATGATGAAAATCAAACAGGGCCATGATGAATCAAAACAGTAGAGAAAAGAAAGTGAGAACTAATCAAACAGGGACATGATGAATCAAAACAGTAGAGAAAAGAAAGTGAGAACTAATCAAACAGGGCCATGATGAATCAAAACAGTAGAGAAAAGAAAGTGAGAACTAATCAAACAGGGACATGATGAATCAAAACAGTAGAGAAAAGTGAGAACTAATCAAACAGGGACATGATGAATCAAAACAGTAGAGAAAAGAAAGTGAGAACTAATCAAACAGGGACATGATGAATCAAAACAGTAGAGAAAAGAAAGTGAGAACTAATCAAACAGGGACATGATGAATCAAAACAGTAAAAAAAAGTGAGAACTAATCAAACAGGGACATGATGAATCAAAACAGTAGAGAAAAGAAAGTGAGAACTAATCAAACAGGGACATGATGAATCAAAACAGTAGAGAAAAGTGAGAACTAATCAAACAGGGACATGATGAATCAAAACAGTAGAGAAAAGAAAGTGAGAACTAATCAAACAGGGACATGATGAATCAAAACAGTAGAGAAAAGAAAGTGAGAACTAATCAAACAGGGACATGATGAATCAAAACAGTAGAGAAAAGAAAGTGAGAACTAATCAAACAGGGACATGATGAATCAAAACAGTAGAGAAAAGTGAAAGTGAGAACTAATCAAACAGGGACATGATGAATCAAAACAGTAGAGAAAAGTGAAAAAACAGTAGTGAGTGAAACTAATCAAACAGGGACATGATGAATCAAAACAGTAGAGAAAAGAAAGTGAGAACTAATCAAACAGGGACATGATGAATCAAAACAGTAGAGAAAAGAAAGTGAGAACTAATCAAACAGGGACATGATGAATCAAAACAGTAGAGAAAAGAAAGTGAGAACTAATCAAACAGGGACATGATGAATCAAAACAGTAGAGAAAAGAAAAGTGAGAACTAATCAAACAGGGACATGATGAATCAAAACAGTAGAGAAAAGAAAGTGAGAACTAATCAAACAGGGACATGATGAATCAAAACAGTAGAGAAAAGAAAGTGAGAACTAATCAAACAGGGACATGATGAATCAAAACAGTAGAGAAAAGAAAGTGAGAACTAATCAAACAGGGACATGATGAATCAAAACAGTAGAGAAAAGAAAGTGAGAACTAATCAAACAGGGACATGATGAATCAAAACAGTAGAGAAAAGAAAGTGAGAACTAATCAAACAGGGACATGATGAATCAAAACAGTAGAGAAAAGAAAGTGAGAACTAATCAAACAGGGACATGATGAATCAAAACAGTAGAGAAAAGAAAGTGAGAACTAATCAAACAGGGACATGATGAATCAAAACAGTAGAGAAAAGAAAGTGAGAACTAATCAAACAGGGCCATGATGAATCAAAACAGTAGAGAAAAGAAAGTGAGAACTAATCAAACAGGGACATGATGAATCAAAACAGTAGAGAAAAGTGAGAACTAATCAAACAGGGACATGATGAATCAAAACAGTAGAGAAAAGAAAGTGAGAACTAATCAAGGAGCAGAAACAGTAGAGAAAAGAAAGTGAGAACTAATCAAACAGGGACATGATGAATCAAAACAGTAGAGAAAAGAAAGTGAGAACTAATCAAACAGGGACATGATGAATCAAAACAGTAGAGAAAAGTGAGAACTAATCAAACAGGGACATGATGAATCAAAACAGTAGAGAAAAGAAAGTGAGAACTAATCAAACAGGGACATGATGAATCAAAACAGTAGAGAAAAGAAAGTGAGAACTAATCAAACAGGGACATGATGAATCAAAACAGTAGAAAAAAGAAAGTGAGAACTAATCAAACAGGGACATGATGAATCAAAACAGTAGAGAAAAGAAAGTGAGAACTAATCAAACAGGGACATGATGAATCAAAACAGTAGAGAAAAGTGAGAACTAATCAAACAGGGCCATGATGAATCAAAACAGTAGAGAAAAGAAAGTGAGAACTAATCAAACAGGGACATGATGAATCAAAACAGTAGAGAAAAGAAAATGAGAACTAATCAAACAGGGCCATGATGAATCAAAACAGTAGAGAAAAGAAAGTGAGAACTAATCAAACAGGGACATGATGAATCAAAACAGTAGAATCAAACGAAGAAGGTGAGAACTAATCAAACAGGGACATGAGGACATGATGAATCAAAACAGTAGAGAAAAGAAAGTGAGAACTAATCAAACAGGGACATGATGAATCAAAACAGTAGAGAAAAGTGAGAACTAATCAAACAGGGACATGATGAATCAAAACAGTAGAGAAAAGAAAGTGAGAACTAATCAAACAGGGACATGATGAATCAAAACAGTAGAGAAAAGAAAGTGAGAACTAATCAAACAGGGACATGATGAATCAAAACAGTAGAGAAAAGAAAGTGAGAACTAATCAAACAGGGACATGATGAATCAAAACAGTAGTGATGAATCAAAACAGTAGAGAAAAGAAAGTGAGAACTAATCAAACAGGGACATGATGAATCAAAACAGTAGAGAAAAGAAAGTGAGAACTAATCAAACAGGGACATGATGAATCAAAACAGTAGAGAAAGTGAGAACTAATCAAACAGGGCCATGATGAATCAAAACAGTAGAGAAAAGAAAGTGAGAACTAATCAAACAGGGACATGATGAATCAAAACAGTAGAGAAAAGAAAGTGAGAACTAATCAAACAGGGACATGATGAATCAAAACAGTAGAGAAAAGAAAGTGAGAACTAATCAAACAGGGACATGATGAATCAAAACAGTAGAGAAAAGAAAGTGAGAACTAATCAAACAGGGACATGATGAATCAAAACAGTAGAGAAAAGAAAGTGAGAACTAATCAAACAGGGACATGATGAATCAAAACAGTAGAGAAAAGTGAGAACTAATCAAACAGGGCCATGATGAATCAAAACAGTAGAGAAAAGAAAGTGAGAACTAATCAAACAGGGCCATGATGAATCAAAACAGTAGAGAAAAGAAAGTGAGAACTAATCAAACAGGGACATGATGAATCAAAACAGTAGAGAAAAGTGAGAACTAATCAAACAGGGCCATGATGAATCAAAACAGTAGAGAAAAGAAAGTGAGAACTAATCAAACAGGGACATGATGAATCAAAACAGTAGAGAAAAGAAAGTGAGAACTAATCAAACAGGGCCATGATGAATCAAAACAGTAGAGAAAAGAAAGTGAGAACTAATCAAACAGGGACATGATGAATCAAAACAGTAGAGAAAAGTGAGAACTAATCAAACAGGGCCATGATGAATCAAAACAGTAGAGAAAAGAAAGTGAGAACTAATCAAACAGGGCCATGATGAATCAAAACAGTAGAGAAAAGAAAGTGAGAACTAATCAAACAGGGACATGATGAATCAAAACAGTAGAGAAAAGAAAGTGAGAACTAATCAAACAGGGACATGATGAATCAAAACAGTAGAGAAAAGAAAGTGAGAACTAATCAAACAGGGCCATGATGAATCAAAACAGTAGAGAAAAGTGAGAACTAATTAAACAGGGCCATGATGAATCAAAACAGTAGAGAAAAGAAAGTGAGAACTAATCAAACAGGGACATGATGAATCAAAACAGTAGAGAAAAGTGAGAACTAATCAAACAGGGACATGATGAATCAAAACAGTAGGGAAAAGAAAGTGAGAACTAATCAAACAGGGACATGATGAATCAAAAACAGTAGAGAAAAGAAAGTGAGAACTAATCAAACAGGGACATGATGAATCAAAACAGTAGAGAAAAGAAAGTGAGAACTAATCAAACAGGGACATGATGAATCAAAACAGTAGAGAAAAGAAAGTGAGAACTAATCAAACAGGGACATGATGAATCAAAACAGTAGAGAAAAGAAAGTGAGAACTAATCAAACAGGGACATGATGAATCAAAACAGTAGAGAAAAGTGAGAACTAATCAAACAGGGACATGATGAATCAAAACAGTAGAGAAAAGAAAGTGAGAACTAATCAAACAGGGACATGATGAATCAAAACAGTAGAGAAAAGTGAGAACTAATCAAACAGGGACATGATGAATCAAAACAGTAGAGAAAAGAAAGTGAGAACTAATCAAACAGGGACATGATGAATCAAAACAGTAGAGAAAAGAAAGTGAGAACTAATCAAACAGGGACATGATGAATCAAAACAGTAGAGAAAAGAAAGTGAGAACTAATCAAACAGGGACATGATGAATCAAAACAGTAGAGAAAAGAAAGTGAGAACTAACCAAAGAGGGAAATGATGAATCAAAACAGAAGAGAAAAGTGAGAACTAATCAAACAGGGACATGATGAATCAAAACAGTAGAGAAAAGAAAGTGAGAACTAATCAAACAGGGCCATGATGAATCAAAACAGTAGAGAAAAGAAAGTGAGAACTAATCAATCAGGGATGTGATGAATCAAAACAGTAGAGAAAAGAAAATGAGAACTAATCAAACAGGGCCATGATGAATCAAAACAGTAGAGAAAAGTGAGAACTAATCAAACAGGGCCATGATGAATCAAAACAGTAGAGAAAAGTGAGAACTAATCAAACAGGGACATGATGAATCAAAACAGTAGAGAAAAGAAAGTGAGAACTAATCAAACAGGGACATGATGAATCAAAACAGTAGAAAAAAGTGAGAACTAATCAAACAGGGCCATGATGAATCAAAACAGTAGAGAAAAGAAAGTGAGAACTAATCAAACAGGGACATGATGAATCAAAACAGTAGAGAAAAGAAAGTGAGAACTAATCAAACAGGGACATGATGAATCAAAACAGTAGAGAAAAGAAAGTGAGAACTAATCAAACAGGGACATGATGAATCAAAACAGTAGAGAAAAGAAAGTGAGAACTAATCAAACAGGGACATGATGAATCAAAACAGTAGAGAAAAGAAAGTGAGAACTAATCAAACAGGGACATGATGAATCAAAACAGTAGAGAAAAGTGAGAACTAATCAAACAGGGACATGATGAATCAAAACAGTAGAGAAAAGAAAGTGAGAACTAATCAAACAGGGACATGATGAATCAAAACAGTAGAGAAAAGTGAGAACTAATCAAACAGGGCCATGATGAATCAAAACAGTAGAGAAAAGAAAGTGAGAACTAATCAAACAGGGACATGATGAATCAAAACAGTAGAGAAAAGAAAGTGAGAACTAATCAAACAGGGACATGATGAATCAAAACAGTAGAGAAAAGAAAGTGAGAACTAATCAAACAGGGACATGATGAATCAAAACAGTAGAGAAAAGAAAGTGAGAACTAATCAAACAAGGACAAGATAAATAAAAACAATAAAAAAAAGTGAGAACTAATCAAACAGGGACATGATGAATCAAAACAGTAGAGAAAAGAAAGTGAGAACTAATCAAACAGGGACATGATGAATCAAAACAGTAGAGAAAAGAAAGTGAGAACTAATCAAACAGGGACATGATGAATCAAAACAGTAGAGAAAAGAAAGTGAGAACTAATCAAACAGGGACATGATGAATCAAAACAGTAGAGAAAAGTGAGAACTAATCAAACAGGGACATGATGAATCAAAACAGTAGAGAAAAGAAAGTGAGAACTAATCAAACAGGGACATGATGAATCAAAACAG
Organism: Oreohelix idahoensis; assembly: GCA_024509875.1. Lineage (NCBI taxonomy): Eukaryota > Metazoa > Mollusca > Gastropoda > Stylommatophora > Oreohelicidae > Oreohelix > Oreohelix idahoensis. Next base: position 2,406 of record JAMPIV010005885.1, on the reverse strand, counting down.
TAGAGAAAAGAAAGTGAGAACTAATCAAACAGGGCGGTGATGAATCAAAACAGTAGAGAAAAGAAAGTGAGAACTAATCAAACAGGGACATGATGAATCAAAACAGTAGAGAAAAGAAAGTGAGAACTAATCAAACAGGGACATGATGAATCAAAACAGTAGAGAAAAGAAAGTGAGAACTAATCAAAGTGGACATGATGAATCAAAACAGTAGAGAAAAGAAAGTGAGAACTAATCAAACAGGGACATGATGAATCAAAACAGTAGAGAAAAGAAAGTGAGAACTAATCAAACAGGGACATGATGAATCAAAACAGTAGAGAAAAGAAAGTGAGAACTAATCAAACAGGGACATGATGAATCAAAACAGTAGAGAAAAAGAAAGTGGAAACTAATCAAACAGGGACATGATGAATCAAAACAGTAGAGAAAAGTGAGAACTAATCAAACAGGGACATGATGAATCAAAACAGTAGAGAAAAGAAAGTGAGAACTAATCAAACAGGGCCATGATGAATCAAAACAGTAGAGAAAAGAAAGTGAGAACTAATCAAACAGGGACATGACATGATGGGAATGATGAAACAAAACAGTAGAAGAAAGTGAGAACTAATCAAACAGGGACATGATGAATCAAAACAGTAGAGAAAAGAAAGTGAGAACTAATCAAACAGGGACATGATGAATCAAAACAGTAGAGAAAAGAAAGTGAGAACTAATCAAACAGGGCCATGATGAATCAAAACAGTAGAGAAAAGAAAGTGAGAACTAATCAAACAGGGCCATGATGAATCAAAACAGTAGAGAAAAGAAAGTGAGAACTAATCAAACAGGGCCATGATGAATCAAAACAGTAGAGAAAAGAAAGTGAGAACTAATCAAACAGGGACATGATGAATCAAAACAGTAGAGAAAAGTGAGAACTAATCAAACAGGGACATGATGAATCAAAACAGTAGAGACAAGAAAGTGAGAGAACTAATCAAGTGAGAACTAATCAAACATGGACATGATGAATCAAAACAGTAGAGAAAAGAAAGTGAGAACTAATCAAACATGGACATGATGAATCAAAACAGTAGAGAAAAGAAAGTGAGAACTAATCAAACAGGGACATGATGAATCAAAACAGTAGAGAAAAGAAAGTGAGAACTAATCAAACAGGGACATGATGAATCAAAACAGTAGAGAAAAGAGTGAGAACTAATCAAACAGGGAACATGATGAATCAAAACAGGGAGAGAAGAAGATGAGTGAGAACTAATCAAACAGGGAACAGTGAATCAAAACAGTAGAGAAAAAAGTGTGAGAACTAATCAAACAGGGGCATGATGAATCAAAACAGTAGGGAAAAGAAAGTGAGAACTAATCAAAGAGGGACAGGCTGAAGCAAAACAGTAGAGAAACGAAAGTGAGAAGTAATCAAACAGGACCATGATGAATCAAACGAGGAGAGAAAAGAACGTGAGAACTAATCAAACCGGGACATGATGAATCAAAACAAAGTGAGAACTAATCAAAGGGACATGAGAAAGAAAAACAGTGAGAAAAGTAAACAAAAACAGGGCCATGATGAATCAAAACAGTAGAGAAAAGAAAGTGAGAACTAATCAAACAGGGACATGATGAATCAAAACAGTAGAGAAAAGAAAGTGAGAACTAATCAAACAGGGACATGATGAATCAAAACAGTAGAGAAAAGAAAGTGAGAACTAATCAAACAGGGACATGATGAATCAAAACAGTAGAGAAAAGAAAGTGAGAACTAATCAAACAGGGACATGATGAATCAAAACAGTAGAGAAAAGAAAGTGAGAACTAATCAAACAGGGCCATGATGAATCAAAACAGTAGAGAAAAGTGAGAACTAATCAAGAAAAGTGAGAACTAATCAAACAGGGCCATGATGAATCAAAACAGTAGAGAAAAGAAAGTGAGAACTAATCAAACAGGGACATGATGAATCAAAACAGTAGAGAAAAGAAAGTGAGAACTAATCAAACAGGGCCATGATGAATCAAAACAGTAGAGAAAAGAAAGTGAGAACTAATCAAACAGGGACATGATGAATCAAAACAGTAGAGAAAAGTGAGAACTAATCAAACAGGGCCATGATGAATCAAAACAGTAGAGAAAAGAAAGTGAGAACTAATCAAACAGGGACATGATGAATCAAAACAGTAGAGAAAAGAAAGAGAACTAATCAAACAGGGGACATGATGAATCAAAACAGTAGAGAAAAGAAAGTGAGAACTGAAACTAATCAAAACAGGGACATGAGAAATCTAAATCAAACAGGGACATGATGAATCAAAACAGTAGAGAAAAAAAGTGAGAACTAAGGGACCATGATGAATCAAACAGGGCACATGATGAATCAAAACAGTAGAGAAAAGAAAGTGAGAA